>CM031611.1:83484844-83509844 GCA_018398815.1 Conus ventricosus | reverse complement strand
GGCCTATCTGTGCAGGTAACCCCATCATGATAGTGACGGAGAAGTACATGGCCAATGGTGATTAATGTCGGCTGTCTGTGCAGGTAACCCCATCGTGTTAGTGACGGAGTACATGGCCAATGGTGATTAATGTGGCCTGTCTGTGCAGGTAACCCCATCATGATAGTGACGGAGTACATGGCCAATGGTGATTAATGTCGGCTGTCTGTGCAGGTAACCCCATCGTGATAGTGACGGAGTACATGGCCAATGGTGATTAATGTCGGCTGTCTGTGCAGGTAACCCCATCATGATCGTGACGGAGTACATGGCCAATGGCTCCCTGGACACCTTTCTCAGGGTCAGTACCTGCCTCCATAGTATTCGTTGGACTGCTCGCTAGTTTCGTCGTTTTGATAGCTAAGTGCTGTGCGTCAACTTTCGCTGATGTTGATGGTCATTAACATGTAAATGACTTTCCGTTGGTACCTCTTTGGCGATTCGTCTTGGCAGCTGTAGTTTACATTCAGTTATCTCCTTTTGTCCTGTGTGTGTTGAAAGCTGGATGGTCGATCCTTCAGTGTGTGTGATTATTTCAATTTTTGTTTCAACTCGGGAGTCGTTTTAACTGTGTATGAAGATACTCGCGAATTGTTCAGTCAGGGTGTGTAAGGGAAACGTGACTGGTTATTTCTTTATAGCATTACAGGGGCGGAATAGCTCAGTTAGTAGAGCGCCGGACTCGTGATCCTAGGATTGCGGGTTCGAATTTTCGTTTACAGGGGGATTTTTTCCCTCGGAGTTAACATTGGTTCTGACTCCTTTCCCAATACAGTTCTTCGAATGAGACTATAAAACGAGAGGTTCCGTGTGTGAACGCACGCACAACGTCTTTGCACACACGTAAAGTCCCATCACCAACTTTCAGAAGAGAAAGCCAGTTTGGCCGTTGGTATGGATGACACGTTACACATGGCATGCACCTTCCCGAAGATGGAGTATGGCTGCCTTAATGGCGGGATATAAAACGGTCATACACACAAAACTCCACTGCCTGTCTTTACAGGCAGTGTCCGCATGAGTATCAGCCTGCAGAAAGAAAGAAAGACAGCAGTACTGTTGACTTCCTCCACCATTTTTTTTCCTGTTTTTCCACTGATTCCAGTTCTTCAGCATTTCCTCCTCTGTCTGTGGTCCTAGCCGTTCCCACACGGCATCTGATCCTGCTCCCTCATGTATTGCTTCTGTTCTTGTCTCTCTTACACTCTCCCTATCCTTCTCTTCTCCTCCTCATTGGTAGGCTATGCCATCATTTGGAGTTTAGACTGATCCCAACCAGAATTATAGTCTGTTACTGTTAGATTGTTGAGTTCTCCCCTCCCTCCCCCCCCACCACCCCCCCCCCCCACCACCATTCCTCTGTGTTTTCGATCAGCTGGAGCAGCGTCCCTTTGTTAAAGCGAGTGTCGGGTTTGTTTCAGGCCAACGATGGCAAGTTCACTGTGATTCAGCTGGTGGGCATGATGCGAGGGATAGCTCTGGCATGGGCTACCTGGCTGACATGGGCTATGTTCATCGGGTAAGAAACCAGAGCTGTTTGTTCACAGACCGCTCGTGCATGCTCTCGGTCTCTGTCTGTCTCTGTCTGCCCCTCTCGCTCTCGCTCTCACTCGCTCTCTCTCTCTCTCTCTCGCTCTCGCTCTCTTGGTTTCTCTGTCAATTTTGTCTGTGTCTGCCTATCTGTATGCCTGTTTCTCTCTCTCTCTCAAATGTCTTCATGTGTCTCTTCTGATATGTTGTATAATTATTGTTCATTAAAATATTGATTGTGATAGTTGTTAATTGTTTTCATTACATTGTTTTTTTTTTTTAATTTTTCTGCGTATGCATTGCTTCGCGTTTCTCTTTTCTTCATTATTGTAATTGATATTTTTCGTGATGGCAGGATGAAACAAGCGGTATAGCTTATGCTCTAACCCCAGGAAAGATTAATTTGACTTGACTCACTGTCAATCTCTGACTAGATTTGTTTCAGGACAACAAGTTTCTCCTTTTAATGATAAACCAAAACTGAGCAAAAATGATTGTAAAATGAGACAGAAGTAACAACGAGACTGACTGAAATACTGGTGATAAAACCAAAGCCATTTTTCTTATAGGATGAAACAGTGCTGGAGATAGATAAGAAAGACTCACGAAGATCACTTTTGTTGATGGGGAAAAGTAAGCACAGTTCAGCGTGTGTGCCTGATTTTAATATTCAAATAATATCAGAGGCAGGTTTTTTTTCCC
This sequence comes from Conus ventricosus, assembly GCA_018398815.1. Lineage (NCBI taxonomy): Eukaryota > Metazoa > Mollusca > Gastropoda > Neogastropoda > Conidae > Conus > Conus ventricosus. The sequence continues at coordinate 83,507,573 of CM031611.1, read as the reverse complement.
CTGTTGTCTTGCTAGTTTGTTTTTTTCTTAAATTTAAATCATTTTTGTTGAGGTTAGCAAAGTGAAAAATGTTTGGTTCTCAAACTTACCTTTTTTTACACACTCCGTCTCGGAATTTTACAAAATACCTTAAGTTTGGTTCTCAAACTTACCATGTTTTTTTTTCCTCACTCGGAATTTTACAAAATACTGTAAGGGTTTTCAGTTCATTAGACACAACGCTCCTACGAAGCAAATGATAAAAACCTGAAATAAAGGTTTCAGACCAGTTGACAGGAGATAGATTATTTAGCATTACATATTTCTTGGTGTATATCATAATATGTTGATGTTATTTCATGTGCTTGGTGTATATCATAATATGTTGATGTTATTTCATGTGCTTGGTGTATATCATAATGTTGATGTTATTTCATGTGCTTGGTGTTTATCATAATATGTTGATGTTATTTCATGTGGTTGGTGTTTATCATAATATGTTGATGTTATTTCATGTGCTTGTGTGGTATTTTGCAGGACCTGGCAGCACGCAATATCCTAGTCAACGAGATACTGGTCTGTAAAGTGGCTGACTTTGGACTGTCCAGGGAAATCGAGTCGGACACCACAGAAGGGGCCTACACCACAAAGGTACTGAACTTTTTTTTCTTTGTTAGCACAATGACTCAGCAGAGTATAATGAAGTATTTCGAAAGATGATCTCTTCCAAGTTTAAAACGAACGTCAGGCATTCGAGGGTTAAAATGATTGCACCTCATGTTGTCCTGTTTCACTGGAAGTTTGATCTTTTATTCAAAACATGTTTCTGAAGTTGGAACTCAACATTAGATTCAGCACTGGCAAAGCGTGAAGACATACATTTTTTGGCAGACAGGAATTTTAGTCTTTGAAAGTGTTACTTTTCCTTTTTTTCCATTTCCATTAATTCTTAAAATGTAGCACCATTATTTTTAAGTGTCAACAATAGTTTGCAGGCAAAGTGATGTGTACGCAAAAGGATGCAAAGTTGTTCCTTAACGCCAACTATCCTGCGAATCTTCTTTGGATAGTTAACGATGGGTCGTTTGTTTCTTAGAAGGCATCTTTCACAGGTTTCTAGCGGGATGTGTCTTTGAAGGCGTCTTTCACAGGCTTCAAACACTCGTACACATTTGTGTGTTCCAGGGCGGGAAGATCCCTGTGAGGTGGACCTCACCAGAAGCAATAGCCTACCGTAAGTTCACCTCAGCCTCTGACGTGTGGAGTTTCGGTGTGGTGATGTGGGAAATCATGTCCTATGGGGAGAGGCCCTACTGGAACTGGTCCAACCAGGATGTCATCAAAGCTGTGGAGAAGGGCTACCGTCTTCCTCCTCCCATGGTAAGCACAGGGTCTTACTGAAGCTTGGTGGGTTTTTTTAATGGGAGAATGTATTCTTATTGTTTCATCTGTTATAATGGTTGGATTTTGTTGCATATGGACACTGAATGCCTAAATCAAATTTAGGCATGTTCGTATCCATTTACAGATAATATCTTAGCTTTTTCTGTGTCTTTCTTCCGTTCTGTGTTTAGGCTTGACCGTCGAAAACATTTGTAATCTAAGAACTCAGCGGTAACAAGTGATGGCCTTAAGCAAACATGATTTGAGAAATAAGTTGGTCTTGTGGTTATATAGCAGACTGTTTGCGCAGAAAGTGTCTGGCGCTTTGGGGGAAAGCGTACATGCTGTAGATCCTACAAACCAGTTCGTTTCCTCCAAACTGTACACGTGTTATCCAAAGAGTTGCTAAAACATTATACAGTGTTGCCCATTAACATCAGACATTGTATTGTATTGCCCATTTGCACACCATACTGTTGTTTCCTGTAGTAATTCAGACTGTGTCGTTGTTGATTAAATAATTCTGGTATTGCATTGTGTTGTCTATTAATAACCCAGGCACTGTATCGTGTTGTCCTCTAGTTAGTCGCACACTGTCTTGTGTTGCTCGAGGATCATGTCCAACTCAGGCATGCTGTTGTGTGGTACAGGATTGCCCAGAGGCTCTGCACTCATGTCCAACTCAGGCATGCTGTTGTGTGGTACAGGATTGCCCAGAGGCTCTGCACTCATGTCCAACTCAGGCATGCTGTTGTGTGGTACAGGATTGCCCAGAGGCTCTGCACTCATGTCTAACTCAGGCATGCTGTTGTGTGGTACAGGATTGCCCAGAGGCTCTGCACCAACTGATGCTGGACACGTGGCAGAAGGAACGCTCGCACCGACCCAAGATGTCGCAGGTTGTCAAAACGCTGGACAAACTCATCCGTGCCCCAGAGTTGCTCAGAAAACTGGCCAAACCCAGGTACAGACATGAACTTGTCGGTGTTCATTGCATAGCGAAATGATGGTAACGCTTTACGAATCACTGCACGATCATGAATGTTGTGCAGAATGACTGAATTAAGCATCGGTTTGCAGTGAAGTGTGTGTGTGCGCGCTAGAAACCTTGTTAAAGTTCTTTGATTGTGTGTGTGTGTGGTGTGTGTGTGTGTGTGTGTGTGTGTGTGTGTGTGTGGTGACCTGTCTCAGAAACCTTGTTAAAGTTCTGTGTGTGTGAGTGTGAGAGAGACCTGTCTCAGAAACCTTGTTAAAGTTCTTTGATTCCAGAGACTGCTTTTTTTTTGTTTGCAAGCTGTCTGTGGTTTTGTGTTGTGTGTTCTGTCATGAACAATGGCGGCTGACGGTTCAGTTGACTGTGTGTCCCACCCAGAGCTCACAACTTCATCGACCCCAACGTGCCGGACATGACCCAGCTGAGCACGGTGGAGGACTGGCTGGTGTCCATCAAGATGGAGCGCTACATCCCGGCCTTCCTGCAGGCCGGCATCACCTCCATGGAGCAGGCCTGCCACCTCACCGTCAGGGACCTCCTCAACATCGGCGTCACGCTGGTCGGCCACCAGAAGAAAATCATGAACAGCATTCAGACGTTCAGGGCACAGTTGGCGGGGGCGCAGATGTCCGAAGGGTTCTTGGTATAGCGGCTAAAAATTAAAAAAACAGGCACGTGTTCAGTCAGCTACTGGAAGAATCAGTTTGCAGTCTGTGACTTGTTTGTGGATATTCTCGTTCAAATAACATTCATGACAAAAGAATGGAACTAATAATCAACTTTGCCTGAAACTCAATAATTGACTGTCAGAACGTTGACACAGGAACAGCCCAGAAAGTAGAACAGCGAAGATCTGCTGTCCCGCCGTACCGGCAGAGAAGGACGTCCACTAGCTGTGAAAAGTTGTGCTGAATGCAGACAGGGGAGTCTTCATAACGAGGATGTGTGGAAAGCTGGCTTGGTTCCTGTGTCGTGACATGTGCAGAAGACAGAAACGTGTTAGAGGCTTCCAGATGGGGGGAACACTTAATGCAAAAATTGCCCTGATCAGTGTGGCTGGGTACCCCCGTTACAGGCTTGTCCACAGCTCGTCTTCAGCTTGTACCAGAAGGGATGCTGGTACAAGAAACAGTACACCGACACAGAGTATCTCTGTGTTTGGGGGGCACTACTAACAATTTCTTGTGTGATCACCGGATATTTGTGTCACGTGTCCTGTCTGAATGGTGTCCACTTCACCTAGACCCTGTCCTGACTGCAAGAAGAACGGAGGAACGACACTTGTGTACAGAGTTGTTGTGGTTTTATGCAAGTTGAAGGTGGTGTTCCTGGCGGCTGTCGCTCAGTTCATACTGCAGACGGAGGTGGTGTGTGCGGGAGGAGGCCCAGCTGACAGGAAACCACAATGCCAAGAATCGTCTGAGCGCGCATATCGTGTACCTTGAGTGTGAAGCAAAATATCATGGATGGTGTACAGGTGTCTGTGGGGGGGGGCAGCTGAAGCGCGCTGGCTGTTTTGTAAAGTTACTGTTCACCGTGAGCTAGTCTGTGTGGGTGTGAGTCGGAGGATTTGGAAACGTGGAGATCTTTTGGGGGGGGGGGGGGGGGGGGGGGGGGGGAAGAAAGGACACGTGACGTGAATGACTGTGGTAGTGATGATGACGTCTGCTCCGGATGTCTAGAGATACTGTACCGGAGCAGAGGTGGGAGGAGTTGAACGCTGGCCCAGGTCGTTGCTTGGTTAGATGCAGAACATGACGTGTGATGGTTCCAGCAATAGTGAAGTCGTGTGTGTGTGTGTGGCATCTCGTGTCATAGTGTGCATGATTGCGTATGAACGACCGATGCTAAGGGGCATGGTGTGTGGCCATGTCCCTGTTCCTTTAGCAGGGGCAAAAGCTGTGAACAATGTGAAGACACGAACAATGATTTAGGACAACAATTCTGTGCTTGTACTCCATGCAACTGAGTGCGTGAACGAACGGTCATCCAGTACAACTTTTCTAAACAAAACCTTGCTCCAACTGATGAAGTGGGGGATAGATTTACTCGAGGTGTTTTGAGTTTTGACAGTTTCTTGCTTCTTTTGCACAATAACGTCATCACTCAAATGATTTCTCTCCTCCTTTGTTTGGTTTTTGTATGAATTACAATGTTGACATTTTTTTTGTAAATCTCCGTGTATTAAACGGTACCATTTCAGTTGTAATATGTGTAGAAAAAGAGTTAACAAAGGGAAACTGCACGTATAGAAAAACTGTTCAGCGAAGGTATCTGTGGTACACTGACGACATTGTGAATAAGGTGTTAACACTCACTCAGTTGCTTAGTACAGTAACCACCAAAGTGGGGACCAGATATACGTCAAGCCTTGCAGCAGACTACATTCATCTCGGTATGCTGGGGATAAAAAGATAGGTTCAAATCTCCAAAATGGGTTCCTGGGCATAGTTAAGCTTTTATATCCAATTCGAAGCTGTAGGCGCTTTGTTTTTACCACCCCTTCATGGTTCTGAAACAGTTAAAGACTGTGTTCTTTGAAGAACACTCATTCATGCTTTTTGTTCAAAGACGGTATTTTTATGGTTAAGTGGAGGTTTTCTTTCTTTTATTTGAAGCTGACGTTTTATTGTTGAAGATAAGGTTATAACACAAAAATCAAATCGTTTTTTTTTTTCTACCGTTATGATTGGCAATACGAAGTGTTTACTTAACAAGCAAATCATCTGGGCACAGAGAAGTTCGTTTGGCATTGTATGACATATTCTGCTTGGTCGTTGTTGTCTTCATAGCTTAAAACATCGGTTTTTTAATACCATTCATAAATTCGTTTCTTAAATTTCATGAACACCCTTCATGTAAATATAGGACTGATGTGAGTGACTTGACAAGTATCGGCAAGTATGTTGTCTGTACTTTGTATAAATATATATATATATATAAATACGATATCTCTATCTGTCATTGAAAATCATGTACTGTTATCAGAGCCTGATGTCAGGTTCTCTTGTACATATCGTAAAATTGACTCAATAATTTAAGTGCGAGTATATTGTCTGGTCGGAGAGTATTCAGAGTGTCGTGTGTGTGTGTGTGTGTGTGTGTGGTGTGTGTGTGTGTGTGTGTGTGTGTGGAGAGAGAGAGAGAGAGAGCGAGTGATGTGGTTGTGAAATTGGCTTCTGTATACAGTTTTTAATGTAACAGTTCCGTGGAAAACGATCAGCCATTTTGGTACTGGATGGCATAAAGTGTGGTTTCATCACAGAAGATCTTGTTGGCCAGTGTTGGACAACAGGACTCTCCTTGTGTAAGACACCAGATGGAAGACCAGTCTCCATGCTTTATTCATGCCAAGTACAGTGGCACTAAAAGGTAGTGTGACGTACAGAGAAAAAACACACATTTTAATACATGTCATTTTAAGAGTGCTTTTTAGTATTTGATTGTGTAAGTCTGTATCAAGTCTAACAAACTTCAGTCTGAATTTGGTTTGACAATAACGAAACTATTTGCTCAGAGAACAAGGTATGTTAGATCTTTTTTTTTTTTTTTTATTATCTGCGTGACTGTACTGTTTTTATCTTTTTGTTTATGTTTTATTAATCTGCCGTGACTTGGTTACCTGCTTTCTTATCTTTTTGTTTAATGTACATATTCCATATACAGTACAATACAGATATTATTCGTTTTATTTGGTAATACCACAAGTCTAATTTTCGGTCAAAACAAGCATGAGGGAAGGGGAGTGGATGGGAGGGGGGGGGGGTGGCTTGGTTTTCTGGACTTTCTTTTCCTTTTTTTCATTTGTTGATACTCATCAGCACAGTTCACATGGCACCGAGGCCCATGCCTCAGCTAGTTTTGGTACAAAAACATGTTGATGGGCTTGTGTGACAATGTGGAAATGGGATGGCCGGAGTGACGTTCAAATGGGATGGCGAGAGTGCAGTTCACTTTCATGATTATATTATTTTGTTTGATTCCAGTTTCTCATGCGATTGTGGTTTGGGTTATGCTTTCATACTTAAAGTGTTTCTGATACTCTCGTTTGTTCCGTGGAAACATTTCCAGTTTCTTTGTTTGAATTTTCAGGTGTGGTCAGGTGCACTACAGCGAATGGGATTTAAGAAAGGCTTTTGTTTGAATATAAGTTTCTGTTGATGTAGTTCTGAGTGATGTGTTTATCCTCTTTCTCTCTCTCTCTCTCTCTCTCTCTCTCTCCTCTCTCTCTCTCTCTCTCTCTCTCTCTCTCTCTCTCTCTTCCTCTTTCTTGTTTCGGGAGGTGAGGATTTACATGGTGTTATGGGAGAGTGTGTGAATGAATGTGCTTGTTTCAAGAATCACACTTGCATGACTATGGACTCCAAACTAGCGCAAAAAAAAATTAAAAAAACAAAACACAGTACTACTCAAATGTGATTGACTGTTGGACAAATCTGGCACATCTGTCCCCAGTACGCTTCTGGCTGCATCTTCTCCAACCTGGCCTTTTTTTTCTTCTTCTTCTTTACGTCTCCGATCTCTTTGTGGAAGCGTTGACTTTCTTCTTGGCTGACTTATTGACCCAGAGAGGGAGAGCGAAGATTTTCTTGGCATGTTGATATTCTGCCTGCCTGCTGTTTTTATTGCCCATGATTTTCACACTCGTTGTGGCAATATCGTTGAGTGTCTACCACGTGTTTTATCATTTTTTTTCTTCATGGCAAAGTTTGCAAGTCGCATTTTGATTACCGCATGTGGCATACTTTAGATCAAAAGAAAGTGCAGGTATTATGATGTATAAAAAAAAGAGCATAATAGGACAAATGATTCATTTGGACATGGATGAAGACTGATACGTTGATTACTGTAATTATACAAAGATATAGGCGCGCTTCCAGTGATTTCTTGCTGTGGCTGAAACATTTCAGTGATCCAGCTTTCCTATATTTCCTTTCAGTTTGGTCTATGGTCCTAAGGTGAAAGTAAACAGTTTACAGACAGCTGGTGAATTTTTATACGCCATATGACTTTTTTTTTTCTCAATATATTCCCCGCCATGATTCGATTTGTTTGTTTTCATTTTGCTCCATCATGTTTTTTGTTTTTCCTTTGCTTATTTTGTTCACAGACACTGACGAGTACAGAGTAATTTTTGACCCAAGCGGCAGGTATTATTTCCCCATTGATTTGTTGTCAGTGTTTACACTACACACAATGACTAGCAAGGCTTTTTTTTTGTTTCGTTTTCAGTTTTTTTCCCTTTATCTGAGTAAGTGGTAGTGAGTGAACCATGATTTTTTCGGTGAGGAGGACTAGGTTTTGAAGATTCCTGACTCAATCAGATTCTAGACTGAGTTTCCGCAGTAGCTGATGAAAATTGGTGTTTTCAAATTGAAACATATGATCATCGGTTTTCTTTTTTTTTCCTTTTTTAATTTTTTTTTTTTGTTTGTTGTAAAGTCATTTATGTTGCGGAGGAACATACAGCAGAATCTGCGGACGGCTTGCTTGGGAATGAGTCAGTTCTGTCTTCTAATGTTGCGGTAAACGCTGTTCAAAACAAACTGGTAAAATGTAATGGGAAAGGTTATGTTTTTACAGCTGCAGCAAACATGGACAATTAAAGAGTAACTGCCTTTAGATATTAAAATGAACGGAAATGAGTGTAACACTGATCTTAAGTCAGACATTCTACATAATGTTTATAAATTGGCATAACTTTTTCTCGTCCCAGAGTTTTGAGGCTTGAGCTTTCATTTCATCAACACTGATCGACATTATTGTCTCTGCTTTATGTCCTGTTCTTTTGAGCAGAATGGTCGAAAGTAGCTCCGTCATGAGCGCTGGGTGTTACCGTCAAACATAGTACAATGAAGGTCAAAACTTCCTCTTGGTCAGTTACGTGTGTAAAATGAAGTGTTAGTGTTGTATGTCTGTGTCTGTGTCATGCTTGCTGAACACACAAAGAGGCATATTCCAACATTGCAAATGAGCACAGATAACCTTAACCTATTTTGATGTTACTCCCAGAATGTTGCCAAGGCCGTTTGTTACTGGGTTGGGGGGGGGGGGGGGGGGGGGGGGGGTTGTGCGTTTTTTTCTCTTCTTGTTTTGTTGCTGTTGTCCTTTTTTATTTACCACAGTGTTTTTGTTTTTTTTTAAGCAAAACGTTTCGTTTTCTTGGGTCTTCCGTTGGCTGCTATTTTCACTGTTCCTCTTTCGACAACACGATTCTTGGTGTGTCCCGAAACCGCTGTTAAGACCTTTATCATAACAAAGACCCAGGATCCTTTCGGGTTTGTGTGTTCTGTGGGGAAAGCTGCCTGCCTGTCTGTAAACCGTCGTTCAGACCTTCATCATAAAAGGACCCAGGATCGTTTCGGGTTTGTGTGTTCTGTGGGGAAAGCTGTCTTCCTGCCTGTTCCCTGTTTTGTATTGTCGACTGACTTCGGCCAGCGCACTGTTTGGGGAAGTGGACCCCCATGTTTTGACATCCATTGATCACCGTGGACACTGAACAGTAGGTATTCCCAGGCTTCGTGACGTGCCAGCTTTTTTGAGCTTTCTGACCCTAACCACCCTGGTCCGGCTCCTTATTAATCTGAGTGTCCTGACCAACACTTCTTGTTACCTTTTCTTTGAAGTTACGGTTTTATTGTGTCATCTTTTTTTTTTTCAAACTATGGAATTGCTGCTTGATTTGGCCAATTATTCCTCGTGAAATTGTTTCGTTTATCTGTGGTTATTGAGGTGTGGTTGGAATTCACTTGGAAACTTTGGGTGGTTGATTTTTTTTTAATTTGTTACCTCTTGTTGATACATTGTTTCAAGTTATTAGGAAACTTGGGTGGTTTATCTTTTGTCTGTTGTTGTTGGGGTATCGTTTGAAATCATCAGGAAGTTCGAGTAGATCGTGTGTCTGCTGTTAGCTGGGGTGTTGTTTGAAATGATTAGGAAGCAGGGATAAGCGGGTGATGGTAGGTGGTAACAACTCCACAAGCAAGGAGCAGCATCAGCCGTCATTTGGAAGGAAAACTTAACTCTTGTTGTGCCCTGCACTGTACCTGTTTGAAAACTGGCGCGGATGACAGTCCGAGCCGTCTCTGGAACCACTGCGAACATGATGCCACACAGCAGTGTAACTGCATCCGTGATCATCGGCTGTGGGTTCGGGTCTGATTGTCAGGCTGTGGACATGTCACCCGTCAGTCAGAGTGCTGTGGTTACACCTATGCTTCATTTCATATCGGACAGTCCATTTCTCATCAGCGTGTGCAGGTGTTATGCTTTGTTAGCAGTAGTAGTGGGGAATTTCTTCCGTAGAATGTGGATTTTACGTTGGATGAGGTTTTTTGTTCAGATGTAGAGGTAAGCAAACGCTTGGAAATAGTCATGTCCCTGATTTGTGTTTCTCCATTGCATGTGTAACAGTGTCAGTGATGGTGTTTGTGGTCCTCAGCTCCTGTGTTAGCCATGAAACGGTCCTGCCTGCAGCTTCATGTTCCGTGCTTTACGCTGAAGGCCTGGGCTTTGTGGTCCTCAGCTCTTGTGTTAGCCATGAAACGGTCCTGCCTGCAGCTTCATGTTCCGTGCTTTACGCTGAAGGCCTGGGCTTCGTGTCGGCGCACTGCAGTTGCCCCCCTCCAGTCTGTGTGGAATCGGTTCAACTTGTGCACAGTGTGGATAGCTCGCTCTGGATGCTGATAGGAAAGTGATGAGATTCTGTCTGTACTGTCTAGGGATCCTGTCTGTTGTGCTGTCTAGGGTTACCCCCCCCCCCTCCCCCCCCAAAAAAAAAAGCGAATTGTCAGATGATAGTAAACGGAATTTTTAAATCCGCTGAACAGGTAATCAAACACTGTTATGTTCAGTACTTTTCTTCCCTTTTTTCCCCCATTGTTCTGAGTTCTATTGCAAGTGTGATATTTCCCCATGGCTATGCAAATACATACGGCAGGAAGACAGTGTCACGGTAAAATGCATTTTCGTGCAGCGTGACCAGTCACTTCCTTTGTTACTGGGTGGAATGTTTTCTTCCATTCAGGAGAGAAAAAGAAACGGAACAGTGTCTGTATCAGATGGAGAATGGGCGATAAGGCAAGGCATCTGACCACGATGTTTCACAGATATTGAACTGTAATTCTGCACTGTCGCGGTCAGTACCCCACATGCTGGGGACCCTCTCTGTCTGCTCGCCAGGCACTGACACGACCACATGGGCGTTTTGTTTTTCTTTTTTTTTATACCGATTTGTGTCTATATATGCTGCAATAGGAACACCTGAACAGTTGATGCCTGCTTGACCTGTATGGTAAAACACATCTGTGATCAGTCAGGTTGTATGACCAGTCTGTCTTTGTGCGTCAGTATCTGCATTTCAAGCGAAGTAGGCGCAGTTACATGTAACAATTATTTCAAGCTTACCTGTAATGAATGTTGAAGCTTACCTGTATTGAATTTTGGAACTCTCTCTCTCTCTCTCTCTCTCTCTCTCTCTCTCTCTCTCTCTCTCTCTCTCTCTCTCTGGGTAGGGGAAGGTTGAGAGGGGAGGGGTGAGGGACGGGAGAGGGATTATGTTTATTGATTTTGCTGTATAGAGGAATTCAATCTTAACGATGAATGCCAGGTGTTCTTCAACCAGTCAAAAACTGAAAAAACAGTAAAAGTGAGTATTATACAACTGATCGAAACATGTCATTCTTCAGTGCTTTGAGACCAGTATATATTACGTTTCTAACTTCTTTTTTTTTTCTAGTTGTAGTATTTTAATGGTTCTGTCTTTCGCCACACGAAATGTTCCGTTGCATTGCTTTGCCGCAGTCGTTGTCATGATGGGAGGAAGCATTTCCGCTTTGGTTCTTCCAGTCTGGATGCTGTTGTCCATTTGTCGTTCTGATATAGACTGGAGTCTCGGAGCTAATCATGTCTCGGTATCAGTCGTGTCTCACTGTCTTCCAAGCCGACACGTGTCAACTTGAAATGGAAGTGAAACAGGGGCATCAGTCAAGTTTCATGTGGTCGTACCATAATCTCCCCATATCGGTTCCATAGCCTATTATTTAGTGTCGTGTAATACTATATACTATGTGAAACTAAATGCAGGCTAAAAAAATTGTTACAGCTGGCATTTAGTTTCACGTGGTTAAATAAAAACTCCCCATTTTAACGACATACAAACCTTTTTTTTTTTAATCCAGTTTTAATTTTTTATATTGCTTTATTTCAAGTTTTTGAGAAAAATAGATGTCTGTGCATTGTTTTACTTGTCTTTAAATGGACATTTTTTCCTTGTTACGTTCCCCCACGAGTACCGGACATTATTTTTTTACTCGTGTAATTTTGGAGTTTTCATCCACGGCCTGATTATTTCTTCGGTTATTGGTTCATCGAACAAGTTCAAGGTCTTGGATATTTTTTTCATATATGGAACAAGTAGTTGTTTCTGCTGACTGTTTTTCGTTGGGGTTTTTTTTTTTCTTTTTTTTTTTACAGCCACAAATATGTGATCAGTTCCCTAATCAACTTGTGAGGAATTGTTGGACGGGAACAAATGTTGAACTGATCAACAGGGAGTTCAATGCACTTTCCCATCTCTCTACCATTGCTGCTTCAAGCTCTTACCATAGGATTCGTGAAGTGAATGACCTTGGACCCCCCCCCCCCCTTTTTTTTTTTTTCTTTCAACACTGTTTCTTCGTTTGAATGATGTCCTGATTGGCGATGTCAGCGAGACTGAGTCTGGTAACCCCCAGTGTGAGGCAATGTCCAGTGATAGTGTAGAGGCGCTAGCAGTGCGTCATCAACACACAGTTCTTCTCTTCTCACCAATTTATCATTTTGATATCTTTGACATGTTTATATGTGGATATATGGAAACAAACAGTCGGTATACTTCAGCTTCCTTGTGTGTTTGTGTGTGTGTATGTGTTGTTGTTTTTTTTTTTTTTTTTTTTTAACGACAATTGGCCAATACGTGTAATTGATCCACTCTGATCCGATCTATACCGAACTAACGCGAGTGTTGATATGCAAATAATGTGTGTGTTGTTGACGTGTGATGTTGTTGTTTGGGTTTTTTTTAGATGACAAATCAGCCACTGGCGCGTACGAAAAGGCACCAGAAGCGCGTTTTGCTCTGGGCTGTACCGATATCCTTGTCAAAGTGACCACGTCTTTTTCCCTTGGCATGGGTTTGGTTCGGGTGGAACTGTGCTTATACGTCCGAGAGTAAACAGTCTGACTGCTCGTCATACCGATCAAGGGATGTCACTCCGTTCGGTGCTTGGGTACAGGGGGGGGGGGGGGGGGGGGGGGGGGAGGAAGGAGGGATGGGATAATGGCTGACGTTAAATAGAAAAGGTTTTTTTTCATCTCTACCCGTGAAGACCATGTTAGCGTTGACTGAATGGAAGACGAAGTATATTTTAAAGGAAAGAAACGGAATTAGAAAAAAAGTAGATTGTTGAGAGTTTGTTTTTCCATCTCGTTCACTTTCATTATTTTGATATGACTGATACGTCGGGTTTCGTAATTCGCCGACTTGTGTAAACTTAATCTGCGATTGGTAGCGAAGGCCGTCGAGATTCGCCGAAGTCTGTGTGTGTCTGTTTGCCGCCATAGAAGGTCAAGGACTCGTGTTGAGCGGTGTAGGAGGCAAAAAAGACTTCCAGGAAAAAAACACTGGGAGTGTATTTTTCCTAGGAAAGAAACACTGCAATCTCGGAAGGGGAGTGTTATTTTGGCAAAGCTGAAAGCCAATAGAAAATTTATTTGTTGAACCTCTGTGGGCACTTCGAAAGGGTTGTTTCATGCTAGTGTTAAACGTGTTCTTAAAGATTAAGAATTTTAATCATGGAAGAATTAAAAGAATTAATTGAAAGAAAACTAGAGCAGTCTTTTTTTCCTGGGGTAGTGTTAATTTCCTGGGCGTAGTCATTTTTTCCTGGTGAAGGAGTGTAATCTTCCTAGGAAAATAACACTCCTGTAGTGTTTTTTTCCCGCAGTGTTATTTTCCGCCGACACCGGTCACCGCCATCAAACCCTGACCGTGTCGTATGAGCAGACAGCGAACACACGCTTCAGTCTTCCTGTCTGCCACCAGATGTGTCGGGGCTTAGAAGTGCCCTGTCTGCTGATACGAATCCTGACCTAGATCACTTCAATTGAACAAGTCGAAAATTCGCCGCAAGTCGCTCTTCCGAGTATTGGAAATATATAGGTAATGAACGTGTTGATGTCACGGAAGAGCTGTGAAGATTTGTTTGTAAGGGGATGGGTTGGGGGAAGGAAGGGGAAATCGTGTGACATGTTCTTTCTACGTGTTTTCATGACAATGATGATGATGTAGAGACTCCTGCAAGGGATGACAGGGGAAAAGCAGAGTCTCGCCCGGCTGTGGATTTCTTTGGTCGCAACAACATTTCAAAGGGAATGTTGTTTATTGGATTTCTGTGTTCCCATCTCTCTCTGTCTCTGTCTCTGTCTTTCTCTCTGCTCTGTGCTCTCTCTCTCTCTCTCTCTCTCTCTGGTGTCATGATCTTATAAATAGAGGGGCCTAAACTTCGATCAGAATTGAACAATGTAATCATGCCTATGAAACGCATCCCACCGGATACTTCATTGACGCTTGAATCATAGAATGAGCGAGGGAGAGAGAGAGAGAGCGAGAGAGAGGGAGAGAGAGTGGTGTTTTGTCAGTTTAGCGGCGAAGAAGGAATTACAACCGTAGTTGTGTGCGTCATGAAATTCATGTCCTAACTGTGAGTGAAACTTGTCCGTTTGACCGACGATATTTAGCTCTTTTGCTGCATCAGTGACACATTGCGTGTTATTCCTTCGAACAGTTTATTCCGAAGTCCAGAAGCAGGTTTTGCACATACGTGTTGTAATGTCGAATTGATCTGTCATTTCGCCCAGGAGGAAGTAACTTTTGTTACACTTCGCTTTTTGAACAATACGATGCTTTTGTTGACGAATAGAGTCTACATTTGTTTTTTTTGTTTTTTTTCCCTTGTTTACCACACTTTATAGGCCCATTGATTGTCTGTTTTCGCCGCTCTTTTGTTTGTGCCCTCTCCAGTTCCCTATGCCCTTGACCACCTCCCTCCCTTTTAAATGGGGGGCGGGGCATTGGGTGGAGGGCTCTTCTGATAATTCCGAGGACGCAAGGTCTTTTTGCATGACTTCTGATGTTTCAGAGGAGGATAGGCGAGTGAACCGACTTGCCATTTACTAAACGAAATATGAGTGTGAACCTAGACAAAATCTTCAGTTGTTGAATTCTTGTGTTGGGCCAAGAGTGGGGAAAAAATCCCGTCAGCTGCTGACTTCATACACCGGTTGTTTTGTTTTTTTTCTTGTAGCAGGATAATACAATCATGGGTCTATTTTGTACCACAGCAAGTATTACAGCATGATGACAAAGTTCTATTTTGTGTGCGCCCAGACCAACATCAGTTTGAGAAATGGATGTAAACGTGTGTTTATTAAAGACATTCTCGTTTTCTTTATCGAAAGCTTCAACACTAAAAGAAAATCAGGAAAATATTGGCATCATCTCTGATGGTAGTTTTGGTGTCATTTGAAAAGACAATGATTGTAAGATAGGGAGACGAAAACTATTGACAGAACAGTCTAATCAATAGCCGTTAAAAAAAATGTAAAAGGAGGGGAAATGTAACCACGTTATGGTCTGCAAATGTTTGCGTTGGAGATGTACTTCAGTAACAATCTTCGTTGTGTGTGTCTTTTTTTTGTTTGTTAAATGTTTGCAATGGATTTACTAATTTTATCCATCACCACGACAAAAGCAGGGGAGGAGAGATACCAGCTGTAAAGACTCCACTTCGTGTGTCTGTGAGTTCGGTGGTGGTCTTCTGTGCTCAAAATCGTGTTGGTCATTTTCTTGATGTGTACTGGGTATTCGTTTAGCTGTGTGTTCAGTGATGCGGGATGGATGGGTGGGTGGGGATGGGACAACCAGTATGTCCACTTCTCTAACTGTGTGTTGTGTATGTGTGCTGGCAACTCGCTTCATGGTGTGTTGGGGACTGGTTGTTGACGTGTGTCACAATGTATGTAAGATGATGCAAAACCCATACAAAAATAAATTACTTTCAAAATGCTATGCTGTTTGATTTATTTATTTTTTTTGCGTCTGTCTTCATGTATGAATAATTCTCTCTCTCTCTCTCTCTCTCTCTCTCTCTCTCTCTCTCTCTCTCTCTCTCTCTCTCCAGAATGCCTATCTCTTTCTGTCTCATACGCACGCACACACAACACACACAGACACACAACACACACACACACACCCACAACCACACACACACACACGCGCCCCACCACACACACACCACACACACACGCACACACACCACCACACACACACATACACACGCAACACTGAACACGAATCTGCACAACTGAATCACGCAAAGCCTAAAAATTTGAAAAGTAATCCTCATGTGCTTCCATCACGGCGAGTGCCATGTCTCTACATGAAGAAACGACAAACCACCACCTCTGCACAATCTGCAACCATACGCAAACAAAACATGAAAGATCCATTGCTGCTTGGACGTATTCTGTCTACTTTTCACGCATCTCCAAGTACAAAACACACATGCCAGTATTACAACCAATAAATAGGCTTGTCTTGCATGCTTGGATATCATTTGGACTGTTGCATTCTTCCCCAGGGCGCCGAGCCGCCGTCAAATATGCTTAATACATTGCTGTACATTTTTTTTAACATATTAATGTTTTTATATCAATCTTTGTCAACTTTGTAAAGTACAAACTGGTTTTGCAATCAGCAAAAAATGTTATTATTCAGTGCGTTATAAAGGAATATGCGTACGTTTAAAGTAATACTCTAATTCAAAGTTTGTTTTGGTCAAAATCTTTTTTATGAGCACTGAGTAACACAATCATCTACACTACAAGGCCTCCCTGTGACTGAATTTCGAACCAGCGGCCACGAAGGTCTTTAGTCGTTTTAAGATGCGTTCACCTTCTCAGACTTCGTTGTTTAGGTCCATTTCTTCTTTTCAGAAGACCTGTTTTGGGGTGTGGTTTTTTTTCTCTCTCTCTCTCTTTTTATTTTTATTTTTTAGAACAAATTAGATTTGGCCCACACTCTCTCCCTCCCTGTGAATCGGTCCTAATTGCATGGGCCGTCGGGAATCAACGACGATGCTGTGGTGGGGACGTACCCGACGAGAAGTTTGGGTGGTTACAGTTCTTACAGCTCTTACGAGCTCTCAAAGGGCCGCAACACTTCCACAGTACGTATCGACTTCATGGCGTCTCCTGATTTGTTTGTGCCACAACAGTATCAGCGCAGTATCCCTGTAGACAAATGGCTTCATTCACCCATGAAATACTGTCTCATCAATTTAGGGATGCGCTTCGCCAATAGCTCGTTTTCACACACACACACACACACACACACACACTCTCTCTCTCTCTCTCTCTCTCTCTCTCTCTCCTCTCTTCTCTCTCTCTCTCTCTCCTCTCTCTTCCTCGTCTGTCCTGTCTCCTGGGGAGACACACACACACACACACACACACACACAACGCATATATCATGTCGACGACCACCACTAACCAAACTAACACACCGGTACACATCAGACCAACGCAAAACACACGCCCTGCGTAAATCGTTTAGGTAGTCAGCACAACACTGAAACAGCAAACCACGACAGAAAATCAAAATGAATACATTGAATGCGTCAACCATGGATCTGTACACTACATTACATTCAGAGATACATCGTTGTGACTCTGATGTATTAAGAAGTTAATAATGATGGTGTGCTCTTCTAGTCTCTCCAGCCCAGCCACCCAGCAGCCATTCCACCAATGTTGCATTCATCTTCACCCCTCCCCCCTCCTCCCCACCATTTTTCCCTCCCTCTTCTGCTTCTCTCTCCACGTCCATTTTCTTCTCTTCACTTCCCTTTCATCCCCTCCCCCCCCCCCCCCCCCCCCCCCCCCCCGGCTCATTGCATGCTATCACAGGAGAGACAGCCGTAGAGTTAATAAAGAATCATGACCTTCAGCAGCTCTATATTCTGGCTGTTATGCAACAGACAGACACCTGCAGAAGAGAAAGTGTGATTCGCAGTCACTGTAGTCATGCCTTGTTTGTCGTATTTACTTTCCTTTTTTTTTCTCTGTGTAGCCCCTTCTCCCCATCATAATTATTCATGGACATTGGCATCATCATGTGTTGTGCAGACCTTAGATCCCAGGGGGGGGGGGGGGGGGGGGGGGGATACCGAGGCTCTCTCAGAACCAGCAGTTCCCCTGCCTTTCCGAAATTCTCTGGTTGTAGCTTGCCCTTCCCTTTCACTGTCTTTTTTTTTTTTTGCCTTTTGTTTTTATTTATTTATTTACTTGTTTATTGTTGTCTTTCTGTGCTACCGTTTACTGCTTTTCTGCCGCCTTTGTGGCCCAATCTCCGGTCTTCTTTCTGGGAATGATTACACGTTTATTTTCAACAGTTAGCAATTTATAACACGCCAGCTTTTTTGTTGTTGCTGTAATTAGGCGATTAGGTCGTGCAAAATGTACACGTTATCCACAGTCGGCACCGGTGTCTATTTCACAGAGTTTATTCGTCCATTTGATTGTTTCTTGTATTCGTTGTGGCATTTGAATGTTTCTCATTAATGTTTTACGATTAGGAAAATAGGACTGATCAATTAAGGAGCAATGCCTGGAGCTCTCAGCACAGCCTGATTCTGTATGCTGAAATATGTTAATTGTTTAGCCACCATGTCATGAAAGTTTTTTTTTACTGTGTGTTTCGTTTTCAGAGTTTATCTTTCTATGGCCCTGAGTTGTACTTTTCCCTGTTTGAATTTGAGAGCCCTGAAAAACGCACTGTGTGGCTGGATGGGTTATAATGATTGAAACTTCCACCTAGAGATTTTCTAAAGAGACTGCTTTGCGTATACACAGAATGCCTCAAACCGGACATGACCATGCCATGATAAACTCTTTTCACCGTCCGCAGCTTAATAGCTCATGCGTTCCTTCCTTTCTTTAGAATGACCTGTAGTCAACGTGAAGCTACTGTCCATTTATTGACAATTGTCTGTGAGGGAAGTTTCTGCGAAAATTATGAGCATGAAAACAAGTGTGATCATTACCGTCGTATTAATGTGACAATTGTACTTCAGGAAATGTTGAGCATAGTAAGCCCTCATACAGATAAACAGTCACTGACGCCACTTGGAGACTACACCCTGTTCACATCATGCAGTGGGTAAACGGGCAGCTCCTGCAAGGACAAGAACCGTCACCAGACCTCCAATCCCCACGCCTACACCGCTCCACCTACTCCATCTCAAACTGGCAGTTGATTTCTGCTCTCCCAACTCGTCGGGCAGGAAGTCAGGATGCCATCTTGGTCTCTGTTCCCTCAACTTCCGCTCTGCGGCCCTCTCCTCGGAACTTCCGGGGGCCGGATAGGCCATGACTCCCCTCAGCCTTTTCGCCACGACGCTCTTGGCGACTTCCGGGAGCTTATCTAAGGGCTGCAACTCGTTGGCGGAGTAGGATGGCATTGTGGTGGCCATGTTCCCCGTCATTCACAGGGCCAGTGTGTCGTATTGTGAGGTTGGAGTAAGGCGTCTCGTTTGAGGCTGAGGGCTTTGTCGAGTGGGACCTAACAGGGCGGGAAGCCTTTGCAGCGAAGACGACAGGCATCTGGTGGCAGAAAAGCGACGTGCTCAGCGGCTGTGGTTGCATTGAATGAGTATGATAACTGTCATGTTGATGATGTAGGTGTCAGTGACTAAGGGCGATGATGACAAGCATTCTGTGGGTAAAGGAACGTGCTGCGAAGTGGGGTTGTTGATGAGAGAAAGAGCCAGAGTGAGATGTGGGGGCTGGGGGGGGATGGAGTGCAGGTGAGAAAGAGAGTGCAAGTGTGGGTTGTGTAGAACGAAGATAGAGAAATGTGGCTTATGAGCCCAGCGACCGAAAAGGGGGCCGATAGGGCTGTGTGATAGAAGTGTGTATGCGTGGTGGCAATTGTGTAGTGTGTAGTGTGGGTGTGTGTGTGTGTGTGTGTGTGTGTGTGTGTCGTGTGTGTGTGTGTGTGTGTGTGTGTGTACTCTCTCTCTCTCTCTCTCTCTCTCTCTCTCTCTCTCTCTCTCTCTCTCTCTCTCCTCTCTCATCTCTCATCATCATCATCATTATCATCGTCATTATCATCATCATCACAGGCTCCCACCAACAACCTTCCTACTGAGAGGTCAGCTGACCTAGAAAGTCGCCGCCCTGCAACAAAACCAACGAGTTGCCAACAGTCCGCACAGTGACACAGACACCTCCTAGCAACAATGGAGACACAACGGCAAAGCCACAATCCCTGCTACCTTGCCCTCCCATCCGAAAAAAAAAACGCGCCACAGAAACTCCTGCCAACCCACCCCCACCCCACCCCCACCCCCTCCCCCCACCCTCCTTACCCTTCCCATCCCCAAAACCGGTGATGATAGCGGGAAGGAAGCGAACAAAAGCGAAGATGAATAAATAAATGACCAAATGAATGAAATATATTACGGGAGCATTCAATACAGTTGCCACTGCCAGTGGCGTAATGCAAAAGAAAGAAAAATAAAGCAGTAATTCACCTTAAACTGCCAGAGAAAACCCTCTGTTTGCCTTTGAAGGCTGCACATCATCACGTTCCCTGGTGAATCGATCCAGTGCCTCCTGTATCTTGCTAGCTGGTCAAGATGCAGCATTGGCAACACTTCCCAGAGTGTGTGCCTAGCCGTCAAGTTTGAAGCAACACGGCGTATCGCGAGGGAAGAGAAACAAAAAAATGGCTCTTAGTCAGTGTGGGGTTTGGTCGGTTGGTGAGCGCGGGACACAAACATCGTAAAACAGAGAGTGGAGACGGTGGACCTGGAGGGGCAAGCCTGTCGGTGGAACAGCCTATACATAATACACTGGTGTTGGAAATGCATATGCAGGGGCTGCGCATTGAAACGAAACGCAGACACAAAGGGTTGTATCTGCGGAAATTAAGAGATGCATATCTTCTATATCTAAATATTTTGGCTGCGGGCTATAGATCTAGGAGTGCAAAGGTCGGCCTCTGCAAGTTCTGTTAGCAGTCCATTCGTGCGAATCGTGGCAAAGGAGACAAGCAGTGCCGCCCGAGCGACAGTAATACACGAGGTTAGGGCAGTCGGCAGTGGCAAGCAATACGCAATCATTTAGTTCCACAAACACTGACAGTTTTTCACACCAAACACAGACGAAGGCAATACAGGGAATTATCCTAACGGACGAACAGGGAAAAAAAAAATTCAATCAACTGGTTCCTGAGGTACGACGAGAAAGAAAGGACGCAAGAAAGCAGAGGAGTTCAGCGGAATAACTGGTGAGTGGACTAGTTTGGCTGGTAATGTCGAGAGTCTGTTTTCGGAACGGTACAATTCATATGTAGTCTGCGGTGTAGGGCCTAGTAGTCTCGTCTGCCGTAGGTGTCACTGAATTCCCATAAGCAGTGTTTCGTGACGTGCAATGCCCTGATTCGTTATTTAATATCATTCAATATGTTCGACAATAAAGCAGAGACGGACTGAGAATGCCAAACTGGAGGTTAGATTATCATGAAATGGAACCAACTTGATGATTTCCTGTCAGAAGATAAGAAAAACCAATTTAAAGCTGTTTCCCGATGCCACATGTGTCTTTCAAACGGGGGAGAGAAGGATTTTATGGTCTATGGTGTCAAAGGCTGCCGAAAGATCTAGCAAAAGAAGGACAGAAATTTTGTTTTCGTCTAAGGAATTTTGGATATCATTGAGAATGCGAAGGATGGTGGTCTCCGTGCTGTGCCCAGGGCGATAGGCTGACTGATGTGGTGTGAGGAGGTTGTTTGAGACCAGATGGTCAAAGAGCGTTGAAGAATGACTTTCTCAAGAAATTTTTGGGTAGAAAAGGAAGATTTGAGATGGGTCTGTAATTTTTAAGAACGTTGGGATCAAGACTGCTTTTTTTTTAGTAGAGGTTTAACAAGGGCGGTCTTAAAGTCAGTGGGAACTGTGCCAGAAGACAGAGACTCGTTAAGAATTTTGGTGATGGTAGGAAGGAGAGAGTCAAGGTGTTTAAAGAGGGGTGGGGTGGGAATGGGGTCAAGGTCAAAAGGATGTTTTCGCGGACTGTGTGATGATTTTACGAACAGTCTGCTCGGACCTGGCAAAACTCACAGAGCGTAGTACCGTTAAAAACAAAAGATGGTCTGAAGTATCTGAGGATGGGGAGAAAGGCGTTTCGAATTGTCTGAATTTTGTGGGCGAAAAACTGAGAAAACAAACCAGGAAGTTGTGACGGCTCATGAGTGGACGGCATTACAACACTTGCAAACCTTACCAACATGCTAGTGACAGTTCTAAACAGTTCTTTACACGAGGATGCTGCTGCAACTTTGGAAGAATAAAATGCGGTTTTGGCCTGATGGACAAACTGTACGACTTTCTGTTTGGCAGCATCATAAATTTGCTTGTGGATTTCAGTCTATTACGGGAGCATTCAAAACAGTGCACCGCCCGTGGCGGAATGTAGATGGCGAGGATTAGCGTCTTCACCTTCACCTGCTAGAGAAGAACCCTTGTGCAATTGAAAGGGCCCGCATCATCAGTCCCTGGTGATCGTCATTGGCTCTGTGTGTCTGCCTTTCTGGTCAAGGACTGGCCGCCCATGGCCACACTTCCCACTGAGTGTGCCAAGCCCGTTCACGTTTGAAAACACACACCCACGGCGACATGCCCCGAGGGAAGAAAACAAAAAAAAAGGCTGCGTTCAGGTGTGGGGGGGGTGGTGGTGAGCGGGGTGTACAGCGAGAAAGCAAAGAGATGCGAATCTTCTACTATCTAAATATTTTGCCCGGGCTAAAGATGTACGGAGGTGCAGGTCGACCTCTGCAAGTTGTTAGCAGTCCATTCGTGCGAATCGTGCAAAGCAAGCCAAGCAGTGCCGCCCGAGCCGTACAGTAATACACAGCAAACGCAGACGGCAGTGCACACCAAACGCAGACAGTAGTTCACACCAAACACAGACAGTATTTCACACCAAACACAGACAGACAGGCAAACAGGAATTATCCTAACCGGCGGACAGAGGAAAAAAAAAAAAAAAACTCAAACCGGTTCTGAGGTACGACGAGAAACAGAAAAGACGCCAAGAAAAGCAACGAGAGTCAACGCGGACTAACTGGTGAGTGGACTAGTTTGGCCTGGAATGTCGAAGGTCTGTTTTCGGAACGGAACAATTCATTATGTAGTCTCGTGTAGGCCTATGTATCTCGTCTGCCTTGTAGGTTTCACTGAAATTCCATAAGCGTGTTTCCGTGACGTGCAA
>CM031611.1:83442344-83472344 GCA_018398815.1 Conus ventricosus | reverse complement strand
GTAATTATACAAAAGGCTGACAGACGCCTGCATTGTAATTATAACCACAGGCTGACCACCGCCATGCATGTAATTAATACAATCGGTCCGACGGACCCGCCTTGCATTGTAATAAAACATAGGCTGACGAACCGGACTTTGCCTTGTAATTATATCATAGGCTGGACCACCTCTTGTATTGTAATTATACAATCGCTGACGAACCGCTTCCATTGTAATTATACAATAGCTGACGAACCGCTTGCAATTGTAATTATACAACAGGCTTACGAACCGCCTTGCATTGTAATTATTACAAGCACGGCTGACCAACCGCCATGCATTGTAATTATTCAATAGGCTGAACCAACCGCGCTTGCCATTGTAATTAATCACAATTAGGCGCTGACGAATCCTCCTTGCTTGAAATTATACAACGGCTGACCACGCGCCTTGCCATGTAATTATACAAGAGGCCTAAACAACCGCCATGCATTGAGTAATTATACAACAGGCTGACCAAACCGGCCTTGCGTAGAAAATATACAACAGGCTGACCAACCGCCATGCATTTTATTATACCAACAGGCAGACGAACCGCCTGCATTGTAAATATACAACAGCTGAACGAACCCCTTGCATTGAATTATACAACAAGGCTGACCAACCGCCTGCAAAGTATTTATACAACAGTCTGACTAACCGACCTCGCATTGTAATTATACACAGGCTGACGAACCGCCTTGCATTGTAATTATACAAGAGGCTGACCAACCGCTCTTGCATTGTAATTATACAACAGCTGACGAACCGCCTTGCATTGTAATTATACAACAGGCTGACCAACGCCTGGCATTGTAAATATTCAACAGCAGACAACCGCCTTATGCATTGAAAATAAAACAACATGGCTGACCACCGCCCCCTAGCATTGTAATTTATACAATCGGCTGGACGAACCGCCTTGCATTGTACTTAAACAACAGGCTGACGACCGCCTATGCATTGTAATATAAACAACAGGCGATCCCACTGCCTTGCATTTGTAATTATACAACAGGCTGACCAACCGCCTTCCATTGTAATTAAACAATCGGATGACCCAACCGCCTTGCATTGTAATTTATACAACAGGGCTGACCAACAGCCTTGCAGTGTAATTATACAACAGCGCTGACCACCGCCTTGCATTGAAATTAACCGAATCTGGCTGACGACCGCCTGCATTGTAATATACAACAGGCTGACAACCACCTTGCATTGTAATTATACAAACAGGCCTGACGAACCGCCTTGCATTTTAATTATACAACAGGCCTGACGAACCGCCTTGCATTGTAAATAAACAATCGTGACTAACCGCCATGCATTGGTACTTAATACAACAGGCTTACCAACCGCTTGCATTGTAATTATACAACAGGCTGACCAACCGCCATGATTGTAAATTAAAACAATCGCAGACGAATCGCCTTGCATTGTAATTAAACAATAGGCTTTGACCAACCCGTCATGCATGTAATTATACAACAGGCTGACCAACCCGCCTTGCATTGTAATTATACACAGGCTGACCAACCTCCTTCCATTGTAATTATACAATCGGCTAAGGCCGCGCCTTGATTGGTAATTATACAATAGGCTGATACGACCCCCTTCATTGTAAATATCAATAGGCTGACCAACCGCCTTGCAATGTATTATACAATCGGCTGACGAACCGCCTTGCATTGTTATTATAACATAGGCTTACATACCCTCCTATGCATTGTAATTATACACTAGGCTGACCAACTTGCCTTGCATAGTAATTATACAATCGGCTGACGAACCGCATGCATGTAATTATACAACAGGCTTACAACCGCCTTGCATTGTAAATTATACAACATGCTGAACGAAACCGCCTTGCATTGTAATTTATACAGTAGGCTGACCAACCTCCATGCATTGTAATAAAACAATCGGACTGACGAAACGCCTTGCATGTAATTATACAATAGGCTGACGAACCGCATTGCATTGTAATTATACAATCGGCTGACCAACCCCTGGCATTTAATTAAACAACAGCTGACCAACCGACCTTTGCATTGTAATTATACAACAGGCTGACCAATCCGCCTTGCCTTGATTATAACCATAGGCAGACCAACCGCCTTCGATTGTAATTATACAATCGGCTTAATAACCGCCTTGCATTGTAATTAAACAATAGGCTTACCAAAGCCACCTGCAATGTAATTATACAAAAGGCTGACCCAAAACCGCCTTGCAAATAGTACTTTATACAACAGGCTGACGAAACGGCTAGCATTGTAATTAATATAATAGCTGATCGAATCGCCTTGCAATGTAAATGTATACAATAGGCTTGACGAACCGCCTTGCAATGTAATTATACATAGGCGACCAGCCGCCTTGCTTGATAATTATACACCAGGCTGACCGAACCCGCCTGCATTGTAATTATACAATCCTGCCGACGGACCGCCTTGCATTGTAATTATACAATAGGCTGACGACCCGCCTTGCAATGTAATTATTCATAGGCTTGGACCATCCGCCTTGTATTGAAATTATACAATCGGCCTGACAACCGCCTATCATTGTAATAATACAATAGGCTGACGAACCGCCGTCATTGGTAATTATACAATAGGTTGACCAACGCCTTGCATTGTAATTATACAATCCTGCTGACGAACCGCCTTGCATGTAATTATTCAATAGGCTGACCACCGCCTTGATTGATTAAAAAAAAAAAAAAAAACAAAAAAAAAAAAAAATTTATACAATAGCCTGACCAACCAACTTGCATTGAATTATACAACAGGCAGACCAACCGCCATAGCATTGTAATTAATACCAGAGGTTCAGAACCAAACCGCCTTGTATTGTAAATATAGCAACGAGGCAGACCCAACCGCCTTGCATTGTAATTAAAACAACAGCTGACATCCGCCTTGCATTGTAATAAACAACAGCTGACCAACCCCTTGCATGTAATTATACAACAGGCTGACGAACGGCCGTGCAGTGGTAATTATACAACAGGCGACCAACCGCCTTTGCATTGTAATTAATACAAGAGGCAGACGAACCGCCATGCATTGTAATTATACAAGAAGGCTGACGAACCGCCTTGCCTTGTAATTATACAAGAGGCTGACCAACCGCCTGCAATATGTAATATACAACAGGCTGACTGAACCGCTTGCATTGGTAATATACAACAGGCTGACCACCGCCTTGCATTGTATTTACAACAGGGCTGACCAACCGACTTGCGATAGTAATTATACAACTAGGCTGACCAACCGCCTTGCATTGTAATTAACAATCGGCTGACGAACCGCCTTGCATTGTAATTAAACAACAGTCTGACGAACCGCCTTGCCTTGTAATATACAACAGCTGACCAACTGCCTTGCATTGTAATTATACAACAGGCTGACCAACCGCCTTGGCATTGTAATTATACAATCGTCTGACCAACCGCCTTAGCAATGTAATTATACAACAGGCTACCACAGCCTTGCAGTGTAATTATACAACAGGCTGACGAACCGCCCTTGCAATTGTAATTATACAAACGGCTGACTAGCCGCTGCATTGTAAATTATACCTACAGGCTGACCAACCTCCTTGCATGAAATTAACAACAGGCTGACCAACCGCCTTGGATAGTAATTATTACAATCGCTGACGAATCGCCCTTGCATGTAATTATACAATAGGCAGTACCAACCGTCTTGCAATTGTAATTATACCAACAGGCTGACCAACCGCCTTGCCATTGTAAATTATATACACAGGCAGCCAACCCGCCTTGCATATGTAATTATACAAATCGGCTGACGGGCCGCCTTGCATTGTAATAATACAATAAGCGACGAACCGCTTGCATTGTAATTATACAATAGGCTTGACCAACCGCCTTGCATTGTAAATAAACAATCGGCTGAACGAACCGCCTTGCATTTGTAATTATACAATAGGCTTGACGACCCGCCATGCATTGTAAATATAGCAAAATGCTGACCACTGCCTTGACATTGTAATTATGCACAATCGCCTACGAACCTCCTTGCAATTGTAATTATACAACAGCTGACGAACCCATTGATTGTAATTATCCAACAGGCTTACCCAACCGCACTTGCATGTAATTATACAACAGCTGACGAACCGCCTTGCAATGGTAATTATACAATAGCTACCAACCGCCCTTGCATTGAATAATATACAATCGCTGACGAACCTCCTTGCATTGTAATATACAATAGGCTGACGAACCGCCTTGCATTGTAATTATACAATCGGCTGACCACCCGCCTTGCATTGAATTATACAACAGGCTGACCAACCGCCTTTCATTGTAATTATACAACAGGCTGAACCAACCGCCTTGCTTGTAATAAACAACAGTGTCTGACCAACCGCCTGCATTGTAATTAAACACTAGGCTGACCACCGCCTAGCATTGAAATTATACAATCCGGCTGACGAACCGCCTTGCATTGTAATAATACAATAGGCTGACCAACCACCTAGCATTGTAATTATACAATAGGCTGACCAACCGCCAATGCAATTGTAATTAAATCAACAGGCTGACGAACCGCCGGCTTTGCAATGTAATTAACAATAGGCTGACGATCGCATGCATTGTAAATTATACAATAGCTGACGAACCGCCTTGCATTGTAATTATACAACAGGCAGACCAACGCCATGCATGCAATTATACAACAGGCAGACGAATCTCCTTGCATTGTAATTATACAACAGCTGACGATTCGCCTTGCCTTGTAATTATACAACAGTGCTGACAACCGCCTGCATTGTAAATATACAACAGGCTGACCACCGCCTTGCATTGTTAACTTATACATAGCTGACCACCCGCCTGCATTGTATTATACAATAGGCAGACGAACCGCCTGCATTGTAATTATACAACAGGCTGACGAACCCCTTGCATTGTAATTAAACAACAGGCCTGACGACCTCCTTGCCATTGTAAATAACAACAGAGCGTTACCACCGCTTGCATTGTAATTATACACAGCTGTACGAACCGCCTTGCATTGAAATTATACAACAGGCTGCCCAACCGCCTTGCTTGTAATATACAACAGCTGACGAACCGCCTTGCATTGTAATTATACAAAAGGCTGCCGAACCGCCCTTGCATTGTAATTATACAACAGGCTGACCAACCCGCTTTGCAGCAACTTCCATGACGACGATCTTGGGTTTGGAGGCAGCTTTCACACCAGGAGACCAGAGGCTTAGACTGGCGTACCGAGTTTTAAAAAAAATTTTTTTTTTCAGTCTTGGAATGTGAGTTGCGCCATTCTGCTGTCATATGGCACAGTGAGTTCAATCAGAATCGGTTGTTTATGCTGAGGCGTGAGTTAATACATTAACACTTTCGTGACGTTCACCAGGCTTGGTTTTCCCATTCTGTAAGGTAAGACTGGTAAACTGTGGTACTCTCCAATCAACAACATTCCACGCCTGATGGCACAGCTAATCCAGACGATGGATTTGGGGCGTTCTGCCTGTAGAATGGTTTCTTCTATGAGCCTCTGGTGTGGCATAAGTGTGTCCCTCTGCTGTGTGAACCAGCATAAGCGACTCTTAAAGCACTTAGATGTGACATCATGTGTTCCTCTCATGAATATCGCTGCTGAAAACCTTAGGACATGTTCCACTGTTTGCTTTGGCAGTGCGGACTCGCAGTTTCATCTGATTTCTCCCCCCAATTTTCACCATGTTTGATTGGAGGGCAGGCGGTATGGACATATCTGAGGATGAAGCTAATCAGTTGCACGTGCCTATTCATTTCCAGCGAGACTTCCAAGGAGTACGATTTGCCCATCGTAGGACACTGCCACCTTTTCGCTTGGCTGGAACTGTCTTCTTCTAATTGTCCTCGTCAACCCTTCCTTTCCTATAACCTCCTGCCTCGCCGTGTCTGTCTGTGGTCCGCCCTTTGCCTTTGGCTAAAGTTCTTTTCTGTTGAAGCTGTAAATCTCCCGCCAACAGAACGAACGAATCACAGAACAAAACACGACGCGTTTAGATCTATAATGTCCTTCATCAGGCAAGATAATTACACGACAGTCATGATGTAGATGATGATACTGATGTCAATCATAAATAAAGATAATATATGATATAAATAAATTGAAAAAAATAAAGAAGGAACATCGTACCACACTCGGTGATAAAATGACAATGACAATTGAAGTATGGAAGTAAAAAAAAGAGGGTTGGATGATGTCGAACAGCATGGTTGTCAGGAAACAGTGTTGTGGCGACGATGATGTGATGCAATGTAGTGATGGTAATGTCCACTCAAAACACTGTAATATTGTAAAAATAATTAATCGTAAATGATAATAATATACCGGTAATAGTGTCACGGACAAAAAATGAAACAACCCAACTTGGGAAGTCGCCGGCCATTCGACAGGACATAAGTCCAAAACGCAACATCTTGGCGCCACGTAGTCCGGGCCCATTGGTTTCGGATCCCTGCCAATTAAGCTAGTGGAGATGGCCTCACAAGTCTACGAACCACCCAACTTGCCTAAGCCGTTTTGACCGACGCCTCGATGTCTAGCAGACGAGTCGCAGCGCCTGGCTCAGACTCCTCTAGCACATTGTGAACCAGCGTCATTGTTAGT
Source organism: Conus ventricosus (assembly GCA_018398815.1). Classification (NCBI taxonomy): domain Eukaryota; kingdom Metazoa; phylum Mollusca; class Gastropoda; order Neogastropoda; family Conidae; genus Conus; species Conus ventricosus. The sequence continues at coordinate 83,465,664 of CM031611.1, read as the reverse complement.
CATACGTCTGGCGCCCACCTTGAATCTCATCTAGCCACTTTAGTTAGACCAGAGTCCACGACTTAAGCCACAATCGCAACCAGTTTTAAGTAGGAAAGGGGGAAGGTAGAGTGTGGTGGGTGAAATCTAGCTAATCAATTACATGACCAGTTGACCACACAGAGAGTAAGGCGTGTCGGCGTGACTTCCATGATTTGAATATCCAATGGAATTAGAGGGAATAATCGGAGTCAGGGCGGTAAAAAATACTGACACCAATGGTACTTCGCCTAATTGACAGATCGAACGAATAAAGAGGAAGTAGAGGTGACAGAACGAGAGAACGAGGGGAGAACGAACAGAGAGACAGAGAAGGAGAGGGTTCTAGTCTGCTTGATAGAAAAGCAGAGAGATGAGGGGAGGAGAGAAGAGAACCAATTAGAGATTTAGCATGAAGATAGTCTGCAGAGGGAAGACTGAGAAGATATTGGAGAGAGAGAAGTTGCTAATTAATGAAGAAGATAATAAGAAAGAAAAAAAAAAAATGAAAAGAAAAGCAACCATGTCCTTTGGTTAAGAGCAGACTAGAAGAGAGAGAGAGGAGAGTGCAATGCCGTAATGCAGGAAGAAAGAAAGGAGAACAGATCGATGTGATAGACACTGTTCTATCCTCACTGGGTTTCGACCTCGTACTAGCCAGCGCACTTTCATCAGCAGTCCAGCCTGAGACCAACGCCAGCAGTCCCGCTTGACCGTGCCAGACGACCACACCCAGCGCCAGCAGTTGTGACGCGTTGTGAAAGTGACAGTGAAAGAAAAAAAAAAAGGGGAAAGAAAAAAGAGACAGTGATTTCGTGACTAGGTTAAGATCACCTGGCCAGGTAAAGTAGAAATCTATTAACCAAGTGTTAGTTAATGATGTTTTTAGATAATGATTTTGTGAAAGTTCAAAAGAGAGAATGTTATATATTGTTTGATTCCAAAGCATTGATGTTTCGTTCTATGAACATGTGTAGTAAAGTTATAGACTAAACTAGTGGTTTGATGTACGAATGCATGATAATATTAAATGAGATTGTAACAAGCTGTGAGTGTGTTTGGGCTTTGCCAAGTCCTTCCTCCACTATATCACCCGAGGTTGACAATTTATTGGCGAGCCTGCCAGGATATTCTGGCCCATTTATTATAATTGTTCAACTTCTCAGAGAGGAAGCTGGGTGGGGATTCAAGTGTTGTAATCCAAAGACAATGAGTTGTCTACTGTATTTCCCAAAGATATTAAATACTAGCTGGCATTGGCTTCCAAGATAGTTAAATACTAGGCTTGGCATTTCAGCCCCAGAGTACTTATTTCGCACAGATTGCCTATAAATCGCTCTCATAGTTGGGTCTAGGCGGCTGGCTCTGTATAAACACTAACTACGTTGTCCCAAGCTAATATTATCATTCATAGATTGTGCTTTTACGTCACTCGTGTACGGTAACCACCAGTTGCTGTCAGTAATAAATCTGTCCAAAAAAAAAAAGGAAGAAAGAGATATAATGGCGGAAGAAAGAACACCCCTATTGAACACCTTGTGGAGCGTCGCTCGTGATTTAGGTTACTCATGAGATGAGTTGCGAAGCATTCGAATGAAAAACCAGCAAAAGATGGAAAGGGATGAACGCGCGAAAGACGCCGTGTTGCCGTAGAGATAGCAATTACAGAGGCAGAAAGGACTAAAGCTAGCGCAACTCAGGAAACAGAGAGAATAAGGCAATCGCATGAAACAGAAAGTTAAGGATATCAGGCTAATGATAATCAGGCAAGGAAACGCAGGTAACGGAAAGATTAAAGTTCAATTAGAATTAAGAAAGTGAGATACAAAGTGAGACCACCGAGGATGGAACTCATTCCAGTGACCTCTGTGGCAGCTATGCTCCCCGACCCAAGTGCCAAATTCTCCGAAGTAACCGATTCGAATGATGCATTACATCAGTCTTTCGAAAACGTTTGCGACAGTCAAGGGTTGGCCTCCAGAAGAGTGGCAGTCATTTTGTCAGCGCAATAGAAGGTAGGCAATTACAATATTCAACTGCGTTACCAGCAGAACAACATCTGATTTTGGTGCTGAAAGGAGTCTTAATGAAGGGATTTGACCTCACAGAGACGGATTCAGAAAGAAATTTCGTTTCAGCTAGATTAGCAAGCAGGGAAACGTACACAACTCATTTGGTGCACTCTAGATCAATATTTTGACAAATTAGATGATGTGTACGAAAAAGGAGTTCGCCGAGTTGAAAGGGAAGCCAGTATGCAGGAACAGATTTGTCAGGTTGCGGCCCTGAGTAAGCATAACATTTGAAAGAGAGACAGCCAGAGACAGCAGGGATTGTTGAAGTTACGCAGAGGTGTATGAGAGGCAACGTTTGGGCACGAAGGGTGCAGGAGAAACAGTGCTAGGCACAGTGAGAAGAGTGCAAGGAGACTAGGGGAGTTTGATCTGCAAAGTCTGCAAACCCATTGATGTGGCAGAAGGAAGGGCAAAGGGACATTAGTGTTTCATTGTCACAAGCAGGGAACATGTGCGAGGGATTGTCGCATGAGGTTCCAGAAGGCCAGCAGCCTTGCAAGAGGGTGATAAGGGTCGTCAAGGGAAACGACCTGATTGGAACATCAGGATCCGATCTGAAGAGGTGGTGGAGTGCAGCCTAATGGCTAGCACTGGACAGTCAGTCAGTGTCAGGATGGAGGGCACTAGGCTGATGGTTCGTTTACCGATGGAAGAGGGTGATTGGCCAGCAGAGGGTGGAAAGTGTTACGAGACACTGGTTTTTCAAGCGGGTAGTACGAACAACAGCTGGTCGAGAAAGGGGATTTGACAGGCAAAATCCAGACCTGTACTCAATCGATGGCACTGTGAGGGAGTTTTTCCAGTTTGCCAAAGGATAGAAAACGTGACCCCTTACTCTCAGGCGATTGTCTGCGTTGGTGATGGAGAAACCCCTCTGATTTATCATTGGAAACATTCCAGGGGCAAGGATCCAGGGGATCCTGAGTTGTTGACTGCCTACAGGGCAGCAGTTTTCAAACACGGAGCAAGAAGAGGAAAAGTTGATAAACCGTTAGTCGTTCCGGCAAGGAATCAGGCATAGATGAGTCGCCTGATGAGTTTAGGGCAGCGCAGGAACAAGACCCCTTCGCTCGTGAAGTCTTGGGAGTTTTGGCAGGGTGGAAGAGAAACAGATTTATAGGAGGGAGACAGAATTTCTTGTGAAGGCGGGGGGCTGTTGTACGAGTGTTCACCAAGGGGAAGACAGGTAATGGTACCACACCGTTAGGAGGTACCAGCAGTTATCGTGACACTGTCATGTCAGTGGGCACGATCGCTCAAGGCGTTCAACACGTGCACCAGCAAAACGCTGACCGAATCTATTGATGACTTTCATTGGCCAGGAATCAATGGCCGAGACATCAAGCGTTATTCTGCATGTCATGTGACGTGTGTCAAAGGTACAGCCAAAGAGGGGTGAAGAGGAGAGGGCGCCTCATAAACATCCCCCTTTAATTGACACACCATTCATGAGGGAGGCTGTTGATCTGATTGGCCCAATCGCGCCCCTGTTCCAAAGGCGGGCACACAGGGATGTGTTTGACGGCAGGTGACTACGCGACCAGATACCCAAAGCGGTTGCAATGAAAGGCGTAGATACGCAACATACGCTGAAAGGGCTGTAGAAGACATCTTCTCTCGCGTTGGTGAGCCAGCACAAATCTCAGTTGACATGTGGTCACAGTTCACCTCAGGCGAGATGAGGGAGGTCCACAGGCTGCTTAGGGATCCACAGCTTCTCACTACCCCAAACCATCCACAATGCAATGGCTTGGTGGGAAGAATCAACGTGTGCTGAAGGGCATCTTAAAGAAGCTCTGAGAGAAAGGCCAGCAGATTGGACCGCTCCTTCGCAGAGGCACTGTTCTGCCAACAGATAAAGCCCTCAGGAAAGCAACAGGCTTTTCGCCATTTGACATGCTGTATGGGCGACAGTTTCGGGGACCGGTGTGCATTCTCAAAGAGCTTGTGTCCGGAGAACAGGAGTCAAAGAGTCAAAACCACCATCATATGTGTGGACCGTACGCAAAGGCACGAGGAGACCCAGTAAAGGTCGCAAGGGAGAGTTTGCAGGAGCTAGGTCGTCCAGAAGAAGCAGTTAATGACAGGAAGGTAGGAAGCAATTCCTCACGGTGGGAGATCAAGTCCTGTTTTTACGCATCATCCCACGGATCACAAACCAAGCTGCTGATGCATAGGAAGGGACCCTGTCACCACCATTGGAAAAGGAAGATCCAGGACTTCCGAATCGAAGAACTGGGAAATCAAAACTTTTCCAAGCAAATCTACATCCGCAAATATATTCAGCGTGAGACTCACACATAGGCGCAGCAGCACTCATTGTTGGAGGTGAAGAGACCCAGCAGACGAAGGGAGAAATTTGTGCCTGAGTTTTCCAGAGAAGAGTCATACAGGGATGTGTCACTGAATGACGGGCTATCGGCAGTAGGAGACAGGGGAAGTTAGGGGGCTCCTAAACAGGTATAGGGCGTTCCTGACTGATAAACCAGGCAGGACAACTCTAGAGACATTTACGGTGGAGTTGACATCACAGAAACCCTACATTGTAAAGCCTACCCTATCCATATGCCACCAAGCAATAGATCGAGAGGAGGTAGAAAAGATGTGGACCTTGGGGGTGATTGAACCGTCCAAATCATCAATATAGTGCAAAACCGGGTCGTCTTAGTGAGGAAAAAGTCAGTGAGCATCGATTCTGTGTCCGACTATATACGTCAGACAGTTCACCAAGGTCGTGCAGAGGTCATACCCAATCTGGAAGACCTTTCGCTCAGAATCGCCACAACAAGAGTCAGTATTACACCAGGATAGATCTGAGCAAGGGTACTGGCAAAAAGCCCTGAGTTGAGGACTCAAAGGACTACACAGCATACTCCACACAATGGGCTATACCAGTGGCGAGTACTTCCTTTTGGTATGGTCAACGCGCCTGCAGTCTTCTCCTCGGATGATGAGGAAAGTTATAGACGGTATTGGAAGGCGTTGTGAATTTCATGGATTGACCATTCTGAAGCAGCCGTGACATGAGGAGCATATGAGGCCAGCTAGCGCAGTCTTAGAGAGGTTGAGACAAGCCAACTCACAGCCAACCAACAAAGTCCAGTATGGTTATTCCAAGCCTGAGATCCAGTTATGTGTCGGAGGCGAACACAAAGCACCAGAAAAGGGAAAGGTGGAGAAGATATGAATACAGAGAGACCAAGGACCAATAACATAATTCCATGAGTCAGCTAGGCTTTATTGGGTTCATAGGAGTTTGATCCAAATTTCGCAGCAATCACTAGGTCCTCTCATGTGATTTGGTCAAGGCAGGGAAACCAGCAGTGGTCTAGTGGGTCAGACGCAGCAGACGCAAGCACTGCAGACGTTGTTGGGAAAGACTAGGTACCCGTCCCAATCTTGAAGCTACCAGATATGTCCAAACCTATGTTTTGTAGGCGGACAGATGCATCAGGTTTGGATAGGTCAGTATTGTTGCAGAGGCATGAAGGGGTCCGATTTTCTGTGAGATAATCTAGCAGGAATTGACATAGTGTGAAGAAGGTACGCAACGGTGAGAAGAGTGTTAGCTGATGTGAGAGGGCCGTGCTAGAAGTTCCACAAATACTTGTATGGGAAAGATTCGTGATCGAGACGGATCATCAACCACTCATATTCTGCAGGAGGCCAGTAGAAAACAGCAGAGTTCTGCGTTGGGTCAATGGCAACTGCAGCCCTACCGGAATCGAGTGCAGTACATTCCGTCGACTAGAATGTTCGGAGCCGACTATCTAACCGTGTAGTCTAGCAAGCTGCAACTCAGAGAAGCAGACAAAATCCGGGGTGCTTTGTTTTAGATAATATGTGTTGATTACAGTTATGTTGATTTTTTTGAAAGGGTTCATTCCTCAGTTTGCTAAGGTTCATATTTTTTTTTGTGTGAGACTTTTCATAACTGTCTGTTGTGAGACTTTTCATGTGAATGTAGTTATGCTTGGAAGCATACAGTCCGCTTGTGTAGTAATGATGCAATATTTGCAAAAAGTATGAGAGAATCCTCATGAAGTGTCATGGATCTGATCAATTATATGGCTATTTCATAAGAATTGTGAAAAGGAGAGATGCAAAACCGCAAGTAGGGAATTGCAAGGTGCGCACAGAGGTCTTTATAAAAAGCGTTTGAATAACGCAAGAGCGCAAACTTCAATGATTAACACATTGAGTGGTATCCACTAATGATCTATTTTGGGGTAAATTTATAAACCGTTGTTGAAAAGTATTGTTCAACTTGCACGTGTGCTGTGGTTCAAGCAAATTCGGTTTTTGAAGTTTTTTTTTAGAACCGTTGTTTTTGAGACAATAGCGGAGCAGGTCTTTATTGCAAGGGGGAAATTGTCACGGACAAAAAAATGAAACAACCCAACTTGGGAAGTCGCCGGCCACTTCGACTGGACAAAAGTCCAAACGCAGACATCTTGGCGCCACTGTAGACCCGGGCCCATGTTTCTGGATCCGGCCATATAAGCTTAGGGAGGAGTCCTACCGAGACGGTACGATCCAACACCAACGACTAAGCCGTTTGACCGACGTCCTCGATGTCTAGCGAGACGAGTCGCACGCCAGGCACAGACACAACTAGCCACTAAGTGGAACCAGCGTCATTGTTAGTATTCAACAGTTCGTGGCGCCCCACCTCTTGACTTCAGCTAGCACTTTTAGGTTGACCAGTGACCAACGACTTAATCCACACGGCACCAATTTTAAGTAGGAAAGGGGGGAAGTAGTGTGTGGTGGGTGAAATCTAGCTAATCAATTAAATGACCATTGACCACCACAGAGAGTAAGGCGTGTCGGCAGACTGTCATGATTTAATATCCAATGGAATTAGAGGAATAACTTCGGTGTCAGGGCGTAAAAAAAAACTGACCAATGGTACTACTCTCCCTTTTTGGACAGAATCGGAACGAATAAAGAGGATGTAGAGAGAGAAGAACGAGAGAACGAGGGGGAGAACGAACAGAGAGACAAGAGAGAGGAGGTCTAGGTCTGCTTGAGAGAAAAGCAGAGAGATGGAGGGAGGAGAGAAGAGAACCAAGTTGAAAGATAACATGAGATATCTGGCAGAGGAAGGACTGAGGAGAGATATGGAGACAGGAGAGAGTTGCTATTAATGACAAGAAGATAAGAAAGAAAAGAAAAAAAAGAAAAGAAAAGCAAACCATGTCCCATTTGATAAGAGCAACAAGAAGAGAGAGAGGAGAGAGTGCAATGTGGGCGTTAATGCAGGAAGAAAGAAAGGAGAACCAGATCGATGTGATAGTCACAGTTTCTAAATCCTCACTGGGGTTCGACCCTCGTACAATGCAGCGCCACTTTCAACATCAGTCCAGCTGACCAACGCCAGCAGTCCGGCTTGACCGTGGCAAGCAGAACCAACACCAGCGCCAGCAGTTGTGACGCGTTGTGAAAGTGACAGTGAAAGAAAAAAAAAAGGGAAAGAAAAAGAGACAGTGATTCGTGAATAGTTAAGATCACCTGGCCAGGTAAAGTAGAAATCTATTTATACCCGGGTTAGTTAATGATGTTTTAGATAAATGATTTTGTGAAGTTCAGGAAAGAGAGAATGTTTTTATATTGTTTGATTCCATATGCATTGATGTTTCGTTCTATGAACATGTGTAGTAAAGTTATAGACTTTACTAGTGGTTTGATGTGACGAATGCATGATATATGAATGAGATTGTAAGCAAGCTGTGAGTGTGTTTGGGCTGTGCGCTAGTCCTTCTTCCACTGACATACCCCGAGGTTGACAGCTGCTAGCTCTTGACCTGAATAGGTCAAGAGTCTCTGATGACACAGCAGTCTCTGTCAAGTTGTTCCACTCCTGGATGGTACGTGGCAGAAAATGCCACAAAAAAGCGATATTGGCAACAGACACTAGAGAGTGTGCACGTATCACTGCCTTGTCCACAGAATGAAAAAAAAACCGAAAAACCCTGACATATCATAAGTTGTTATCAGTAAAAAAAAAAAAGAAAGTTATCAGTAAAAAAAAAATATGAAAGGGTTCCAGGAAGAAAAACAGGAGAATCGAGGTGCAGAAAAAAACAGTGGACGACATTACAGAAAAAAAGGCTGAGCCAATGAGAGTTTCTTTCTTTCTTTCTTTCTGCGTACGCAGGCCGATACTCCTGCGGACACTGCCTGTATAGACAGCAGTGGAGTTTTGTGTGTATGACCGTTTTTCATCCCGCCATTACGGCAGCCATACTCCATCTTCGGGAAGGTGCATGCTATGTGTAACGTGTCATCCAATACCAACGGCCAAACTGGCCTTCTCTTCCGAAAGTTGATGATGGGATTTGACGTGTGTGCAAGATGTTGTGCGTGCGTTCACACACGGAACCTCCGTTATAGTCTCATTCGAAGGACTGTATGGGGAATGGAGTCAGAACCAATGTTAACTCCGACGGAAAAATCCCCCTGTACCGAAATTGGAACCCGCAACCCCAGGATCACGAGTCCGGCGCTCTACCAACTGAGCTATTCGGACCCCACCCAAGAGAGGGAGAGAGAAAAGAGGAAATGACTTGCACAGAAGGTTCAGAAGGCCAGGAGCTGTTTGTATTGAAAGAAGCCCCGGCATCCCACGAACCCACTTCTAGAAAATTATTATCATCAGTATGACAGGTTAAAAAAAAAAAAAGGAAGAGAATGGGCGGGGAGAGGGGGGGGGGGGGGGGAGGGGGTCACGGGTTTTTCCTTGTACCAAAAGTATCTTTAAGGAGACAAAATCAGAGATCAGTGGCAGATTTTTGCAGAGGCAAACCTGGTTGATACGGAACATTGTTCACAGGAGTACAGTGCTGGTTTTGTTTTCTATTTGTTGTTTGATTGATTGTTTTTCGTGTTTCATCGGTGAGTCAGCATTAGTCCTACACTTAACTCATTAAAATCACGGCTCACATTCCTCAAATGATCGATCTGGTACAAACCATGTACGTTATCGTTTGCGAACGATGTTTCCTTGATGTCTGTGATGTCGCCAGTCAGCACACTCAACTACACTGTCCATGTAATCCTCCTGACACAATTAGAAAGAAAATGAATAAGACAATGGTGCAGAACTTGGGGAGAAAGGACTTAGGAGGGTGGCGGAAGGGTAGCTATGTTCGTTCAGTACTTAGGAGGGTGGTGGAAGGGCAACTGTGTTCGTTCAGTACTTAGGAGGGTGGGGGAAGGGTAGCTGTGTTCGTTTAGTACAATGTGCTTTTTTCTGATTATTGAAGTTCAAATGGGTTGTCGGGTGTTGATTTTAACGCCATTGGAGAAATTATCGAGTTGACCAAATACACAATGTATTGGAGAAAATACTGAATTGATCAGATACACAAGGTACTGGAGAAGAACTCGAGTTGGTCAAATACACAATTTATCATGTAACGTTGTACAGATATGACAAAGATTTTATTTTTACAATAAACAATCGTCTGTCTAACGGAACGGATTCCTGAAAAGTTCAAGGATTTTCCTAAAAGGGGTAAAAAGGAACTCTGCTGCTTTTAATAATGAATGAAAAACAACCTTCAGAACTTAGGTGTATTCTTGTTAAAGAAAAAAAAAACGCCTACGGAAGTACATGGATTGTCTTAGATACGTTTACATTTCTTCACAGATTCCTGTTTTATAATTGGTTACTGTAGGCAGGAATCTCTCTCTCTCTCTCTCTCCGCTCTCTCTCTCCCTCTCTCTCTCTCCCCTCTCTCTCTTTGTCACACACACACACACACACACACACACACACAACACACACACACACACACCCCACACACACACATACACACACATACACCACGCACGCACGCACGCACGCACGCACCACACACACACACACACACACACATTCAGTCACGTTTTAATTGTCACATAAGGTTGTCACACCTGGATGTAACCCACGCAACAGGCATGGTAATTAAGCGGACACGGAGCGAAAGCACAGAGGGGAACAGGCGTTGGCTTGAATGTTCCCCATCCTTAATGCTCGGCCTGTATTTCACAGCCAACACCAACTAACCCCTCCCTTGCTCTTTCCTTCACAGCCAGGCACACGCCCTCTCTCTCTCTCTACTCTTTTTTTTCTCTCTCCTCTCTCCTCTCCTCTCCTCTCTCTCTCTCTCTCTCTCTCTCTCTCTCTCTCAGGGCTCTCTCTCAGGACCTCTCTCTTAGGGGTCTCTCTGTCTCTCTCTCTATCTCTGTCTCTCTCTCTCTCTCCAGGGCTCTCTCTCTTTCTCAGGTCTCTCTCTCTCTCTCTCTCTCTCATCTCATCTCTCTCTCTCTCTCTCAGGGCTCTCTCTCAGGGCTCTCTCTTAGGGCTCTCTCTCTCTCCTCTCTCTCTCTCTCCCCTCTCCCCTCTCCTCAGGACTCTCTCTCTCTCTCTCTCTCTCTCTGTCTCTCTCTGTGTCTGTCTCTCTCTCCCCCTCTCTCTCTCCCTCAGGACTTTCTCTCTGTCTCTCTCTCTCTCTTTCCTCTCTCTCTCTCTCTCTCCCCCTCTCTCTCTCTCTCTCTCTCTCTCTCTCTCTTCTCTCTCTCTCTCTCTCTCGTCCTGTATTTGTGGTATGCAATAATATTTTGAAGATTTTGTTTTAATCCACGTGGACATTTGTCTCGTTATTATTTTTTTCAGTAAGCCTTTTAAGTTTTCACATTTTCGTTTTTCACGCCATATTGAAAGTATAGAATCTTATTCAAAGTTTGAGTTCTTTTGACTCGAGTACGTAGTGAAAATTTTACACACGATCCAAGGTGGACACTAGTCACCAACAGAATGTTTGCCCATGTGTTTTTTCTTATGCACCCCCCCCCCCCCCCCCCCCCCCCCCCCCCCCCCCCCCCCCCCCCCCCCCCCCCCCCCCCCCCCCCCCCCCCCTGCATTTAGACGTTTTTTCACTAGCAGATCACGATATGTTAAACACACACACACATATGCAAACGCACCTATGCACACGCACACCAACACACACCCCACACACACACACACACACACACACACACACACAACACACCACACACACACACACACACACAACAAACGCGCACACATGCCTGCGCGCACACACACATACGCCCCACACACGCTCACACACGCTCACACAACACCACACACACACACACACACACACACACACACACACACACACACACACACACACACACACACACACATATGCGCCCACGAAACACACATGGGCCCATGCCAACACATCATACACACACGTGTACGTCCACGACACACACAAAACACACACACACACACACACACACACACACACACACACACACACACACACACACACACACACACAATGGTAGGTAGGCACTCAAGGTCTGACCAGCGCGTGGGGCTAATGCGTAGGTCAGACATCCGCTGAGTCGTAGCCACGAGGCCCTCTTCTTCAATTGTCTCATCTTTGTTGTTAATTCATTTACCCATCAGCTTCAAATCATGCGTAGTGTGGTCTCAAAACTTAGCGGATGTGGTGTAGCGTGTATGGACTAGTCCGCACGCAGTGACGCCTCCTTGATGAAATTGAAACTGATATGTTTTAAAAGTCTGTGGGTGAGGGAAGTATAATATACTGGGAACTCCACGCATTATCCTTCATCCCTCACCCACGGACTTTTTTGTTCCATTCCCAGTTTCACAGCTCTAGAAAAAAGGCTAAGTGTGGTCGGCTGGGCAATGGTTAAAAAACAACAACAACATAAAAACTTGAAGTTGAAGTTGAAAGTTCGTTGCAAGACTGATGAGGTCTTCACACAGCGAAACACCTGTCGCCTGCTGGTCCTCGGACTTCCCCCTTTTTGAGGAACTCACTGTAGACCCGAAGAGTGCTTACTTAGATAACTATAGTTTCAACCACATGTTTCCCCTTAAGCGCCAGTCTGTCATTAAAGATTGTGTGTCCATGCCGGAATAGAGGATTGATGCTTGTGCCTGTTGGTTTCTGGAGATTGAAGATACCAGGGCCCGGATTGGTTATTTCCCTTTTGGCATTGCTTTCCTCATCAGCACAGTCTAATATCATGTGTTACTCTCCCCAAATCACTGACTGGTTGGTTGATACGAGGTAATGCGAAATATGTGCACAGATAGATAAGTAAGAAGGTAGATGCGTGGATAGATACAGATATGTATTACTCCTCTTCCGGGGTGAGGGGGGTTGGGCGGAGCGGAGGTGTGGGGGGTTACTTTTCAGTGCTTGTTAAATCCGCGTCTTGGGAAATCTTGTGTCAGTGATGTTCCTTTTGGTGTTGACCTCTTTCACGTGTTCCTTTTGATTTTTTTTTTTTTTTTGGGGGGGGGGGGGGGGGGGGGTTTGCTGTGATCCACTTTTGTTCTGGTTTTGTCATTCATTCACCAGCCTGGAGTCCTTTCCCCTCTCTCTCTTTTCTCTTACGCGCTTGATATTGTTTTGGTAATTTGGGCGAGGGAAGTAGTTTTAAATTTTTACGGGCCCAACGGTACGGGCTGAAAAAAAAGGGGCTGTAGTCGTTTGTCTTAAATGGGCTTTGTCTTAATTTTTTTCCTGGTTTTTTTTTTCTTTTCTTTTTTTTCCCAAATTGTTTGTAACTGGGGGGAGGGAAAAATTAGCAGACTGGTGCGTCGTGCTTTAAAAAAAAAATCTGCCTGTACGTTTTAAATAGTTTTGTGTCCCCAAAAGTTTGTAATATTTTTGGAAGAAACACCACGCACGCACGCACGCACGCACGCACCCCACGCACACACACACACACAAAACAACACACACACACACAAAACCCCACACACATACGCACACATACTTACTTTACACACTCACACATACCCATCTCTCTCTCTACCTCTCTCTCTCTCTCTCTCTCTCTCTCTCTCTCTCTCTATACACTCAACTTTACATTCACACGCGCCCCACCCACACACGCACGCACGAACGAAAGAAACGATGCACGCACCACGCACGCACCCCGGGCACACACAAACACAAAACCCCACACAAAACCACACACCACACGCACCGCCACACAAACACCACAAACACAAAACCCCACCCCACCCCATGCACACATGCACACATACTTACTACACACTCAACATACACTTTCTCTCCCTCTCTCTCTCTCTCTCTCTCCCCTCTCTCCACAATACAAAAACAACCACACACACACACACAACATACACCACACACACACACACACACCCACCACACCCCACACACACACACACACACACCACACCAACCCCCCATAAAACAATTTTTCCACACACACACACCAAAACCCAAAACACACACACCCACACACCACAACACAAGGGGAAAAGGAGAGGAGAGTGATTTGAGGAGAAGAGATGAGGAGAGAGAGAGAGAGAGAGTGAAGAGAAAAGAGAAGAAGAGAATGTGTATTTTAACCCCTTTTATACCCCAATGTACAGGGGTTTTGGTTTGGAAAATGAAACATGTTTTTGGGGTTTTGTGTGCGTGCGCCCCGGTCGGTCGGGGCGTGCGGGCGGCGCGAGCGCGTTGTGTTGTCTTGTGTGTGTGCGGTGTTTCTTGTGTTCCCCGGGGGGGGAGGGGGCCCGGGTTTTACGTTTGTCTGGTGTGTTTCTGTTGTCATCAAATCTGTCTTTAATTAAAGGTCAGTAGGGGCTGGGGGCAGAAAGTCCTGGGTGTAGGTGTGGATGTGTGAGCAGCCGTAACGAGAGCAAAAAAAAAAAAAAACATTTCACGCAGGTTTCCCTTTCTCGGCCCCTTTGCCCCCCTTTCCCAGTCTTTGTGGTGTGGGATCACCTTTGGGAAAGCCCGTCATTGGGACACGTTGGGGGACGACAAAGGCGAGAAAAACCTTGTTTCGCTGCTTGTAAGGCCGCGACAACAAAAAACAAAGTCTCTCGTTGCTTACAAAACAAAACCAAACCCGGAAATCCGTCTTTTACCCCCACGTAGTGAAGGCCGTGTCTCGATGCAACAAAACCAAAAAATGTGTGGGCCCCCCATACGCCCGCACGCAAAGGGAAAAACACACACACACACCCACAAACAACCCCCGCGCCGCGCGGGCGCGCGCGCCCACACACACACACACACCACACCACACCCCACACCCACACACAAAACTCACAAACAAAACAAAGAGGGAGAGGAGAGAGAGAGAGAGTGGAGAAGGAGGAGGGCGGAAGGAGAGGAAAAAGATGACGAAGGGGGAAAAAACCCCAAACTAAAACCAAATACGTACGCTTGGGACGTACGGACGCACGCACGCATTTCACGCACGCACGCACAAAACACAACCCCACCACACACACCCAAAACCCCACACACACACACACACACAAAAACACCACACACACAAAACAACACACCCAAGCACGCACGACGCAAAGCACGCACGCACGCACCCGGGCAAAACCCTTTTTACTTTTGAAGATTCACAATGGGTTTTATTTTCGGAAAGGGCTGTGTCTACCAACCCAAACTATGGTTTGGAAAAACAGAGAGAGAGAGAGAGAGAGAGAGAGGGAAAAGAGAGAGAGAGAGGGGATGAGGAAAAGGAGGGGAGAGGAGAATACCCCAAACTCACACACACATACTACGCTTGCGTACACCACCCCACCAAGCACGCACGCACGCCGGCGCGCGCGCAAAACCCCAACAACAACCCCACCCCACACACACACCCACGCACGCACCCCACGCACGCACGCACCCCACGCGCCCGCCCCCGCACGGGACCCCAAAGCACGCACGCACTCAGATACACCCCTTTTTACTTTCTGGAAAATTCACAATGTTTGATTGCTGATGATGTTTTTTCAACCCCCCCCCCTATGGTAGGAAAAAACAAGGGAAAATAGATCACTCACGCCGGGTTTGGGACTTGAGCAGGGTTTTCATTGTCATAAAATGGGGGCAAAGCAGAGGGGGTTTTTTGAATATTTAAGGGGTCAGAAAGGGGTACCTTTAAAAATTTGGAGGGATTGTTAAATCGTGCAGGGTTTCTCTGTCGGTTCCCAAAGGCGACCCGATCTTGGGGTAGCCCCTGGACAGCTGGGTGGGACTTGACAGGGGGGAGTTTGGGTGTAGCTGTTTTGTGAGGGGGCTGAAAATGAAAGGCCCTGAGGGGAATTGGGCCCATAAAAACCTATTTAGGCAGAAGATGAGACAAAAAAAAACAAAACCCCGACACAGACGGGTTCGTGGTCGTCTAGCGGGGAGTTCACATGACAGCTGGTCCGGAATTGTCAGTGGTAGAGCGCTGGACTCCCTTTGGTGATCTGGAGTTGGGGTTCGAATCTCGCCGGGCCCCTTTCCCGGTTTCAGGGGGGATTTTTTCCCTTTGGGGTTACTTTTGGGTTTTGACTCCCTTTCCCTTCAGTCCCTTTGAATGAGACTAGGAAAACCCCGGGTTTCCCTTTTGTTGAAACCCGCATAACATCTCGCACACACGTTAAAAAACCCATCACCAAAAAAAAAATTTGGGAAAAAAAAAGGCCAGTTTTTGGGCCCTTTGGTTTTTAGATGGCACGTTTCACATAGCCTTTCACCCTGCGTGAGGAAAAGGAAAAAAAATGAAGGAAGTAAAGAAATGGAGTGAAAAATAATTTAAACGATATTGACGGGGCGAAACGGGGGAAAAGACTGAATGAAAACGCCAAACTGGCAGCTCTTCAGTCGGCACTCCCAGGTAGGGGAAACTTTTTTTTGGGGGAAACTAGTTGGGGTTGTTTTTAAAACTTAGAGTTGGTCTCTAGCCAAGGGTAGGGTGTTTTAGGTTTTTCTTAAAGATAATAATAAAAATTCTATTGTGTTTTTAAACGATCAGTTGTAGAAGCCCGTGATTGCTATTTGCACAATTTGGCTCTTCCCCTTTTTTTTGCCCTTTCCTTTACCTTGAAAGGATTCGGCAGGGCGAAAACATAGCCAACCTGCTGTTTGTGGAGGGTTTTTTGGCCCTCATTGAAACCCGTTTCTCTCTCCTGCCCAAGTTTAGAGCGCTCCCCTCTCTCTCTCTCTCTTCTCTCTCTCTCTCTCTTTCTCTCTCTCTCTCTTTTCTCATCTCTCTCTCTTTCTTTGTGAAAAAGGGTATTTTTTTTGTTGATCTTTTTTGTTCGATTTTATGCGGGGGTTTTAAAAAATTGGTTTTTTTTTTGTGGGGGTTTTAGAGGGGTTTTTTGTTTCTCTGTGTATATGTTTTATGGGGAGGTATGGAGGTGTTAAGGTGTACACACAGACTTACCTGATCATAAGGAGCATTTTTGCATCTGGAAGAAAGTTCCGTCCCCCCCCCCCCCCCCTCTCTGTCTCTGTCTCTAGCTGTTTGTCTGCTTGTCCGTCTGTCTGTCTCCCTCCCTCCCTCTCCCTCTCTCTCTCTCTCTCTCTCTCTCTCTCTCTCTCTCTCTCTCTCTCTCTCTCTTTAACACACATGCACACACGCCTCCACGCCACACACACGCAAGCCATTTAATGCTGCCCTCTCTTTGCTCCAGTGGACTGGCAGACTAGATCATTGAAGAAGAAGAAGAAGAAGAAGAAGAAGAAGAAGAAGAAGGAGAAGAGGAGGAGGAAGAGGAGGAGGAGGAGGAGGAGAGAAGTAAAACAAAATCACAGTGACTACATTAGCAAGTGTGGTCTCTCCATAGTGTATTCTCTTAAAACATCAAAGTTACTGACCACAGTTATTCAAGGTAACATTGGCACTTGCAGCAGTGTCGACTAGAACACAAACTTTGTGGGGATTAAACACTCATTTTGGGTGAGAATCTACAGCTGTGAAGAGTGAAAGGGTCAGTTCATTCTCTGAAGATTTGCTGTGTATCACTGTTGATGTCTTCATGACTCTGTGGTCCAGCAAGAACTGTCGCAGAGAAAAAAAAGGACAGATCACTAACACTAGCTCGGGGACTTTAAGGGGTTATTATTGTCATCTAGTGACGTAGTCAATAGGTCTTGACGTATATCGGATCCGAAAGTGGCCTTTTGAACATAAAGTGATTTGGAAGCAGTGCAGTACCTTCTCAGGTGGGTTGCCTAAAGGCAACCTGATCTTGACGACAGGGCAAGCTTGGGTGTAGCTGTGTGTGAGGTGGCCGGAATGAAAGGCATGAGAGAATTGCCAGTGAATGAGGTACAGGAGATGAGACAACAAAACACGCACAACACAGACTGGTTCGTGCTCGTGTCGCGTGGGAGGGGACACAGGAGAGGCGACATGCTGTTGTGTGCAGCGATCATGGTGTAGAAGCCTGATATCTATCTGCACAATTGTTCTCAAGTCATGTGCCTTCCTTGACCTTGATCAGGTTGTCAGAAGGGCTATCAATAGCACGATATACTAATAGCTGAAGGCATTGTGACTGTCATTGGAGCACGTTTCTCTCCCAATCTGCATTTTCTCCCTGTCTGTCTGTGTGTCTGTCTGTCTGTCTGTCTCTCTCTCTCTCTCTCTCTCTCTCTCTCTCTCTCTCTCTCTCTCTCTCTCTCTCTCTCTTCTCTCTCTCTCTTTGTGAGAAGATAGTTGATCTGTGTTTGATTATATGCACTGTATTAGAAACAAAGTTTTTTTTTTTTAATAATGAGTGTTTCAATTGCGTTTTTTTTTCTCTGTGTGTATGGTGATGCTGTTCTTTATCTGCTCCAGTGAATTGCCAAACAAGACCATGGAGCATATTTTCCGAGATGTAGTAAAAGAAGCTGAAGAAGAAGGAGAGAAGGGAAAAAAAAGAGGAGGTGGAGGAGGAAGAGCAGGAGGAGGAGGAGGAGATGAAGAAGAAGAAGAAGAAGAAGAAGAAGAAGAGGAGGAAGAAAAAGTACACACACACACACACACACACACACACACACGCACACGCACACGCACACACACACCACACTCACACACACACACACACACACACACACACACACACACACACTCAATGACTACATTAACATATTGTGGTCTCTCCATTGTTTTCTGAGAAAATATCAAGGTCACTAATAACAGTTCTTCAAGATCATAGAGGCAGTTACAGTGGCGTCGACTGGAGCAAACTTAGTCAGGATTAAAACACTCATTTGGAGTAAGGATTAAACACTCATTTGGAATAAAGATCCACAGTTGTGAGAGTGGAAGGATCGGCTCATTCTACGAAAGTTTGCCTTGTATCACTGTTGCTGTTTTCACGACTATGTGGCCCAGCCAGTAGAGAAAAAAGGTAGACAGATCACGTGCGCCAGCTCTGGGACGTTTAAGCTGTTACTGTCATCACCTGCAGCTGGCCAAGCAGATAGGATATTGGCATGTTGGCATGTACAGAAAGTGCACCTCTGAACATGGAATGATTTGGACGCCAGGCAGGGTCTACTCCGGTCGGTTGCCTAAAGGCGACCTGATCTTTAGTACGCTCTGGACAGCCAGGGCTGGGACTCTGACAGGGCGAGCTTGGGTGTAGCTGTGTGTGAGGTGGCTGAAATGAAAGGCATGAGAGAATTACCAATTAATCAGGTACAGGAGACGAGACAACAAAACACGCACAAACACAGACTGGTGCGTGCTCGTGTCGCGTGGGAGGGGACACAGGAGACGCGATATGCTGTGGTGTGTAGCGATCATGGTGTAGAAGCCTGATAGCTATCTTGCACAATTATTCTCACTTCATTTGCCTTTCCTTGACCTTGACCGGGTTGTCGGCAGTGGCACAACACTGCTGATAGCTGGAGCGGTGTGCGGCTGTCATAAGAAATCACGTTTCTTCTTTCTCTCCCTGCAATTTTCAATGCTTCTCTCTCTCTCTCTCTCTCTTCTCTCTCTCTCTCTCTCTCTCTCTCTCTCTCTCTCTCTCTCTCTTCCTTTTTTCTTTTTCAATTTGATTTTTGTTTCTACCCCCCCCCCCCCCTCTGTTTCCACTGACATGGGTATTAGGCCCAGTTCAATAAAAACATTTGTCATTGTGATTGTCATTGTTATTGTCATTGTCATTGTCATTCTCTCTCTCTCTCTCTCTCTCTCTCTCTCTCTCTCTCTCTCTCTCTCTCTCTCTCTCTCTCTCTTCTCTCTCTCTCTCTCTCTCTCTCTCTCCTGCTACTTTGTGAAAAGATGTTAAGTTTTGTTGATCTGTATCGGGTATAATGAACTGTCTTACACACATATCTTAATATGCGTGTGTGCGTAGGTGTGTATGCTGCCCCCCACCCTCACCCCTACTAAGTATTTTAAGTCTTGTTTCACAGTGTGCGCGCGCGTGCGCGCGCGCCGCACGCGCGCGCGCGCGCGCGCGTGTGTGTGTGTGTGTGTGTGTGTGTGTGTGTGTGTGTGTGTGTGTGTGTGTGTGTGTGACACTGTTTTGGTGGGGTGTGTGCGTGTGATTCTGTATTGGTGTGGTGTGTGTGTGTATCTGGGGTGGTGGGGGTGGGGGTGGTTGGATGTGTGCGTGCATGTGTTAATATTTATTATGTGTACAGACTGACACAAGATGGATAAATGAATTGACAAGGAATGACTGAGCACAGTGCAAAGTGTGGAATATTTTTAATGATATACTTGTTTATAAGTTGTTGTAATGTGTGAATTTTTGATAATAGGCACCACAAACAAATTTTCCTTGTATTTTTATGAGGACAAATAAAGCATCGTGTATCGTGTGTGTATCGTGTAATTGTGGGGGTTTTGTTTTTTCTTCTGTGTGTTAAGTGGCGATCGGGGGTTAAGATGTACACAAAGGTTTGATTGATCATAGGGAACCTACGCATAGTTTGAAAATCTCTCTCTGTCTGTGCCTGTCTGTCTCTGTCTCTCTGTCTTTGTCTCTCTCTCTCCCTCTCCCTCTCTCTCTCAAACACGCACGCGCATTGTGTGTGTGTGTGTGTGTGTGTGTGTGTGTGTGTGTGTGTGTGTGTGTGTGTGTGTGTGTGTGTATGTCTGTGTGTGTGTATGTCTGTGTGATCACCATTTACTTAATATTTTACTTATAGCCCAAACGACTGGTGGCTTGTGGAGTATAAAGGCAAGGTGGTAAGAGACCTGTCGGGATCATCACCTTAGGGACTCGTGACTCCGAGAATGAGCAAAGCCGCAATAGGAAAATCAGAAATAGCTGAAGCCGTAAATAGCCAAATCGGAATAGGTGAAGCCGCAATAGTCAAATTGGAAAAAGGCGAAGTCGCAATAGGTAAATTGGAATTAGGCGAAGCCGCAATAGGCAAATTGGTTTTAGGCGAAGCCGCAATAGTCAAATTGGATTTAGGCGAAGCCGCAATAGGTATCATTAGAAATAGGCGAAGCCGCAATAGGTAAATTAGAATTAGACGAAGCCGCAATAGGCAAATTGGAATTAGGCGAAGCCGCAGTAGGCAAATCGGTCGTAAGTGAAGCCGAGAAAGGCAAACGAGGAATAGGTGAAACTTCAAGACGCAGATCTGGGGCAGACGAAGCGCAATGGGCAAACCAGGAATAGGCGAAGCCGCAATAGGCAAAACGGGAACAGGCGAAGCCGCAATAGGCAAAACGGGAATAGGCGAAGCCGCAATAGGCAAAACGGGAATAGGCGAAGCCGCAATAGGCAAAACGGGAATAGCCAAAGCCGCAATAGCCAAAGTCGCAATGGGCAAACCAGGAATAGCGAAGCCGCAAAAGGCAAACTGGGAATAGGCGAAGCCGCAATAGGCAAAACGGGAATAGGCGAAGCCGCAATAGGCAAAACGGGAATGGGCAAAGCCGCAATACGCAAAACGAGAATAGGCGAAGCCGCAATAGGCAAAACGGGAATAGGCGAAGCCGCAATGGGCAAAACTGGAATAGGCGAAGCCGCAATAGGCAAAACGGGAATAGGCGAAGCCGCAATAGGCAAAACGGGAATAGCCAAAGCCGCAATGGGCAAAACGGGAATAGGCGAAGCTGCAATAGGCAAACAGTAATAGGCGAAGCCGCAATAGGCAAATTGGGATTAGGCCAAGCCGCAATAGGCAAATTGGGATTAGGCCAAGCCGCAATAGGCAAATTGGGATTAGGCGAAGCAGGATGCCGCCATGAGAATACGGACAGATCCACAATTCCGTGACAGTCTTCCCTTCGCTTACGTCAGCTGATTCCACGGGGCTTCCGTTACTGTAGACCCGACGTTCACTGCGCACGTGACACATCACATGCTCTTACTCTGTTAATGAGCATCTCTTTTTTTTGTTATTGCATTCTTCTATCTCCATCCTCGCCTCTTCACCATCTCCCCCCTCCCCCCCTTTTTTTTGGTGGGTGGGGGGGGGGGGGGAGAGGAATGGGGTTGTGGATGTGAGGAGGGGGATGGGAGTGACCTTGTCTGTTTAGGTATGAATTGTATCCTGTTTTCTAGATAATCTATGCTGTCGTGTCCTTTTCCCTGTCACTCTCTCTTTGACATCATTTCTTTCTTTTTTTTTTTCTTTATGTCTTTTTTTTTCTCCTTTTTCCTGTCCCTCACTTTGACTTCGTTGGTTTGTCTTTTCTCCTCGTTCCTCTCTCTCTCTCTTTCTTTCTCTCTCTTTCTCACTCTCTCTTCTCTCTCTCTCTCTCTCTCTCTCTCTCTCTCTCTCTCTCTCTCTCTCTCTCTCTCTCTCTCTGCTATTTTGTCTGCTTTTATGGCCCATTCTCCCGTCTTTGTTCTTGAAAGACTTTTTCTTCTCCTCACCACCATTCATAACATGCTAGTGTGTGTGTGTGTGTGTGTGTGTGTGTGTGTGTGGTGTGTGTGTGTGTTGTGTGTGTGTGTGTGTGTGTGTGTGTGTGTGTGTGTGTGTGTTGTGTGTGTTGGTAATCTGACGAGTAGGTGGTGGGTTTGTGCACACTGTTCAGAGAGCAGACCCAGGCTGACTCTTTTGTGGCGTCTGTCTCTATTTTCTATGGGAGTTTTTGGTGACATGAAAATTAATGTTTGAAACTGCGTTTTATTGTTGCTGCTGTTGTTGTTGTTGTAGTGTGTAGGATATTGCCTGTTGTTGTTGTTGTAGTGTGTAGGATATTGCCTGTTGTTGTTGTAGTGTGTAGGATATTGCCTGTTGTTGTTGTAGTGTGTAGGATATTGCCTGTTTCCCTTTGTTGTTACAACCCTGAAAAGGGCCTGTGTAGTCGGTTGGGCTCTGATGATGATGGTGATGATGATGATGATGGTGATGATGATGATGATGATGATGATGATGGTGATGATGATGATGATTGGATGATGATGATGTGATGATGATGATGATGGTGATGATGATGTGATGATGATGATGATGATGATGATGATGATGATGATGTGATGGTGATGATGATGATGGTGATGGATGATGATGATGATGATGATGATGATGATGTGATGATTGATGATGATGATGATGATGATGATGAGTGATGATGATGATGATGATGATGATGATGATGATGATGATGATGATGATGATGATGATGATGATGATGATGATGATGATGAGTGATGATGATGATGATGGATGAGATGATGATGATGATGATGTGATGATGATGATGATGGTGATGATGATGATGGTGATGATGATGATGATGATGGTGATGTGATGATGATGATGATGATTTTGAATGATGATGAGTGATGATGATTGATGATGTGATGATGATGTGATGATGATGAGATATGTTTTGATGATGATGATGATGAGTGATGATGATGTGTGTGATGATGATTGATGATGTGATTGGTGATGATGATTGTGACGTCAACGTAAATTATGACGTCAACTTAAAATGACATATTTAACTACATGACGAAAATAATAATAGGAGACAAGAGAAGGGAGCAAGAACTAACGGCCGCGGATTTGGTGCCCAGTCTAATTTATTTGTTTAATCATAGTTTTCTCCGTAGTGTTACTATGTGGAGAGGCTGACTTTTAAGTCAGTAGTGCATCGATGTTCACTGTGTATGTGGGATGCTTTTGATGACGGTACCAGCGGAATATGTGGCAGGAAATGTATTGGTTATAAAATTGTTGTGAATGCTATGTCGCCGAGAGTGACTTAAAACTCCTGTAAGAATATTTATATGCTCTAATTGTACCACGCATGTGTGTCGGTGGGCTGAATTTATTGATGTGGACACTGTAGTATCAATACACGGAGAAGTTAATATTTGTTTTAGATCAACGGTACGTCGAATCAAAGTTTATTGTGTTCTATGGGACTTTGGTGAAATTGTGTTTCCGGGGATTCAATATTGATTGCTGTGCTTATGAATCTGCGTTTCAATGTGC
>CM031611.1:83412215-83437215 GCA_018398815.1 Conus ventricosus | reverse complement strand
GTTCATTATAGTATACTCCATTTGACGTATAAAAGAGCAAAAAAATGCCTACGGGTGATGATTCGAAACATTTAGTGGTTTCTTTAATTCAAAGGAAAGTCTGCCAGTGGTTGCTCAATCACCTGTCGATTCAATGCATAATTTCTAAAAGTGTTCCTACCTATGTCAGTTTTGGATTGAAATAGATCGATAAATATTAAGGAATGTTGACTCGTGGCCAATTTATCAGGTTTGCATTAACATTTAGTTGAGATTAGGGCCTGTTCATGTGTGACATGAGTTGACCAATACAAGCCCTCTTTCCTTACCGCAGTATTTTATTTTTCGATGGACGCTTACTCTTATTGGTTGGACCTCATTTTTCTGCTTTTCATTTCTTCTATCTGCTGCCTTCCTCCCTCTTATCTCCCTCTTACACTCTTTTTTTCTTTGGCCTCGACCAACCGACCACAACCCTCTTGACACTGACCAAACTGGAGTCATATTCCCAGCATATTACTGACCCCAGCCTTAGGGCTTGCTTGTTTGGTTTCTCTGGTGGTTCGCGGTCTGGCTGTATCCTCGGAACTCCCGGGCCTACCTCCTCCTTGGCCGCGGTGCTGGGGAGAGCTGCTGAGGCGACGGCGGAGGGGGTGCTGTGTGCTTCCACTGCCGGCTGGAAGTCCCGACTTCCATCAAGACATCATTGGACTTGGATGACACAAGATGAGTGTTATTTGGAAGTGTCTGAGTGGTGTGGTAATGGTCCAGGCCCCTCTGTCTCCTCTGCATTCTTTTTTTTCTTTATTTTTTTTTCTTTTCCCTTCCTTTCCTGAATTCAGGCCCTGTGATGTGAACATATTTAGATTGTCTATTTCTTCTTTTCTTTCTAAGGGAAAATAGAGGTGTAATTTGGGGCATCCCGGGACGGGGGGCATTAACATTTCTTTCTTTTATTTTGACCCCTATCTAGTAGTTAATCTCTCTGCATCTCGCTCTTCTTTTTCCTCCTTTCTCCTGCCTTTCTCTCTGTCCTCTCTTCTGCCCAGTGTTCCCACCCCCACTTAGTGTGTGTGCGCAGCGTGGAGAGTGTTGTAATGTGCAATAAATATTGTCTTTGAGTGTATGTCCTGGGTCCTTGTGTTTTGTGGTGAGTGTGGTATGAGTGCCTGACTCCACTCTCCCTGTGGTCGGACCGTCGGGACCCCCCAGTACCTTACACACACACACACACACACAACACACACACACACACACACACACACGCACGCACGCACGCACGCACGCACGCACATGCACGCACATGCACACACACGCGCGCGCGCACACACACACACCCACACACACACACTCCTCTCTCTCTCTCTCTCTCTCTCTCTCTCTCTCTCTCTCTCTCTCTCTCTCTCGTCTAATATCACATATGTGAACAGACGTAAATCTGAAGTACAACTACTACTACTACTACTTCACACACACACACACACGCACACGCACACGCACACGCACGCACACACACACACGCGCACACACACACATGGACATGCACAAACACATCGTGGGATAGACAAGTAGGCACCCAAGGTTTTGACCAGCGCGTTGGGCTAATACGCAGACCAGACACATGGGCATCTCAGGTATTAATTTATCCGCCAGCTGTAAATCTTGCACACTTTGGTCTTGTAACCTAGCAGAGGTGTGTGTGTGTGTGTGTGTGTGTGTGTGTGTGTGTGTGTGTGTGTGTGTGTACGTGCGTGCCTGCCTGCCTGCCTGCCTGCGTGCGTGCGTGCGTGTGTGTGTGTGCATGCGCCTGCGCCTGCGCCAGCCTGTGTATTTGGAGGGTAGGGAGTATAAGGGAGGATGTGGAAGAGAGTAACAACATGGTGGGTTGAAGGGGTGGTGGTGGTGGGGTGTAAGAAGAGGAGGAGGAGGAGGAGGGAGGGGAGAGACGGAACACATCACACGAAAATATCACGTGCACACGAAAATATATCTTCAGGGGCGTATTGACAATCACTGCACTTTCCTTCCTGAGTATTGAACCACGGGTGCACAGATATGAGAATGACATACTGGGCAGGAACAATGCCGACAACAAAGATCACATGTAGACACAAGCTGATAATATAATCAGTGAAGGAGAGCCTCTCTCTCTCTCTCTCTCTGTCTCTCTCTCTCTCTCTTTGTCTCTCTCTCTCTCTCTCTTCTCTCTCTCTCTGTCACACGCACGCACGCACGCACGCACGCACGCATGCATACACACTCACTCCCTCGCTCACTCTCTCATTCACTAAATCACGCCCTTACTCACTCACTTTCTCTCTCTCTCTCTCTCTCTCTCTCTCCTTTTCTCTCTCTCTCTCTCTCTCTCTCTCTCTCTCTCTCTCTCCTCACCACACCACACACACAACACACACACACACACACACACCACCACACTCACACACTCCACACACACACACACACACACACACATGAGTGTACGCGCATAAAAACGTATTGAGAAAAAAGGGAGCGGTGAGAGAGACAGACGGGCAGACAGACACACAGACACACAGACAGACACACAGACAGACACACAGAGAGACAGAGAGAAACAGAGAGAGAGAGAGAGACAGACAGAGAGAGAAAGGGGGGAGGGAGGGGAGACGGACATTTCATTTTCTTGATGGTCCAGTCATCCGCAGGGCTCTAAAGTATGACTGGAGAATGAGTGATGTACACAACGCACGCACGCACGCACACACACACACACACACACACACACACACACACAGAGAGAAGGGGGGAGGGAGGGAGAGATAAAGACAGAAGGACTGGCAGACAGGAAAACACAAACATTAAGAGCTGAACACACTGAATGACTGAAAATAAAAGAATCAAAGAATAGACTATATAATGAATTATTATACCACTTCATAAGATAAGGTACCATTAATGATCCCATTAAGTGTAAAGGCATCTCTCCTGGTGATCTAAACAGTGTAGGATTGCAAAAGTTGGATGACATCACCGCGGTGAATGCAAAGCAGGCTTTGAGAAAGTTTCTTCCAATATTGATCAAATGTTTACACTTTTGACAAAATTGCCCCAAAGCAGTTCTCATAAAATTGCAAATTACATGCAGCATTCACAGACTTCAAAACAGCTTTTGACTCTGGGTCTAGAAATTTACGCTGGTCCGTACTTCAAAGGACTGGCGTTAGAGACAAACCTGATCGATGCGTCAGGAGCATCTAGCAAAACTCGAGAGAGAGAGAGAGAGAGAGAGAGAGAGAGCTGGGAGGAAAAATGCGTGCCGTTCGGGTGCCAGAATTTTTCTTCCTTTACCTGGCTCTACCGGGACTCGAACCAGCAACTTGTAGATGAGTAGATGTGTCAAAGCGTTGCGTTTTTAACGCATATCTAACCTACATCGCTTTCGGACACCTATACTTTTTGAGAAATTTAAAACGTATGAAGTTCCCTTTGTTCCCCCTCGACCTGATATCGCTGGAGCTTTTTTTTTTTTTTTTTTTTTTAAGCTGCCTCTGCCCTCGCGTTTAGAGTTCTAGTCCTCTTCTTTCCAGGAGCCCCTTGCATTGTAATTATGCAACAGGCTGACGAACCGCCTTGCAGCAACTTCCATGACGACGATCTTGGTTTGGAAGGCAGCTTTCTTCAGACCAGTGCTTAGACTGGCGTACTGTTCATTGCGCCAGTCTGCTGTCATATGGCACAGTGAGTTCAATCAGAATCGGCTGTTTTTGATGAGCATGAGTGGAATACAATCATTAACACTTTTCGTGACGTTCTCAGGCTGGTTTTCCCATTCTGGAAGGTAGACTGGTAAACTTTGGTACTCTCAATCAACTAAATTCCACGCTCTGGATGTCACAGCTATTCCAGACGATGATTTGGGGGCGTTCTGCCTTGTAGAATGGTTTCTATGGAGCTTCTGGTGGTGGCATAGTGTGTCCTCTGGCTGTGTGAACAGCACTAGCGATCTCTTTAAGCACTTAGACTGTCATCATGCGTTCCTCTCATGATTTAGCGCTGCCTGATATGACCTCAGGACATGTTCCACTGTTTGCTTTGGCAGTGCGGACTCGCAGTTTCATCTGATTTCCCCCCCCCCCCCCCCCCCCCACCTTATTTCACCAGGTTTGAATTGGAGGGCAGGCGGTTATGGACATATCTGAGGATGAAGCTAATCCCAGTTGCCACGTGCCATATTTCATTCCAGCTGAGACTTCCAAGGAGTACGATTTGCATCGTAGGACACTGCCCCTTTTCGCTTTGCTGGACTGTCTTCTTCTAGATTGTCTCGTCATCCCTTCCTTTCTTTAACTCCTGCCTCGCCGTGTCTGTCTTTGGTCCGCCCTTTGCCTTTGGCTATAAGTTCTTTTCTGTTGAAGCTGTATCTCCGCCAAACATGAACGAACGAATCACAAGAACAAAACACGACGCGTTTTGATCTTTAAGGTCTTCATCAGGCAAGATAAATTACACTACAGTCATGATGTTGATGATGATACTGATGTCAATCATAATAAAGATAATAATGATGATAAAGATATTGAAAAAAATAAAGGACTTCTACCACACTCGGTGATAATATGACAATAACAATTGTAGTATGGGAGTAAAAAAAAAGAGGGGTTCGAGGATTGTCGAACAGCATGGTTGTCATGGCAACAGTGTTGGTGGCGACGATGATGGTGATGACAATGGTAGTGATGGTAATGTCACTCATAACACTGGTATTATTGTTAATAATAATAATAATAATCGTAATGATAATAATAGTAACGGTAATAGTAATAATAGTAACAATACTTTAAGCAAAGGTACAACAATACAACAAAAATAACATTAATAATAATAATGATAATGATAATGGTAAGAATATTAATACCAATAATAATAAAGGTAGGGAGGAAGGAAAAGGAGGAGGAGGGGCTGGAGGAGGACAGGAAAGACAGAGAGGAAAAGGAGGATACAAATTATGGCAGGGATGGAATGTCATAGGTATGTTAATAGTTTTTTAATGATAATCATGATTATAACTATATAGTAATGATGGTGGGGATATAGGAGGCTGGAAAAGTGGTAAGTTGGAATGTATGAAATATTGTACAGTATAATGATAATATGGATAGTATCAGTAAATATGATAGTTGTAACAGTTATGAAGTTGTAACCACAGTTATCTTCATGATAATAGTAATTTTGAGAAAAAAAAATGAAAGAAAATAGGTACTAACATAATAGACGTGATCATAATAGTGATAACTGTGATGATGATAATGATGATGTTAATATTAATTGAGGGTTTTTGTTTTGTTTCTTTCTTGGTGATGATGATGATGATGATGATGATGATGATGATGATCATGATGATGATGATATGATCACAGTGATACTGATAACAACAATAAAAGTAATATAGGTAATAATAATAGTTGGCGTAGAGGAATAGAGATGGTCAATGAGTGAAAGCTAGCAGTGCTATAGGAACAGAAGGTGGTGAGGATAGATAGAGTCCTGTGAATAATGTTAACAGTAGGTGAAAAGGCTATAAGGATGATCAATGAGTGAACAGTTAGTTTGTTTGGAGCAGGGTCAAAAAAAAAAGGAAAAAAAGGAGGGGGGGGGGGGGGGACTACACACGTACGCGTACACCCACACATAGACACACACTCACACCTTTTTATAATTTAGTTATTGCTTGTAAATATTATAACTATTACTACTGCATCTTTCTCGCTGGTGATGGGATTAGTGATATTAGGACCTAGTAATTATAAGCACAATGGTAATGATATAATGATAGTAACAGCAATAAGAACAATAACAACAGTAATAAGGATAATGATGATGATGAAAATGACAGTAGTGATAAAATGATATGATGATAACAGTAAAGATAGTAATCATGGTAGAAGTAATCTTAGTAATGATAATAGTTGGTGGAAAAGAATCAAAATAGTCAAAGAATAGAAAGTAAACTCTACGACTGAATGATGATAATAGAAATAGTATAAATGATAAATGATAGTACTAATAGTGGCTGGAAAAGAAGAGAAATGATCACTGATTAAAGGACTACCATTCCAGTTGGGAAAAAAAGGATTTCGTTGTGGTTGTTGTCATTGTTGTGTGTGTGTGTGTGTGTGTGTGTGTGCGTGCGTGCGCGCGGGCGCGTGTGTGTGTGTGTGTGTGTGTGTGTGTGTGTGTTGGTGTATGTGTATGTGTATGTGTGTGCGTGTGTGTGTGTGTGTGTGTGTGTGTGTGTGTGTGCGTGTGTGTGTGTGTGTTTCACATAGCTACATCTACACCTACACCTATACACAGGAGAAAGCGAAGAGGGAAGGGACGCTCTTGTAGAGAAGATAGTGTATGAAATTACAAGAAAACCAGGTGAAGAAAAGGAAGTGGATGGGTATCTGAGTAACCAACAGATTGATGTAGTAAACAGAGTGTAGTGACAGGGAAAGGATGATGGCTGTAACTGATGTTAACTGATGTACGAGGTGGGAGGTATGGTAGCATGTGTGTGTAGGTGGAGGATACAGGGGGCTGATGTTGCGGTGGTGGATACTTACACCTTAAAACACATATATACACTCACATACATGCACACACTTTAAAAAGAAATAAGTATTAATACTTTTACTATCTAAAATTAATGCTGGTGGTGGGATTAGTAATAATAGGTCATAGCGATTATAGATTCAATGGTGGTGATAACAATGATAGTGATAATATCAACGACATTAGTAATGTTGATAATAATAATTGTGTTGATGATGACAGTGATGATAATATGATGATGATGATGATAGTAATGATAGTGATAATGGTAGACGTAGTATTAGTTACAATAATATTTGGTGGAAAAGAGCAGAAAATTAATGATCAGTGAATAAACAGCAAACAGTAACTGTTGGGTGATTATCATGATGATTGGAACGATGACAAGTGTAGTAATATCAGTAGTAATAATACCAGGAATGTAAATGATTAACGAGTAAAAGGTCAATATTGCAATCGGGGTGGAGGGGGGGGGGGGGGGGGGCTGTAGGGAGGGAGGAGGAAATGAGTGACTGTTGTAGCAAATGGAGAGACTCAGAGTTTATGGAGAGGAGAAAAGGAAGATAGCTATAACTCAAGTCTGAGGTATGGTAGTGCGCGTGTGTGTTGGTGGAGGGGGGATATTCAGGGCTGGTGTTGCGGGGGTGGATGGGTACATGCTACTTTTGGATGTTGATGCCATGAGGGTGGAGGGTTCCAAGTCTGGCAATAAGATCAGATTCCTCCCTAAGGCGCTCCATGGTGTCACTCCGTGACTGGCAAAGTGCCAGGACTTTGACATCGTCCATGTTGAGTTGGGGCCGGCAAGGGTCCTAGGACCCACCTAGGACCCACCCAGGACCCACCTAGGGCCTGCCTAGGTTCTGGCTAGATCCAGCCTGTCCAAGCTGGAGCTAGCTAGAACCTAGGTGGACCCTAGTACCCTTGATGCACACGGGTGATTAAAGTGTAGAGCGACTGGTTTGGGTCGATGGTGGCGGATGTCAGCCAGGTGTTCAGAGATGCGTGTCTCGGGTGTGCGGGATGTTTCACCTACATAGATCTTACCGTACAGCTGGCAGTGAACGGCGTACACAATGTTGTGGCTGTGGCAAGAGAATGTGCGTTTAACTGTGAATAAGCCTCTGGGGCCGTGTGGGATGGTGTGCGTTCCAACCTACCACTTTTCCAGCCTCCTCTGTCATCACTATCATTACTATATGGTTACAATCATGATTATTATTATTAAAACTATTAACATACCTATAACATTCCATCCTTGCCATAATGTGTGTCCTCCTCCTCTCCTCTCTCTCTCTCTCTCTCTCTCTCTCCTCTCTCTCTCTCTCTCTCTCTCTCTCTCTCTCTCTCTCTCCTTCCTATTGTCCTCCTACCACTCCTCCTTTTACTCCCCCGCTCCCTTTTTTTATCATTAGTATTACTATTATTACTGTTGTTATCATCACTGCTATTATTGATATTATTTGTGTTGCATCTGTGTACCTTTACATGATTATTATTACTATTACATTTTGTTATTTTTTGTACCTTTATATAATCATTATTACCATTGTCATTATTACAGTTATCATTATTATCATCAGTATTAGTATTATCATCATCATCATTACTATTATTATTATCATCATTATCATTATTATCATTATTATTTCCTGATGTTTGTTGATTTTGGCCTCGATATTTTCACTGCACTTGTGGGGGAATTGTGCATCAACAGAATGTTGAGTTCATCATACTGTCTACTCGCTGTACAAGACCCATGCGACTGGCAGCACCGCGTCCAAGAAGTTGTCGGTGTCAGAGTTAATGACAAATATTTTCAGTTTGAATGAGTCCTTCTTGACGTTCACGGTACTCCTGAAGTATCCTCTGCAACCATTTTGCCTCCTGGACTGCGAAGTGTAGCGTTGGTATGCTGAAGTGGCGGCGAGATTTCATGCTTTGGTACTCTGCAAGAGAGATGACTGATACATCGGCACCAGTATCAATTTTGAAGCGAATCGGTTTCCCGCAAATGTTCAAGTCCACAAACCAAGGAAGGACGTTAACATTGCTGTCAATGGCACCCAGAAAGTACATTTCCTCTTCCTTTACCCCCACTCACTACAGGGTGTTGCTGACGACAGACTGACTGGAAATGTCCATATTTTCCACAGTTGTTGCAGATTTTTTTCCACGTGCAGGGCATTCTTGTCTGTTATGTTGAGGCTGCTTGCCACAAAATCCACATCTTGAACTGTTGCCGCTGTTTCGGTTTCTTTTGTGTTGATGGTAGCCAGCAGAAACATGACTACCACGACCATTTCCTCTGGAACCTCTTCCTCTGACTGAGTTGAAGTGAGATGCAGGCTGCTGATGATTTCTGTTGCCTTGGAATCGAGCTTGTGTATTGCCACGTGAACTGCCCACTGCAGGACGTGAATTCACGGCATCAACTTGTGTTCTTTGTTCCAAAAGCTGTGATTTGACTTGCTCATATTGACGGGCTTGCACGATTGCTTGCTGCAAGGTGAGGTCAGCTTGTAGTTGTAGCTTTTCTGAGAGTTCTTTGTCTCTTAATCCTACTGCAAGGCGATCTCTAATTGCGCTATCTTTGTCAGCAAAGCCTGCATGTTCAGCTAAGTCATAGAGTGAGCGAATGAAAGTTTCCACATTCTCTCCAGCACCTTGATATCTTTGATGAAACACAGTTCTTTCATGAATGACGTTGACTTTGGGATTGAAGTGCCTATTGAACATTTCAATTATGTCTTCAAATGTGTGATTAGGGTTGTTTCAGTGGAAGTTCGGTGTAGTTCAGGCCCATAGTGAATAAGTCTTTGACTCCATGTCAGTGAGTGTCATCAAAGATTTCCCGTTCTAGCGCAGCAGACAACGCGGAATCTTTTCAGGACCGTCAGGACTCACACAGGCATAAGCGTCAGTTCCTGAACAGTCGGATCACCAAGAAAGATAACATTCTGAGAACAGAACCAACAACAAGGCCAGGTAACGACGTGGTAACTAAACTACTGGCATGGCGTATGAAACAAGGCTTACAGAACCAACAACAAGGGCCCGGTAACGACGTGGTAACTAAACTACTGGCATGGCGTATTAAACAAGGCTTACAGAACCAACAACAAGGGCCAGGTAACGACGTGGTAACTAAACTACTGGCATGGCGTATTAAACAAGGCTTACAGAACCAACAACAAGGCCAGGGAACGACGTGGTAACTAAACTACTGGCATGGCGTATTAAACAAGGCTTACAGAACCAACAACAAGGCCAGTAACGACTTGGTAACTAAACTACTGGCATGGCGTATTAAACAAGGCTAACAGAACCAACAACAAGGGCCCGGTAACGACGTGGTAACTAAACTACTGGCATGGCGTATTAAACAAGGCTTAGCCCAGAGCACCAGGCCTTCCTCTTGATTGTCCACTCCTAGATTAAGATATCCTGAAATTTATTTTTATTACACTTAAATGCCACAAAAAAGCGATATGCGCAAACAGACACTAGAGAGTGTGCACGTATCACTGCCTTGTCCACAGAATGAAAAAAAAAAAACAACCTGACATATAAGTTGTTTATCAGTAAAAAAAAAAAAAAAAAGTATGAAAGGGTTCCGGGAACAAAGACAGGAGAATGGAGGTGCAGAAAAAACAGTGGACGACATTACAGAAAAAAAGGCTGAGCCAAAGAGAGTTTCTTTCTTTCTTTCTGCGTACGCAGCTGATACTCCTGCGGACACTGCCTGTATAGACAGGTAGTGGAATTTTGTGTGTATGACCGTTTTTCATCCCGCCATTACGGCAGCCATACTCCATCTTCGGGAAGGTGCATGCTATGTGTAACGTGTCATCCATACTAACGGCCAAACTGGCCTTCTCTTGCGAAAGTTGGTGATGGGATTTTACGTGTGTGCAAGATGTTGTGCGTGCGTTCACACACGGAACCTCGGTTTATAGTCTCATTCGAAGGACTGTATTGGGAATGGAGTCAGAACCAATGTTAACTCCGAGGGAAAAATCCCCCTGTACCGAAATTGGAACCCGCATCCCCCAGGATCACGAGTTCGGCGCTCTACCAACTGAGCTATTCCGGCCCCCGCCCAAGAGAGGGAGAGAGAAAAGAGGAAATGACTTGCACAGAAGGTTCAGAAGGCAAGAGCTGTTTGCATTGAAAGAAGCCCCGGCATCCCCACCGGAACCCACTCTAGAAAATTATTATCATCAGTATGACAGGTTGAAAAAAAAAAAGAAAGAGATGGGCGGGGAGGGGGGGGGGGGGGGGGGGGGGGGGAGGGGGTCATGGTTTTTCCTTGTACCAAAAGTATCTTTAAGGAGACAAATCAGAGATCAGTGGCAGATTTTGCAGAGGCAAAACTGGTTGATATGGAATATTGTTCACAGGAGTACAGTCCTGGTTTTTTTTTTTATTTGTTTGCTTGATTGTTTGTTTTTTCGTCTTTCATCGGTGAGTCAGCATTAGTCCTACACTTAAACCACGGCTCACATTCCTCAAATGATCTGGTACAAACCATGTACGTTATCGTTTGCGAACGATGTTTCCTTGACGTCTGTGATGTCGCCAGTGTGCACACTGAACTACACTGTCCATGTGATCCTCCTGACACAATTAAAAGAAAATGAACTACACTGTCCATGTGATCCTCCTGACACAATTAGAAAGAAAATGAACTACACTGTCCATGTGATCCTCCTGACACAATTAGAAAGAAAATGAACTACACTGTCCATGTGATCCTCCTGACACAATAGAAAGAAAATGAACTACACTGTCCATGTGATCCTCCTGACACAATTAGAAAGAAAATGAACTAAACTGTCCATGTGATCCTCCTGACACAATTAGAAAGAAAATGAGTAAGACAATGGTGCAGACCATGTGATCCTCCTGACACAATTAGAAAGAAAATGAGTAAAAACAATGGTGCAGAACTTGGGGAGAAAGTACTTAGGAGGGTGATGGAAGGGTAGCTGTGTTCGTTCAGTACTTAGGAGGGTGATGGAAGGTAGCTGTGCTCGTTCAGTACTTAGGAGGGTGATGGAAGGGTTGCTGTGTTCGTTCAGCACTTAGAGGGTGATGGAAGGGTAGCTGTGTTCGTTCAGCACTTAGGAGGGTGGTGGAAGGGTTGCTGTGTTCGTTCAGCACTTAGGAGGGTGATGGAAGGGTAGCTGTGTTCGTTCAGTACTTAGGAGGGTGATGGAGGGTAGCTGTGTTCGTTTCAGTACTTAGGAGGGTGATGGAAGGGTAGCTGTGTTCGTTCAGTACTTAGAGGGTGGTGTAAGGTTGCTTGTGTTCGTTCAATACTTAGGAGGGTGATGGAAGGGTTGCTGTGCTCGTTCAGTACTTAGGAGGGTGGTGGAAGGGTTGCTGTGTTCGTTCAGCACTTAGGATAGGAGGGTGATGGGGAGGGTAACTGTGTTTGTTCAGCACTTAGGAGGGTGGTGAAGGGTAGCTGTGTTCGTTCAGCACTTAGGAGGGTGGTGAAGGGTAGCTGTGTTCGTTCAGATACTTAGGAGGGTGATGGAAGGGGTTGCTGTTTCGTTTCAGCACTTAGGAGGGTGGTGGAAGGGTAGCTTGTGTTCGTTCAGCACTTAGGAGGGTGGTGTGAAGGTTGCTGTGTTCGTCAGCACTAGGAGGGTGATGGAAGGGTAGCTGTGTTCGTTCAGTACATAGGAGGGTGATGGAAGGGTTGCTGTGCTCGTTCAGTACTTAGGAGGGTGATGGAAGGGTTGCTGTGCTCGTTCAGCACTTAGAGGGTGATGGAAGGGTAACTGTGTTTCGTTCAGTACTTAGAGGGTGATGGAAGGGTAACTGTGTTCGTTCAGCACTTAGGAGGGTGATGGAAGGGCAACTGTGTTTGTTCAGTACTTAGGAGGGTGATGGAAGGGTTGCTGTGTTCGTTCAGCACTTAGGAGTGTGGTGGAATGGTAGCTGTGTTCGTTCAGTACTTTAGGATGTGTGAAAGGGTTGCTGTGTTCGTTCAGCACTTAGGAGGGTGATGGAAGGGTGCCTGTGTGTCACGAGTTTGTCACGAGGCCTACGACGTTTGACCCATCTAGGGTGGCGGAATTATTCATTTGTTTATTGTCGTTGCTGTTGTCGTGTATCCGTCCCTTAATGTGGCTTGTGGTGCGGTTGCACCTTGGTGTAGTTCAGCTCAACTTCGGTTTGTTTCTCCTCTCTCTCTCTTATTCCACTGCCCTGCTATTTATCCTGTAGGTTCACGGTGGCGGTACCTTTCTCTCGAACTTGCTGTCCTATCGGCCTCTCGCCTGTCTTTTTTAACCTGTCGCACGTGCTTCGTTCTTTTAGTTTGAATATGCTCACTACATTGACGCAGCAAGCATGTTGGCCGCCATTGCGAGGAAGGTTAGCTTCTTCACTCGAGCGAAGATGTCTCTGGGAGCGCCTGCTCCGGTCTTGGTTCTTCACCGTATCATCGAGGGTACAGTCGTATCTTCATTCCTACAGTCCGGCCTGAGGAGAGGACACACTCTTCTTTTTCCGCACCTGTGCCTCTGTCCTCTCGAGGGGACGGGGGCAAGAGAGTCTTTTGACCCCCCTCTTCGGGGTCACCCCGGGTGCGGGAAGCATCAGGTCGGGGTTTTTTTGTTTTGGTTTGTTGTTTTTACCGCTTGTCTTCTCTTTGCGCAATTTTCTTTTTTTTCGAAATGTAAGAGAAAAATTGTTGAGCCTTTTTTCCTGGTTATTTCAATCTTTAACCTGGCCACTAAATATTTCCAAAATTTTTCCCGTTTAGATCGGTGATGCGGTGTCGGTGGGGATGGGAGAGAACTGGTGATTCAGGGGGGAAATTGTTTGGGTCTCGCTCGTCCCCCCCTGTCACATTCCCCGGGCCTTTCCTTGGGCCACCGTCTGTTTGTGTGTGAAAGGAGAACGAGTTTTAGTTCGCGAGCGTGCGACGCAGATTTGTTTTTGGGATGCGGGGTTGGGTTTGGTTATTTTGAAAGGGCTATAAAAATGTGAAAATTTATCCTTAAATTTTTATTTGAAAAATTTGGTGGCAGTTATAAAGCGGGGGTCGCTGTTTTGGGTTTATTTCCTAAGAAAAGGTGAATTTAAATGTGAGTGAGAAAAGGGTGAAGATTTCTATTTGTTTTAAACCTGTTTTAAAATGCAGTCTTTTACCTGCACCCGGGGAAGACCCTGTGAACATTCCGGTTCGATGGGTTACTGTGTGGTTATTTAACTTCCCCTCGCCCACATGCGAGTGGTTTTAAAAGTTTTGACAGCATGGGTCAGACTGTACTGACGGCGGGGTTCCGTACCCTTCCCTTTCCCTCCTTCCTTTTTCCCCTTCCTTTCTTCTCTCCTCCCAGCTACTTTTTCCCTCCCCCCCCGGGGGGTTTCACCCGGGAGTCACTGGAGGGGCCACGGCTGGTTGAGGCCCGCTCTGGCTGGACCGAGGGAGGGGCCCCGTGCGGGTTTGGGGCCCACGTTGGCTGAGACCAGGGACTGGATGTGCCACGTGCTGGTTGGGGCCCCACGCTCTGGCTGGACCACGGACGGTGGTGCCCGGCTGGTCGGGCCCCACGCTGGGCGGGACCCGGACGGTGGGAGCCCGCCGTCTTGACTGGCCGGCCCCCTACCCCCGCCAGGCCCCCATAACAGCGCCACGTTTCCCCCCCCCCCCCCCCCCGGGGAGGCGCTCTTCACTCCCGTTTGGGGTCGGGGGTGGGCTTGACGACTCCCCTGCGAAACCACCCGGTTGGGAGCACCTAGTGCACAGGGTGCTCCCATAGCTTGCAAGGGGGGGTATGGACGCACTCCATGGTGTTAAAGGGATCGTGCTGAAAGTTCATTTAAATTGGTAAGTTAATGCTGGATGCTGAAATTGGATTGGAAACTCGTATGGAAAAATTTTTTTTAAAATCGTGCAGTTTGGGGTTTTGAGTTTTGATTTTGATTGTGCATTTTGTGTGCGTTGGACGCTTGATTGTGATTGTGCATGTTGTGGTGTTGGAATGTTTTTTTGCGGGGGGGAAAAAAAGGGGGTGTTGTATCGATTTTATTTGGGGTCTCTGCGGGGGGGGGTCAGTCCTCCCTTCACCCCATCTAGACCATCCTGTCGGGGCAGACCTCCGGGGGTCTGTCGGACAATTGGGGGGGTCGTCCGGGAGGGAAAAGGGCCCGGGCTGTCTTCCGTTTGGGAGTATGTTTTTTTTGTTGTTTTGATATTTTAGTCAGTTTGTCGGTTTGTTTGGGGGTGGTTGGGCGGGTGCTCTAGCGGGAAGGGGAGTCTTTTGGGGCCCTGAGGAACATCCGGTGGGACTCGGGGTCGGGGTGAACCGGGGGGAGCGCCCGGCCAGACCCCTTCCCCCGGGTACCTCACGCGGGTAGGGCCCCGTAGTCTTGCCTTTCTTTTCCCGCTCAGTTTTTTCCTTTCCCTTTTTGTATTTACCAGTTTATTTTTTTTTTTCTCCCGGGTTTTGAGTACGGGGGTTGTATCGGACGTTAGTTCCCTTTTTTTTTTTCCTCTCCCCGGTTTCCCGTCTGCCAGTTTTTGTTTTTTTTTTTTTTCCGGGCCCCAGCCCCACCGCACTGTTGCTCTGCGTGGACGCGGTGTTCAGAGTGGGGGCCCCGGGACAAGTTTTTTTTTTTTTTTTTTTTTTCGGTGACCCCACCCAGTTGCTCTGTTGTAGGCGGGGTGTTGCCAGGGGGGAGCCCGGAACTTGTCGACAACACCCACACACACAACAACTATACACACACCCCTAAAATTTTTGTTTTTAAAGGGAATAGTCTTTCCCCTGTTTTTGATAACTGTAATAGTTTGTCATGGCAAGCCCCGTGCTGGTGGTTGGGCGCGGGGCGCGAGAAAAGGGTATTAAAAATGTTCTGTAGTCCCTACATTAGTCATACTTTGACTAGGGGAACCCTACTTTTTCCGTGCTATAAAAAAGTAGTCCAGCGGTACTTTCACTTCTTTTTTTGCTAGGGGTTTTTCCTGCGGACCCGATGGCACTTCCGCTCGAAGCGTCAGAGTATGCGAAGCAACTGGGGCTTCTGTAGTCCAGAAACCAAAGCCCCCTATTCTCCATGCTTCCCCTCAAAGGATTTTCCCCCGGGGGGGACTTCCTTAGGGGAAAGTCGAGCCCAAGGGCGGGTCAGCGGGCTCCTCCCGTGTCGGGGAGTGGTGAACCCCCCCCAGGACACACCTCCGTCCTGATGTTTCTGGAGGGGCCGTATGAAGAGGCTGCTCAGCGTGGGGAAAAGGGGCCCTGCAGCGGGAAACCCCAAAGGGGAGGATTGGATAGGATAGGGGCTCGCGCAGAGGGGAGACGAAGCGGGGAATTCTGCATGGGGAAGGCTTCGCGAAAGGGAAGAGGCTCCCCACAGGGGGCCCTTTTAAAGGAAGAAGCTGCCCGCAGGGGCCCTTTTTTCGTAAGGAAGAAGGCCCCCGACGGGGGCCCCTTGAAAGGAAGAGGTGCTCAGCTAGGGGGGCCCCAGACAGGGGGGCTCCGAGGGAAAGAGGCGCCCCCCCGTGGGGAAAGAACTAGACAGGATGGGGGCTCGCGTAGGGGGGAGTGGAACAATTTCTTTCGCGGTCTCCCACTCGTAATCGGGGGGGTTAATCACCAGGCGGGTGTGATTTAAAGGGCCCAAAATTAAAGTTTCCCGAGTTCAGACCTAGTGAGGACTTTAAATATGTTCCTAGAGCATTTTGAAAAGGGTTGCTAGTTCTACCAATTGTCTGGGGAACAAAAGCTATGCATTTTTTTTCTGGTTTTGGTGCTGAAAGGGAGTGTGTGCTCACTCTAAAGAAGGTGCGTCTATGAAAAATGCGTTGCTTGCGTAAGCTTTCCACCTTCCCCAAAACGAAAGAGGAAGTTCAGGGCCCGAAGAAAAATAACAGAAACCTTCGTGCATTTTTTGATAGGCTGCGCAAAACGCAGGGGTATTTGGGTCAGTTTTGGCCCAATTTGGGCTGGAGGATCTGTCCCCTTGAACGCTCGCCAAACTGTTCCCCGGTTGAGGTTTCCGGGTAGGCGAGACAGAAATAGGGTTTCGGCGGCTTGCGTTCACACCGCTAGGTGTTTTTGAAACTGCAGGGGTTTTGGGGATCGCCCCGATACGGGAGGGAAACCCTCCACGGGTTTAGTGGCGTAAGGCGCCGACAACTGCTAGCGGGGGAACAAGGGAGGGCTTTTATGGGGACCTCAGCACCCCGATTTTGTTTTCTTTTTGGGCGCCCGGCCACTTAGGAAAAATTGCCCTAAAGCCGCGGTTCATGGGGGTAGTCCTTTCCACATCCTGCGCCTCGGGTAAGTGGGGGCCCCTCCAACTTTGGTGGACAAAAAGGGCCAGTGTTTTTTTCTGTTTTTGGTTCATCCTTGGCACACCACAGGGGTTCGGGACATCAAAACTCTTTTGGATAAGGGAAAGTTTCCCCAAAACCCGGGGGGCGCCGTTCGATTGGGCGGGTTGGAGCGGGTTTTACCTCCACCCCCCTTCGTACTTATTCATCTCCACCCCCTACTTCTGTGGGCGAAGTATGGGCCATCGCGGTGGAGCGCCTCTGTATTCCCTTACATAGGGGTACTATCCCTTTGCAGACGGACGCAGTCATCCGTTCTACGGATTTGCCCCGTACAGGGGTGGGGGAGTCACCCACGCGCCAAAGCTAAGAAAGGAAAAGGAATTGCATCCCGTTCTTTAGCCGTCTCGCGGGTTTGGCAAGGGGCCCATCCTCTAGCATTTTCCGTCTTGGCCGGGACTTGGATGCCAAAGCCTGCACAACTGTAACGTCCCCCTCGGCTGCCCCACACGCCAAGGGGGCTTCAAACTCCCCCAAGGGATCCCTTTTGGGTTTTTTATCAGGGAGATCGGTGGCCAAACCTTTTTGTTCCCCAAAGTTGGAGAGCTGTTTCCGGCAGCCCCATTCCCCCCTGGGAGGGCTTGGGCTCCAAGCGGCTTCGGGAGTAAAACAAAACTTTTTCGGCCAGGGGAATCACAGGTTAGGCATACTGCCGCAGTTGGATTCTGCCAACGGACAACGCCTAAGGGTCGCTTAAGCGTTTCCCCCCAGGTCGTGCCAGGGTTGGGGACCCTTCAGCAAGGTTGGGGTCGACCGGTGGGCCCTTTTAAACCCACCGATCGCGGGCACCCCCTACATTCGGTATGGGAATCTGCGAGTCGATACCCAGAGGGTGTCCCCCCTTAGGCTATGTGCCCCACTGTTGCTGAATCTCTCAGGCCCGATTTGGGCACGCATGGCGTGCCCAAAAAGTACGGCCGGAATTTGTACGGAGAGCGTCATCATCCTTCCAGTGCCTGGCCGGACCGGCCCGTCGTCACGACCCATGATTAGGCAGTGGGAAAGCAGAGCTGCGTTCACTTTTCCCTCAATCAGGGTTCCTGTAATCGGATGCTGACTATCTTAGCGAGCTCCCCTAGTCCCCCCCATTGGAAAATCATCAAGGGACACTTTCCCCCCAACCAGGGTTATACCCCTTTTTGTTTTTTGTTCAGGTGTAGGACAGTTTTCACTTCGTGGTGGGAAGATAGTGAAACACCAATGGTTTGGATTGTTATTTTATTTTTGGGTTTGTTTGTGTTTGTAAATGTAGATTTTGTATTTCCCCGTGTGATTTTCGTGGAATGTTTGTATTGGATTCCCGTACCGCGGCACAGAGATTGGGTTCGGTCCCCATTGTTTGAATTTGCCTGCGTCAAGGTTTTAAAAGGGGCACGTTCTCAGAAAACGATGCTTTTAGAAGGGGGGGTTTCCGAGTTTTTCCGAGGCCAGACGTTTGACCCACCGGGGGGCGGGAAATTTTTCTTTGTTTATTGTCGTTTTCTGTTGTCGTGTATCCGTCCCCTTAATGGGTTGTGGTGCGGTTGCACCTTTTGTGTTTACTCAACTTCGGGGTTTTTTTTCTCTCTCTCTCTCTCTTATTCCAGCCGTGCTATTTATCCTGTAGGTTCACGGGTGGGGGTACCTTCTCTCGAAATTGCGTCATGGGCCCGCCTGTCTTTTTACCCCGCCGTGCTTCGTTTCTTTTTGTTTGAAGTATGCCCCAGTACGCAGCATGGGATGTTGGCCCCCCATTGTGAGGAAGGTTAGTCTTCCTCGGCGGAAGATGTCTCTGGGGGCGCCTGCTCCCGGGCTTTTGGGTTTTTCACCGTATCTGAGGGGACAGTCGGTATCTTTATTCCTACATGCCCGTGGGGGGGACATCACTTTTTTTTTTCCCACCCCTTTTCCTCTGTCCTCTCGACTGGCAAGGGCAGAGGGTCGTTTTGACCCGCCTCTTCGGGGCACCCACGGGGAGCTGGGAACCTTTCGTGTTTTTTGTTTTGGGGTTTGTTTTTTTTAGCCCCCTTAGTCTTTTCTTTTGCCAATTTTTTTGTTGTTTTCGAAATTTTAAGAGAAATTGTTTGAGCCTTTCTTGGTTAATTCAACTTTAAAACCGGCCCTTCTAAATTATTTCCCAAAAATTTTTTTCCTGTTTATGCTCGGTGATGCGGGGAGTCGGGGGGGAAGGGGGGAGAACCTGGTGATTTAGGGGTTTGGAAATTGCTTGGTCTCGCCGCCGCCCGGGCACATTTTGCCCCGGGCCTTTTCCTTTGGGGCCCCTCTGTTTGGTGTGTAAGGAGAACGGTTTTTGTTCCGAGCGTGCG
Source organism: Conus ventricosus (assembly GCA_018398815.1). Classification (NCBI taxonomy): domain Eukaryota; kingdom Metazoa; phylum Mollusca; class Gastropoda; order Neogastropoda; family Conidae; genus Conus; species Conus ventricosus. The sequence goes on along the minus strand of CM031611.1, from coordinate 83,417,997 downwards.
TCGCTGATTTGTCGTTTGGAGCGTGGGGGTTTGTGTTTTTTTTGAAATGGGCTATAAAAAGTGCAATTAGCCTTTTAATTATTATTTCAAAGTGGGCGTTATAAAGCGATGGTCGCTGTGTTGGTTATTTCCTAAGAAGGTAATGTTAAATTTTGGGGAGAAGGGGAAGTAATTTATTTGTTTTATCCTGTTTGATTAATGCAGTCTTTTCTGCATCGTGTGAGAAGACCCTAGGGAACATTCCGGTTCGTGGGTTTACTGGTGGTTTGTGACCCCCCCCCCCATCAGCGGTGGCTGTTGTTTGACACTGGGGATGTCGACGGCGGGGGTTGGGCCCTTTTTCCCCCCCCTTTTTCCCTTCCCCCCCCCTAGCCGTTCCCCCCCCTCCCGGGGGCTTCCCCCCCGGAGTACGGGCTGGATGGTGCCACTGCGGTTTAGGGCCCCGCTCTGGCTGGACCACGGCGGGGTGGGGCCCCGTGCTGGTTGAGGGGCCACGCCGGCGGGGGGGCCCGGGCTGGTGGTGCCACGTGCTGGTTGAGGCCCGCTTGGCTGAGACCACGGACTGGGGTGGGGCCCCGCGCGGGCGAGGCCACGCTCGGGTCGGGACCCCGGACTGGTAGAGGAGCCCGCCGTCTTGATGGCCCGGGCCCCGACCCCCGTCCCGGCCCCCCAGAAACACGCCACGTTTCCCCCCCCCCCCCCCCCCCCCCCCGGGAGGGCCGCCCCTTCACTGCCCCTGTTTTTTTGAGTCGAGGGTGTCGCTTTAAAGGCGACTCCCTGCGGGGGAACCGACCCGGTTGGGAAGGCCCCTAGTGCGACAGGGTGCCCCCGTAGACTTAAACAAGGCAGGGGTATGGACGAAACTCCAGGGTGTTAAAAGGGATCGGCGGGAAAAATTTTCCCTTTTAAAAATTTTTTAAATATTTATATTCGGAATGCTGTAATTGGGGATTGTGAACGTCGTATGGGAAAATTTTTTTTTTAAAATCTTGCATGTTGTGGTTTTGGGAGTGCTTAAATTGGGGATTGTGCATTTTGTTTTGCTTTGGGAGCGTTTGATTGTGTTTGGGGCATGTTTGTGTTTTTGGAATGTTTTATTTTGCTGGTGTAATAAATGGGGTTTTTTGAAATCGTAATCTTTTATTGTTGGTCCTTGGGGCTGGGGAGGTCAGTCACCCCCCTTCCCCTCCCCACTGACCGACCTGTCGGGGGCAAAACCTCCAGGGTCGGTCGTGACACGTGTTTTTTCAGTACTTAGGAGGGTGGTAAAAGGGGTTCTGTTTCGTTCAGTCCCTAGGAGGGTGGGGGGAAAGGGGTTAGCTTGTTCGTTCGGGTACTTAGGGGGGTGAGGGAACCCCTTTGGCGGGGTTTTTCCTTTCAGTACTTGGGAAAGGGTGGGGGGAAGGGTTTGCGGGTGTTCGTTCAGCATTTAGGGGGGGTGGTGAAAGGGGGGTTGGTTGTGTTCGTTCAGCCCTTAGGGGGGTTTAAAAAAGGGTTTGGGCTGTGTTCTTTTCCAGCACTTGGGAAAGGGTGGGGGAAAGGGGCCCAACTGTGTTCGTTCAGTACTTTAGGGGTGAGGGAAAGGGTAGCTTTTTCCCTTTTCAGCACTTAGGGGGGTTTTTTTGAAGGGCAACTGTTTTTCTTTCATACAAAGGGTGTTTTTTTTCCTGTTTAAATTAAAGACTAGTTGCAAAGCGAGACGACTGCAGCGGAAATCTAAACAAATTTTAAAATAAATGTTAGCGAACCGCCCAGAGAACGTGGACAAACCCGGAAAAAAGACAAAACACAACGGGGTTCGACCCTTAGGTCTCCTCAGTGAGACATAACCGAAAAAACAACGAAAATTCACTTACTTTGACGTTTCAATCGCTTAGGGTTCAGCACAAGGAAGAAGGCTTTTGTTTTTTTGTTGATTATGAAGTTCAAATGGGTTTTCGGGTTTGGGGAAAATAGATTTGCCCCAAATACACGTTTTTGGAGAAGAACTGACTTTCAATACACAGGTTCGGGAGAAAACTCATTGGGGTCAAATCACATTATCATGCCGTGTACGGATATGACAAAGATTTTATTTTTACAATAAACAATCGTCTGCTAACGAACGGATTCCTAAAAGTTCAAGGATTTTCTCAAGGGTAAAACGAAAATCTGCGCGTTTTAAAAAAGATTGAAAAACAGCCTTAAAATTAGGTGTATTCTTTTAAAGAAAAAAAAAAACCGCCTACGGAATACATGATTGTCTTAATTTCTTTTCATTTTCTTTACAGATTCCTTTTTTAATTTTTACTGTACAGAAACCTCTCTTTCTCCTCTGTCTCTCTTCCCTGTCTTCTCTCCTCTCTCTCTCTCTCTCTCTCTCTGCACACACCCCACACACACACCACAACCCCATACATGCACACCGCGCGCCGCGCACGCACCACGCACCACGCACGCCCCGCACGCACACACACACCAAACACCCCCAACACCCACCACACACCCCACACACATTTAGTCACGTTTTTAAAATTTTCCATAAGGTTGCCACCTGGAGTAACCCACGCAACATCATGGTAATTAAGCGGACGCGGGCGAAAGCACGAGGGGAACAGGGGTTGCTTGAAGGTTCCCCTCTATAAGCTCTTTCCTGTATTTCACAGCACAACACCCCCCTCTGCCTTTCCTTCACAGCTAGGCAAACGCCTCTTCTCTCTCTCCCTCTCTCTTCCTCTCCTCTCTCTTCCCTCTCTCTCAGGGGGCCCCTCTCTCTCCTCCAGGGCTCTCCCTCTCCCTCCTCTCTCTCTCTCTCTCTCTCTCTCTCTCACGGCTCTCCTCAGGGCTTCTCTCCTCTCTCTCCTCCCTCTTCTCTCTCTCCTCTCTCTCTCCCCTTTTCTCAGGGCTCCTCTCAGGACTCTCTCTCGGGCTCCTCTGTCTCTCTCTCTCTCCTCTCTCTCCCCCTCTCTTTTTCAGGGCTCTTTCTCAGGGCTCTCTCTCTCTCTCTCTCTCTCTCTCTCTCTCTCTCTCTCTCTCTCTTTCTTTCTTTCTTTCTCAGGGCTCTCTCTCAGGGCTCTCGCTCTCTCTCTCTCTCTCGCACCTAAAACAGACAGATACCTGCGGGGTGGATGGCATAGACGGCAAAATCCTCAAACTATCAGCTCCAGCAATTACAGACACGTTAACATACGTCTTCAATTTATGCATCGACAAAAATCATTTTCCCGATGGTTTCAAGAAAGCGAAAGTCATACCTATCTACAAAGCAGGTGACAGCTCAGACCCTGCAAACTACAGACCAATCTCAATCATTTCCACTATTTCCAAACCTTTGGAAAAGCACATAAACAAGCACACAATACACCACCTTAATACATACCACTTGCTTCATCCAAGACAGTCCGGGTTTCGACACAACCATTCATGCCACTCAGCCCTAATCAGCCTGGTTGATGACTGGCTAAATAGCATTAACAACAACAGATATTGTGGTGTCCTATTTATTGATTTCAAAAAAGCATTCGATGTGATAGACCATAACCTTCTACTTAGAAAACTAAAATTGTATGGTTTATCCACAAAAACACTTCCGCTTTTTCACTCATATCTTACAAATAGGCAACAATGTGTAAAAATTAATACAACTTTCTCTTCATTTCAAACACTTTCCTATGGCGTCCCACAAGGCTCTATCCTGGGTCCCTTACTGTTCACAATTTATATAAATGATTTACCTCTCCATATCACATCCACCTGTGAACTCTTTGTTGATGATACAACAATACACACCAATCATTCTGATGTTACTGTTCTTGCACACACTTTACAAGAAAGTGCGAATGACCTCGTCAAATGGACTGAACTAAATCACATGTCGCTTCACCCTCAAAAAACTAAATCCATGCTTATCACAACCAGGCAAAAAAGACAAAATCTCACTCTTAAGTTTCCTCCTGTATATCTTAAAAATGAACCCGTTGAACAGGTTACATGCCTCAAAGTGCTAGGAATAACAATTGATAATAATATGAGTTGGCAAGCTCACATAACCTCACTATGCAAAAAAGTTTCACAGAAAGTTTATCAACTCTCCAAAATCAAACGCTTCCTCGACCTGCATTCACGCAAGCTCTTTTTTCCAGTCTCATATTCAATCATACATAGACTATGGATCTACTCTGTGGGACTGTGCTAGCGCTAACACTCTCAAACCATTGTTAAGCCTACACAAGCGAGCACTCAAATTAGTCCTCCTAAAAAGCAGTAGTCTTCTGGACTCGGACTATAAAAAGATTCAAGTTCTCCCATTAAGTCTGAGATTAGAATGCAACAAAGGGATCATAATGCACAAGATTGTGTCAGGGAAGGCACCCTCAACATTAGTTCACAGATTCTCAATAAATTCCTCAAGGACTCCACCCAAAGTTCATGTCCCTGTTCCTAGAATTGACTTATTTAAATCCAGTTTAACATATTCAGGTTCCTGTCAATGGAACTCGCTCCCTGAATCAACCAAACAACGCCAATGCATATCAACCTTCAAACACCATTATTTCAACCATCTTATGTGCCAGTACTTGCATACTCCGCTATAAATCCACCACCAATCACCACCACCCTCTTTGCCTTATGTATGTACCTGACTATTTAGAAAGTGTTTTTGTACTTGAAATGCACATGTATGTTTTTTTGTTTAGTAAGTATGTCTTATATGAGTACATGTGTGTGTGTGTGTGTGTGTGTGTGTGTGTGTGTGTGTGTGTGTGTGTGTGTGTTTCCTACTACCTCCTGCCCTCTGGTCATTCTGTCGATATGCTTGTATTCTTATGTGACTCTCTCTCTCTCTCTCTCTCTCTCTCTCTCTCTCTCTCTCTCTCTCTCTCTCTCTCTCTCTCTCTCTCTCTCTCTCTCTACGGTTCTGCTGGAATGACTTGATTTATTATCCATATGACATCCCCTCCTACCCGTGGCGACTGGGCTATCATTATGCATTTCCCACCTCCATTTGTGCTTTATTTCTATCCCCCCCCCCCCCCCCCCTCCCCCGGTGCATCAAAATCGATTGTCTTGTATCTCCTTCGAATGTTTTGATTGTCAGATTGTTCTAAACATGCTCTCTTATCGCACCCACTCTCGCCTCTTTCTCCCCCACCCTCTCTCTCTCTCTCTCTCTCTCTCTCTCTCTCTCTCTCTCTCTCTCTCTCTCTCTCTCTCTCTCTCTCCTCTCTCCTGCAGACTTAACCCGCACTCCCTTCGCTCCTGCGTCTCTCTCTCTCTCTCTCTCTCTCTCTCTCTCTCTCTCTCTCTCTCTCTCTCCTCTCTCTCTCTCTCTCTTTTTAATTTTTAAATCCTGTATTGTATTGTAGTTCTAGTCACTTTTGCATGCTTCCTTTGTTACCTTTTATTTTATATTGTTGACCCTACTCAGGGCGAGGACTGGATGCAAAAAAGCACATCGGTGCTTATCTATTATCCTCGTAAATAAAGAATTTGTCTTGTCTTGTCTGTCTCTCTCTCTCTCTCTCTCTCTCTCTCTCTCTCTCTCTCTCTCTCTCTCTCTCTCTCTCTCTCTTCAGAGTCTCTCTCAGGGCTCTTCTCTGTCTCTCTCTCTCTGTGTCTGTGTCTCTCTCTCCCCCTTCTCTCTCTCCCTCAGGGCTCTCTGTCTGTCTCTCTCTCTCTCTCTCTCTCTCTCTCTCTCTCTCTCCTCTCTCTCTCTCCCCCCTCTCTCTCTCTCTCTTCCTGTATTCGTGGTATGCAAGCAATGAATGTTTCAGCTGTTTTAGTATGGGAGCAATGAATGTTT
>CM031611.1:83382215-83409715 GCA_018398815.1 Conus ventricosus | reverse complement strand
CACCATGCTCTCTCTCTCTCTCTCTCTCTCTCTCTCTCTCTCTCTCTCTCTCTCTCTTCACATACACTCACACATACATTCCATCACACACACACACACACACACACACACACACATGCACGCATGCACGCACGCACGCACGCACGCACGCACGCACACACACATACACACACACACACACACACACACACACACACACCAACACTCAACACACACACACATGCACACATGCATACATACACACTCACACATACACATTCTCTCTCTCTCTCTCTCTCTCTCTCTCTCTCTCTCTCTCTCTTTCACACACACACACACACACACACACACACACACACACACACACACACACACACACACACACACACACACCAAACACACACACACACACACACACACACACACACACACACACATACACACACACACAATTAGACAATCAGGCAGGCTGTGGTTTTGTCATCCCCACTTTAAAAATTGAGAAATCTTTTTACCTTGGTAAGGACTTCTCCATTTTCACAGCTGAATTAATAGCAATTTTAATGGCTATTCAGTATGTCATTGATACACATTCAATTTCTATGGTGCACTCTCTTGTGTAGACTCTAAATCAGTTTCTCCAAGCTTTAGAATCAACAAATCCGAAAAAAAGGGCTGAAGTCATCACAGAAATTAATGTATTATTCATGTTCTTATATCAAGGGGTATCGCAGTTGATTTTTGTTGGATCCCATCTCATTGTTCAATATCTGGAAATGAATGGGCTGATCGTACAGCTCGGGCAGGTGCAAAAAAATCTTTTAAATCCAAGGATATTCCCATTCTTTTAAGTTTACAAGAGGGTTACTCTTTATTACAAAAAGTTTCTTTTGAAAATTTTGAAAAGATATATAAAGACTACATGTTCCCAAAGTACATAAGCCTAATTCTTCAATAAAGTGTTGTTTAACGCTCGATCGCAAAATTTTTCAAACAGGATTCATTAATAAATTATACATTTTATCAAAAAAATGTCAATAAACACCCCAAAACACCGCAAAAAAAAATTGTTTCACTTTTTTACAGACTTAGGTTAAAACGCTTTCAAAACCAAGTTCATAAAAAACGTCCAATGTGTATGCGGGGCTGTTGTTAGTTGTACAACAACACATATTTGGTACTTTTGTTCCTTGTTTTGAATCTGCTCTCTATCAAAATTCAGAAAAGATGAATTTAAATGCATTTTCCAGAACCTGTATTTCTTTTGAACTTTGTTCTAGTTCGAAATTAAGGATAAGTCTGTCGGCTCGGTTTGTTGGATTTTCTGCGTATTTTAGACTGTTTTTTTTTGTTTGATCTGTTGCAGTTTGATTTGTTTATTGTTGATTGTTCGTAGGTAGTATGTTCCCTAATATTCTAACACTTACACAGGCGCACACACGCACAAGCGGCGCGCACACACCATTACAAGCGCCGCACTCTACAATGCACCCATCACACACTCACACACATCATACACACGCAAGCTCGCATGCATACTACACTCGCATACACATATACTGCTAATTTCAGCTTTAAAGTGAAAAGACGTTAAATTCGGAAGTAACAACAACAACATACACTCACACATACACACACATACACACGCACACACACAACACACACACTCACACACACACACCACACACACACACACACACACACACACCCACACACACCCACACACTCACAATCACTCAAACATACATTCACACACACACACACTCACACACATACACACACACACACACACACCACACACACACATCACACACACACACATTCACACACACACACACACCACAACACACACCACACACACAACACACACACACACACACACAGGGAGTGAGAGAGACGTGAGAGAGAGAGAGGGAGGAGAGTGATGAGAGGAGTCTGAGAGAGAGAGTAGAGGAGAATGTGTATGTACTCCTTAATACACATGTACACGGGTATTTGGTGAATGCATATATTGTTTTTTGTGTGTGCGTGACGCACGCGTCTGTTGTGCGTGCGCAGGGCGCTGCGCGAGCGCCGTGTGTGTGTCTGTGTGTGTGTGACGTGTGCTCTTGTTGTGCGCGGGCGACGCGCCGCTCGCGATACGTTTGTCTATTGTGTGTGTTTCTGTCTGTCATCATATTGTCTCTAATTCAAGAGTCAGTAGAGGCGGGAAGGCAGCAGGGCCTGGGTGTAGGTGTGGATGTCTGTGAATGCAGCGTAACGAGAGCTAAAAAAAAAAAAAAAAACCCCTCCTGTCACGCAGGTTTCCGTTTTCTCGCACCTGCCCGTACCTCCTCCTGTCGTGTGGATGTGTGATCACCATTTGGAGTCCGTCATTCGACACCGCTTGGACGACAAGGCGAGATAACCTGTGTTCCTCGCTGCTGTGAAAGGCCGCCGCGACACCAACAGACACACGTCTTTCGTTGCTTACAAAACATTCAACTGGAACTCTCCCAGTCTTGACCCACACGATAGTGATGGCGCCGTTTGTCTCGATGCAACAATACAAAACATGTGGTGGTCCCACATACGCACGCAGCACGCTAAACCACACACACACAACAACACACACACACAACACACACACACACCACACACAACAACACACACACACACCAAACACACACGCACGCTACACCACACACACACACGCGCGCGCGGCGCGCGCTGCGCGGCGCGCGCGCACGCACGCACGCACGCACGCACGCACGCACGCACGCACGCACGCACGCACCACCCCACACCACACCACACAGAGGGAGAGAGAGAGAGAGAGAAAAGAGAGAGAGAGAGAGAAGGGGAGATGAGGAGAGAAAAAGGGAGAGAAGGAGAAAAAATACACAAACTACACCACTAGTACGCTTGCGTCACACCGAAGCCGCACGCACCCGAAACGCAACAACCCACACACACACACAACCCAAACACACACGCAGCACGCACGCACGCCCCCTCAGCCCACCCCTTTCATTCTAAAGACCCCAAATGTTTGTTTGGGGATGATGTGTCTACCAACCCAAACTAGGGTAGGAAAAAAGAGAGAGAAGGAGGAGGGGGGGGAAAGGAGGAGAGAAGAGTGGGGGGAGAGAGAGAGAGAGAGAGAGAGAAAAAAAACTACACACAATAGTACTTTTTGGTACACACCACACACACCACGCACGCCCCGCACGCACGCACGCCGCGCGCTTGCGCACACACAACCCCCAACCCCACACCACACACACGGACGCACCCCGCACCGCCCACACACCACACCACACACACACACACACACACACACACACACACACACCACGTACGCACGCACGCACGCACGCACGCGCGCACGCACGCACGCACGCACCACGCACCAGCAAAGAACACCCCTTCATTTTAAAGATTCACAAGTTTGTTTTGCTGATGACTGGTCTACCAACCCAAACTATGGTAGGAAAAAAAAGGGGTGTATCCGCCGGTTTGGGGGATTTCAGCAGTTTCTTGCATAAACGGTGGATGCGAGGGGTTTTGGGAATAAAGGGATCAGAAAGTGACCTCTAAACAGGGGGAGTATTTGTAAGCGTGCAGGGTCTTCTCTGTCGGTTTCCCCTAAAGGCGCCCCTGATTTGAGTACGTTTGGGGGAAGCTAGGGGGGGGACTCTGACAGGGCGATTTTGGGTTTTGTGCTGTGTGTGAGGGGGTTTTGAAGGGGAAAGGTGAGAGAATTGCCGATAAACCCTCATTCATGCGAAGATGAGAAAAACAACACCCCCGACACGGACGGGTTCGTGGTGTTAGCGAGGGAGTTCACATGCCAGCGGGAAACCGGATAGCTCGGGGTAGGCGCGGGGATGCATTTTGGTGATCCTGGGTTGCGGGTTCGAACTTCCCGGGCCCCGTTTGGGTTACAGGGGGTTTTTTCCCTTCGGAGTTAACTTGGTTCTGACCCCATTTCCATACAGTCCTTCGAATGAGACTAGAAACCGGGTCGTGTTTTAAACGCAGCTAACATTCGCACACACGTTAAAAATCCCATCACCAACTTTGGGAAGCAAGAAAAGGCCAGTTTGGCCGTTGGTTGGCTGACCCGTTACACATAGCATGCACCCCTGCGGTGAAGAAATGCGAAAGAATGACGGACTATAGTAAGGAAATGCGGTAATGCATAGTGAACGATATTGAACGATATTTGATCGGACGACACGGGGAAATCGACTGAATGAAGCGCGATGCCTGCGCAGTCTCTTCAGTCGGACTACGCAGGTAGGCATGCCTGTTGTGTAAAACTATAGTGTGGATTGTAAAGCGCTTAGAGTTGGTCTCTAGACGAGGAGGATGGCGCTGTATAGGGGTATATTCATATGATTAATATATTATTCGATAGTGTGTAGCGATATGTGCGTACGAAGCTGATAGCTATCTCTGCACAATCGCTCTCACTTTCATTTGCCTTTCCTTACCTGGACATGGAGTCGGCACCAGGGCGAAAACATAGCACAACCTGCTGATAGCTGGAGGGTTTGTGGCGCTGTCATTAAAACCACGTTCTCTTCTTCTCCTGCAATTTTTTAGAAGCGCTCTCTCTCTCTCTCCTCTCTCTCTCTTCTCTCTCTCTCTCTCTCGCTATTTGTTGAAAAGATATTACTTTTTGTTGATCTGTGTTCGATTTTTATGCAGGTTTAAAGCATGGTTTTAATTGGTGCGGGTGTTTCAGATGCGTTTGTGTTTCTCTGTGTATTTGTTCATGGGGAGGTATTATGGAGGTGTTAAAGGTGTACACACAGACTTACCTGATCATTAAGGAGCATCTTTGCAACTGGAGAAAGTTCCGTCCCCCCCCCCCCCCCCTCTCCTGTCTCAGTCTCTAGCTGTTTGTCTGCTTGTCCGTTGTCTGTCTCCCTCCTCCCTCTCCCTCTCTCTCTCTCTCTCTCTCTCTCTCTCTCTCTCTCTCTCTCTCGCTCTCTCTTTAACACCACATGCACACACGCCTCCACGCCCCACACACGCAAAGCCATTTATGCTGCCCTTCTCTTTGCTCAGTGTACTGGCAGACTAGATCATGAAGAGAAGAAGAAGAAGAACGAAGAAGAAGAAGAAGGAGAAGAGGAGGAGGAAGAGGCGGAGGAGGAGGAGTGAGAGAAGTAAAACAAAATCACATTGACTACATTAGCAAGTGTGGTCTCTCCATAGTTTATTCTCTTATAAAAACATCAAAGGTTACTGACCACAGTTATTCAAGGTAACATTGGCACTTGCGCAGTGTCGACTCTAGAAACAAACTTGTGTGGATTAAACACTCATTTTTGGGTGAGAATATACAGCTGTGACGTGAAGGGTTCAGTTCATTCTCTGAAGATTTGGCTGGGATCACTGTTGATGTCTTCATGACTCTGTGGTCCAGGCCAAGGACTGTCGTCAGAGAAAAAAGGGACAGATCACTAACACTAGCTCGGGGACTTTAAGGGGTTATTTAAATAAAATTGTCTCATCTTACTTAGTGACGTAGTCATAGGTCTTTGGACTTATATCGGATTCGAAAGTGGCCTTTTGAATAAAGTGATTTGGAAGCAGTGCAGTACCTTCTCAGGTGGGTTGCCTAAAGGCAACCTGATCTTGACGACAGGGGCAAGCTTGGGTGTAGCTGTTGTGTGAGGTGGCCGGAATGAAAGGCATGGAGAGAATTGCCAGTGAATGAGGTACAGGAGATTGGAGACAACAAACTCGCACAACACAGGACTGGTTTTTGTTCGTGCTCGTGTCGGTGGGAGGGGAACAGGAGAGGCGACTTGATGTTGGTGATTGCAGTCTCGATCATGGTTGTAGATAGCCTGATATCTATCTGCACCATTGTTCTAACAGTCATGTGCTTCTTGACCTAGATCAGGTTTGTCAGAGGCTATCAATAGCACGGATATACTTATAGCTGAATGCATTGTGACGGTCTTGGAGCACGTTTCTCTCCCAATTCTGCCATTTTTATCCCTGTCTGTCTGTGTGTCGGTCTGTCTGTCTGATCTCTCTCTCTTCTCTCTCTCTTCTCTGCTCTCTCTCCTCTCTCTCTCTCTCTCTCTCTCCTCTCTCTCTCTCTCTCTCCCTGTTGTGAGAAGATATTGATCTGTGTTTGATTATATGCACTGTATTAGAAACGCAAAGGTTTTTTTTTTTTAATAATGAGTGTTTCGCAATGTGCGTTTTTTTTTCTCTCGTGAGTATGGTGATGATGCTGTTCTTTATCTGCTCCAGTGAATTGTCCAAACAAGACCATGGAGCATATATTTTCGGAGATGTAGTAAAAGAAGCTGAAAGAAGAAGGTGAGAGAAGGGAAAACAAATGAGGAGGTGGAGGAGGAAAGAGCGGAGGAGGAGGAGGTAGATGAAGAAGAAGAAGAAGAAAGAAGATAGAAGAAGAGGAGGAAAAGTACAAAAGTCACACACACAACCATCAACACATCACACCCACACGCACAGCACACGCACACACACTCAACACTCACACACACACACACACACACACACACAAACAAAACACACTCTCAATGACTACATTAACAATATGTGGTCTCTCCATTGTTTTCTGAGAAAATATCAAGGTCACTAATAAAAGTTCTTCAAGATCATAGAGGCAGTTACAGTGGCGTCGACTGGAGCAAAACTTAGTCAGGATTAAACACTCATTTGGAGTAAGGATTAAACACTCTTTTGGGAATAAAGATCCACAGTTGTGAGGAGTGGAAGGATCGGCTCATTCTACGAAAGTTTGCCTTGTATCACTGTTGCTGTTTTCACGACTATGTGGCCCAGCCAGTAGAGAAAAAAGGTAGACAGATCACGTGCGCCAGCTCTGGGACGTTTAAGCTGTTACTGTCATCACCTGCAGGGTGGCCAAGCAGATAGGATATTGGCATGTTGGCATGTACAGAAAATGCACCTCTGAACATGGAATGATTTGGACGCCAGGCAGGGTCTACTCCGGTCGGTTGCCTAAAGGCGACCTGATCTTTAGTACGCTCTGGACAGCCAGGGCTGGGACTCTGACAGGGCGAGCTTGGGTGTAGCTGTGTGTGAGGTGGCTGAAATGAAAGGCATGAGAGAATTACCAATTAATCAGGTACAGGAGACGAGACAACAAAACACGCACAACACAGACTGGTGCGTGCTCGTGTCGCGTGGGAGGGGACACAGGAGACGCGATATGCTGTGGTGTGTAGCGATCATGGTGTAGAACCCTGATAGCTATCTTGCAAAATTATTCTCACTTCATTTGCCTTTCCTTGACCTTGACCGGGTTGTCGGCAGTGGCACAACACTGCTGATAGCTGGAGCGGTGTGCGGCTGTCATAAGAAATCACGTTTCTTCTTTCTCTCCCTGCAATTTTCAATGCTCTCTCTCTCTCTCTCTCTCTCCTCTCTCTCTCTCTCTCTCTCTCTCTCTCTTCTCTCTCTCTCCTTTTTTTTTTTTTTCAATTTGATTTTGTTTCAAACCCCCCCCCCCCCCCTCTGTTTCCACTGACATGGGTATTAGGCCCAGTTCAATAAAAACATTTGTCATTGTGATTGTCATTGTTATTGTCATTGTCATTGTCATTCTCTCTCTCTCTCTCTCTCTCTCTCTCCTCTCCTCTCTCCCCTCTCTCTCTCTCTCTCTCTTTCTCTCTCTTTTCTCTCTCTCTTCTCTCCTGCTACTTTGTGAAAAGATGTTAAGTTTTGTTGATCTGTATCGGGTATAATGAACTGTCTTACACACATATCTTAATATGCGTGTTGCGTAGGTGTGTATGCTGCCCCCCACCCTCCCCCCTACTAAGTATTTTAAGTCTTTTTCACAGTGTGCGCGCCGTGCGCGCGCGCGCACGCGCGCGCGCGCGCGCGCGTGTGTGTGTGTGTGTGTGTGTGTGTGTGTGGGTGTGTGTGTGTGTGTGTGTGTGTGTGACACTGTTTTGGTGGGGTGTGTGCGTGTGATTCTGTATTGGTGTGGGTGTGTGTGTATCTGGGGTGGTGGGGGGTGGGGGGTGGTTGGATGTGTGCGTGCATGTGTTAATATTTTATATGTGTACAGACTGACACAAGATGGATAAAATGAATTGACAAGGAATGACTGAGCACAGTGCAAAGTGTGGAATATTTTTTAATGATATACTTGTTTATAAGTTGTTGTAATGTGTGAATTTTTGATAATAGGCACCACAAACAAATTTTCCTTGTATTTTTATGAGGACAAATAAAGCATCGTGTATCGTGTGTGTATCGTGTATTTGTGGGGGTTTTGTTTTTTCTTCTGTGTGTTAAGTGGCGATGGGGGGTTAAAGATGTACCCCAAAAGGTTTGATTGTCATAGGGAACCTACGCATAGTTGAAAATCTCTCTCTGTCTGTGCCTGTCTGTCTCTGTCTCTCTGTCTTTGTCTCTCTCTCTCCCCTCTCCCTCTCTCTCTCAAACACCACGCGCATTGTGTGGGGTGTTTGTGTGTGTGTGTGTGTTGTGTGTGTGTGTGTGTGTGTGTGTGTTGTATGTCTGTGTGTGTGTATGTCTGTGTGATCACCATTTACTTAATATTTTACTTATAGCCCAAACGACTGGTGGCTTGTGGAGTATAAAGGCAAGGTGGTAAGAGACCTGTCGGGGTATCACCTTAGGGACTCGTGACTCCGAGAATGAGCAAAGCCGCAATAGGAAAATCAGAAAATAGCTGGAGCCGTAAATAGCCAAATCGGGAATAGGTTGAAGCCGCAATAGTCAAATTGGAAAAGGCGAAGTCGCAATAGGTAAATTGGAATTAGGCGAAGCCGCAATAGGCAAATTGGTTTTAGGCGAAGCCGCAATAGTCAATTGGATTTAGGCGAAGCCGCAATAGGTATATTTGAATAGGCGAAGCCGCAATAGGTAAATTAGAATTAGACGAAGCCGCAATAGGCAAATTGGAATTTGGCGAAGCCGCAGTAGGCAAATCGGGCGTAAGTGAAGCCGAGAAAGGCAAACGAGGAATAGGTGAAACTTCAAAGACGCAGATCTGGGGCAGGGCGAAGCGCAATGGGCAAACCAGGAATAGGCGAAGCCGCAATAGGCAAAACGGAACAGGCGAAGCCGCAATAGGCAAAACGGGAATAGGCGAAGCCGCAATAGGCAAAACGGGAATAGGCGAAGCCGCAATAGGCAAAACGGGGGAATAGCCAAAGCCGCAATAGCCAAAGTCGCAATGGGGAAACCAGGAATAGGCGAAGCCGCAAAAGGCAAACTGGGAATAGGCGAAGCCGCAATAGGCAAACGGGAATAGGCGAAGCCGCAATAGGCAAAACGGGAATGGGGAAAGCCGCAATACCAAAAAAGGAATAGGCGAAGCCGCAATAGGCAAAACGGGAATAGGCGAAGCCGCAATGGCAAAACGGAATAGGCGAAGCCGCAATAGGCAAAACGGGAATAGGCGAAGCCGCAATAGGCAAAACGGGAATAGCCAAAGCCGCAATGGGCAAAACGGGAATAGGCGAAGCTGCAATAGGCAAACAGTAATAGGCGAAGCCGCAATAGGCAAATTGGATTAGGCCAAGCCGCAATAGGCAAATTGGGATTAGGCCAAGCCGCAATAGGCAAATTGGGATTAGGCGAAGCAGGATGCCGCCATGAGAATACGGACAGATCCACAATTCCGTGACAGTCTTCCCTTCGCTTACGTCAGCTGATTCCACGGGCTTCCGTTACTGTAGACCCGACGTTTCACTGCGCACGTGACACATCACATGCTCTTACTCTGTTAATGAGCATCTCTTTTTTTTTGTTATTGCATTCTTCTATCTCCCATCCTCCCTCTTCACCATCTCCCCCCTCCCCCCCTTTTTTTTGGTGGGTGGGGGGGGGGGGGTGGGGAGAGGAATTGGGGTTGTGGATGTGAGGAGGGGGATGGGAGTGACCTTGTCTGTTTAGGTATGAATTGGATCCTGTTTTCTAGATAATCTATGCTGTCGTGTCCTTTTCCCTGTCACTCTCTCTTTGACATCATTTCTTTCTTTTTTTTTTTTTCTTTATGTCTTTTTTTTTCTCCTTTTTCCTGTCCCTCACTTTGACTTCGTTGGTTTGGTCTTTTCTCCTCGTTCCTCTTCTCTCTCTTTCTTTCTCTCTCTTTCTCACTCTCTCTCTCTCTCTCTCTCTCTCTTCTCTCTCTCTCTCTCTCTCTCTCTCTCTCTCTCTCTCTCTCTCTCTGCTATTTTGTCTGCTTTTATGGCCCATTCTCCCGTCTTTGTTCTTGAAAGACTTTTTCTTCTCCTCACCACATTCATAACATGCTAGTGTGTGTGTGTGTGTGTGTGTGTGTGTGTGTGTGTGTGTGTGCGTGTGTTGTGTGTTGTGTGTGTGTGTGTGTGTGTGTTGTGTGTGTGTGATGTTGTGTGGTGTGTGTTGGTAATCTGACGAGTAGGTGGTGGGTTTGTGCACACTGTTCAGAGAGCAGACCCAGGCTGACTCTTTTGTGGCGTCTGTCTCTATTTTCTATGGGAGTTTTTGGTGACATGAAAATTAATGTTTGAAACTGCGTTTTATTGTTGCTGCTGTTGTTGTTGTTGTAGTGTGTAGGATATTGCCTGTTGTTGTTGTTGTAGTGTGTTAGGATATTGCCTGTTGTTGTTGTAGTGTGTAGGATATTGCCTGTTGTTGTTTGTAGTGTGTAGGATATTGCCTGTTTCCCTTTGATGTTACAACCCTGAAAAGGGCCTGTGTAGTCGGGTTGGGCTCTGATGATATGGTGATGATGATGATATGGTGATATGATGAGATGATGATGAATGAATGTGATGATGATGATGATGGTGATGAAGATTGATGATGAGGATGATGATGATGGAGATGATGATGATGATGATGATGATGATGAAGATGATGATGATGATGGGATGATGATGATGGTGATGATGATGATGATGATGATGAGATGATGATGTGCTGAAATGATGATGATGAGATGATGATGATGATGATGATGATGATGATGGGAAAAAAATGGAATGATGATGGTGATGATGATGACGATGGATGATGGGATGATGATGGTGATGATGATGATTATGGTGATGATGATAATATGGTGATATGATGATGATGATGAATGATGAAGATGATGATGATTGATGAATGGTGATGATAATGATGATGATGATGATGATGATGAGTGATGATGATGATGATGATGATGATGATGATGAATGATGATGATGATGATTGTGATTGTGGAATGATGATGATGATGAGATGATGATGATGATGATGATGATGATGATGGTGATGATGATGAGTGTATGATGAATGATTGTGACGTCACGTAATTATGACGTCAACTTAAAACTGACATATTTAACTACATGACGAAATAATAATAGGAGACAAGAGAAGGGACAAGAAACTAACGCCGCGGATTTGGTGCCCAGTCTAATTTATTTGTTTAATCATAGTTTTCCCCGTATGTTACTATGTGGAGAGGCTTGACTTTTAAGTCATAGTGCATCGATGTTCACTGTGTATGTGGGATGCTTTTGTATGACGGTACCAGCGAATATTGCAGGAAATGTATTGGTTATAAAATTGTTGTGAATGCTATGTCGCCGAGAGTGACTTAAAACTCCTGTAAGAATATTTATATGGCTCTAATTGTACCACCGCATGTGTGGTCGGTGGGCTGAATTTTATTGATGTGACACTGTATATCAATACACGGATAATTAATATTTGTTTTAGATCAACGGTACGTCGAATCAAAGTTTATTGTGTTCTATGGGACTTTTGGTGAAATTGAGGTCTCCGGGATTCAATATTGATTTGCTGTGCCTTATTAATCTGCGGTTCTTCTTCTGTGAGTAATGTGCATATGAATCTGCGGTTTCTTCTTCTGTGGAGTAATGTGCTTATGAATCTGTGGTTCTTCTTGCGTGGAGTAATGTGCTTATGAATCTGCGGTTCTTCATCTGTGGAAGTAACTGTGCTTTATGGAATCTGCGATTCTATCTTCTACGGATCGCCGTGCTTTGTGAATCGCGGTCCCTTCTGCAATGGATTAACTGTGCCTGTGAATGTAAATCTGCGGTTCTTCTTCTGAAAAGTTCTACGTGATTTTATTGTGCTTTGTTACGTGGAATCTGTTTCCTCTTCTTCAT
Organism: Conus ventricosus; assembly: GCA_018398815.1. Classification (NCBI taxonomy): domain Eukaryota; kingdom Metazoa; phylum Mollusca; class Gastropoda; order Neogastropoda; family Conidae; genus Conus; species Conus ventricosus. The sequence goes on along the minus strand of CM031611.1, from coordinate 83,397,587 downwards.
CGCTTGTGTTTTGAGAACGGCTGTGTCTTATATCATGGGGGACCATGTTATCATTCTTTGTCTTCTTTTATGTGTAGACTGTGGCTTGGGTTCTGTGGAACCGAGTGTGATGATTGTATTCTGTGAGACATTGTGGACTGGCGGGCCGGCGAGATATGTGATTGATATCAATATATGTAATATGATATATCTTGATCTATATGCTATGTATTGACATGTATTACCTAATTTGTACCAAATTCACATGAAGTATGTTTGTGATGGTTCAGGCAGCATAATTATAAAGAAAAGAAATCTAACTCGTGGTGTTCTGGCTATCCATGTAACGTATGGTGTGGTGTGTGTATGGAAATAATTATTACAACGCATCCAAACTTATGATAGCGCGAGAGTCAGACAACAAAACACCACGCAACCCCATCCGTAACATCTGGTGACCACCCTTAGCTTAAAGTTCTTTGCTATTGAATTAAAAATAGCCTTAGTGGTAGGATTTAGTTTTTGTCGTACACCATATTTGCCCAATAGAAGTGATATGTTCCACGTTTACAGACTATCCTTTGAAACAATTTGGAGTATGTTGTATTGTTTTTGTTTTATAGACTGTTTTTGTCTACTTTCTTTCCCGTCTCCAGCGTAACGGGTACTCCTTCTGTACTAGTTTCAGAGATACAGCCCTAGTTACCTAGTTCTTTTTCCTTCCTTTGTGGGCTTTAATTTTATTAATCTTCAGTCATCCTCTCTGATTATTTCTGGTTTCCATCTTTCTTGGGGATGTGTTGCTTCTTCGCATCTTAGGGTTCTTTTCTCTTGATGAGTGAGGTGTGATGGGGCTTGCCCTGAACCATTTTTTGAAAAAAAAATAAATAAATAAATTATTAGTTGTTTTCATTTGAATGCTTAGTGTTAAAACAACAACAACAACAACAACAACAACACAACAACAACAACAATACATTGATTATATTGTTATTACTCTCATGTCCATCTTTCTGAGCTAATTTATAATTGTTTGCTGAACATTAGCTGATTACCGATTGTGTTTTTCTTCTCCCAAATCCCTAAAATCCTGTTTCATAGTTTATATCTCTATCTGTGGTGGTGGTTTGATAATACTTAGTCCCCTTTTTAAGAGTGATTGCCATTAATGCTTGTTTTGAAAAAAGAAATCCCTCTTTCGAATTAATTATATTTTAGTGGACAGGGGTTTTCAACTTTTTTTGCTTTGATAGCAAATTGTTTATATTTGATCCACTAGTGTGTGTGTGTTTTGGGTTTGAAGGACAGTATTCAATTTTTTTCATGATGGCACAGAACGCGTAAGGAAGAAAGTCCTGTTGTATCCTCTGTGGACCAGGACAAAGTTTTCCGCTAAATATTTACAAAAACGAGGTAAGGTATGTGGTCTGGATGGAGAAGGCTCTAGTTGGCCTATGTTACAATGTATTTGGCCCAGGACATGGCTGAAAAGAAGAGGAAGAATTGCGATTGAAAGAATTTCAGTTGAGAGTACAGGACGAAAATAACTAAAAGAGAGCAATACAAGAGGAAAACTAAAAAGAGCAATACAAGAGGAAACTAAAAGAGAGCAGATACAGATACAAGAGGAAACTATAAGGGAGCAGATACAAGATAAAACTAAAAGAGAGCAGATCAGATACAAGAGCAGGAGGAAACAAAAGAATGCAGGAGGAAACAAAAAGAATGCAGATGTAGAGGAACCTAAACGAATACAGTTACAAATAACCTCTCAGCAAAGTGCGGTCTCAGGACAGGACAGTGAGAGTCAGGTTCGGGTTTTCCCAGGTTAGACGCCCCCACGCCCAACCTTTCCTAAGTTTGCCCCTTAAAGAAAGAACTGATGATATAGACCAGTTACTTGTTTCGTTTTGAACCCATGCTCGTCCTTGGGATGGTCTGAGAGATTGGTGGTAACCATACCTGTCGCACTACTAGGGTTTCTGCTTTTAACGCTCTATCACAGTCACGCTGAAAATATATGTTGTGTCTTACAGCTTTTGAAAGAGAGCTTTGGCTGAAAAAATTTCAATGTACTCAGATGTTTTCTTAAGCGTTTTCGTGAGGGCTAAACCTAGCTCAGATAAACCTTTCGAGACCTTTGCAGTTGAACTTAGGCGTTTTGTTTGACCGTGGGGTCTCTTTGTCAAAAATTATAAGTCATTTGAAGATTCTGGTGGATCTATCTGCGTGAACAGTTTTTGGAGTGTGTCCTCTAAGGAACTTGCTACTTTTTGTGTGAGAGAGAATGTGTAAAACTTTTTGATGAAATACAAATCTGCAGATCATACCAGACGTGCTCATCAACTAAGGTGCCTTTCTAGGAAAGCTGAGTAAACATTTTTGCTTCTGTTGGGTACAAAACTCCTGTCAAGTTGATAGCAATCCATACCCCGGGTCAGCAAGATAGAACTCCATACTGTGATCAGTAAAGACCGAGGGAAAACAGATACTCTACTTTCAAACATTGGCCACTACTCTGGTTCCTCGTTGATCGTGGATAGTAACTTTGGTGGTAGCTGTTATTGTGGTCATCAAGTTTTGTTTACTCTGCTGGTCGTGGAAATAACTTTGGCGTAGCCGTTATCGTGGTCGTGGCGCCCGTTATACCTCTGCAAGTAAGAGTTCCTCCAGAAAGTGCTTCTGATCAGGTTTGCAAGGTTGTATGTTTTTGTGTAAAAAGACAGGACATGTAGCTGCTAGGTGTCCATGAAGTCAGGTAGAAACCCCTGTAGTAATTTGCAACCCTTAGCCCCCAATGAACGTCCTTTTGTGGTTGTTAACTCTACATTTAATCGAGAACTCAGCTGACAGCAAACAGTCCAGTGCTTGTTGCTCTTTCTTGATACTCCTTTTGCTTGCTACTGCTGGTGAGTTCACAGGCCAAATTGGCATTGTGGGATCTGTTCTGTGAATGGCACTTTGAGTTCTGTTCTGAGTGATACTGTTGCTACTATTTTGTGGCGTTCCGCAGACGGTTCGTTTCTGACAGTCAGATTCTAGGAAACCACAGCGAAGTTGTGTTCCGTTACTGGTGGTCGTGTAGATGAGTTCCACTGGGCTACAGTTTCAGTCAGATGTCCTTTTGTGGGCGATTGACTTGTTTTGTCTTGGACAGCCCTGTCGCAGATCTCATAGTGGTAATGTATCCTGGAGTTTCATCTGTGAGCGTCGAGTTTAGTGATGTATCTGGTGAACCTTTCTCTTTAGGCCCCGTTTACGAGGGCTAGAGATAAGCATGCTGGGACATAAAGCCTTGTGTCAGATCCCTAATGATCCTGAACATTTCCCGTTTCTGATCTTGTTCAGAAACAGAAGGATGAGTCATGAAGTCTTGCTTTCAGTTACGTCTTCTGAGTGTCCTACTTTCTGATGTTGTACCCCAGTCGTTCTTTCACAAGGTACTTCAGTGCCTGGGTTAGAGATAGCGCCTTTGGCTTGTGAGCAGGAAACAGGTTTCTCTTGAGCACTCTCCAGGTGTTTGGTCTTTCTGTGGATCCCCTCTCCGGAGTCTGTTTGGAACGTTTCGTGAAGTAGTGTGTACAGTTGGTGTAGTCCAGGACTGGATGACCTTTACCCATCCCCACTTTAACTGTTCGATGGGTGCGTCTTTCAATGCCAGATAAAAATGTTTCATTCTGTACAGTTTGATTGTACTTTGTCTGACAAAAGTATACCAGGGATTTGCGGTGTAATCTTTGATGATTTTCAGGACATTTTGACCGCCCAAACACAGTTCTTTCTCAGGTGAAGTACTATTATAGATCCCTCTTACAACAGATGCCCTGTTATAAAGAAATGTTATTGAAATACCCTTTTCTGTGAAAGAGTTATTTGAGGGGAGAGAAGATTGGTTATCTGAACCGGATCTTGATATCTTAGGTCTATCCTCGAATAGTCAGTATGCATCTATCTCCAGTTGAGTTGCGTCGAAAGAAAGATAGTACGTGGCGTTTCACTCCTGGGTGTGCTGAAGCTTTGAGAAGATTCAGGAATCTTGTCTTCTGGCACCTTTGTATGTTGTTCCTTAGACTGGTTAATACTTTTGTGTTCAGGACTGATGCCTAGTTCTGTTGGTTTGGGTGCTGTATTGCCCCTAGAAATGATGATGTCCTTCACCCAGTCCCCGTATTCGCTAGTCGAAAGTTGCTGAATCGTGAGAAGGCGTACAGCATATTGAGCGGGAATGTTTATCCATTGTCTCTCCCCATGGGGTAATGGAGAGGCTGACTGAGTGGGCAGTAAGACATTGAATGTGCATTATCATCTGGGTGTGGGGTCAGCCCCGTACCCACCATTGTCTCTAACCCGAGGGGGGTATGGAGAGGCTGACCGAGTGTCAGTAGACATGCGTGGTCTCTACCGTGTGGGTATGGAGAGGCTGACCGAGTGGTCAGTAGAAATCATATATGCATTGCCATCAGGGTGTGGGGGTGCAGCCCATCCCAGTGTCCGCAGTCTCTAACCCGTGTGGTATGGAGAGGTTGTCCGTGAGGTTCAGCAACAAGCTAGCATGTAAAAGGGCTTCAGAGGTTCGTTGGGACGACAACTTGTGTTTTTACTGTTGTGTGAGAGTCCCTGGAAGGAGTCCACTAACTGCTTCCGTGAGCGCTTCGTTTTCCGTCCGAGTGAATGTAAATTGTGTAGGGTTGTGTATTCTGCTGTATATGTTTACCTTTCTTTTTTTCAAAAACAATTCGGTCATTGTTTTTTCTCTTGAGGAGGGGGAGTATTGTGACGTCATCAGTTAAATTATGACGTCAACTTAAAATGACATATTAACTACATGACCGAAAATAATAATAGGAGACAAGAGAAGGGAGCAAGAACTACGGCCGCGGATTTGGTGCCCAGTCTAATTAATTTGTTTAATCATAGTTTTCTCCGTAGTGTTACTATGTGGAGAGCTGACTTTAAGTCCAGTAGTGGCATCGAGTTCACTGTGTAATGTGGGATGCATTTGTTGACGTACCAGCGAATATGTGCCCAGGAAATGTATTGGTTTATAAAATTTGTGTGAATGCTCTGTCGCCGAGAGGTGACTTAAAACTCCTGTAAGAATATTTATATGCTCTAATTGTAACCACCGCATGTGTGTCGGTGGGCCTGAATTAATTGATGTGGACACTGTAGTATCCAATACACGTAGAAGTTAATATTTGTTTTAGATCAACGTACGTCGAATCCAAAGTTTATTGAGTCTATGGAACTTTGGTGAGTAAATAGTGTTCTCCGTGGATTCAATATTGATTTGCTGTGCCTTATAATCTGCGGTTTCTTCCTTCTGTGAGTAATGTGCTTATGAATCTGCGGTTCTTCTTCTGTGGAGTAATTGCATATGAATCTGGCGTTCTTCTCTGTGGAGTAATGTCTTATGAATCTGGAGGTTCTTCCTCTGTGGAGTACTGTGCTTTATGAATCCTGGCGGATTCTTCTTGACTACGTATCCCGTGCTTTGTGAATCTGCGTCCTTCTGCGATGGATTTACTGTTGCCTTGTGAAATGTAAATCTGCGGATCTCTACTGAAAGTTCTACGTGAATTTAATTGTGCTTGTTACGTTGGAGATTCTGTTTCTCTCTTCATCGCTTGTGTTTGTGAACGCTTTGCTTATCATGTGGGGACTTAGTTATCATTCTTTGTCCTTCTTTTAGTGTGTAGACTGTGGCTTGGTTCTGTGGAACCGGAGGTGTGATGATTGTATCAGTGAGACATTGTGGACGCTCCGGCGAGATATTGAGGATACAATATATGTAATATGATATATCTTGATCAATATGCTATGTAGTGACATTATTAATTTGTACCAAATCACATGAATGTATGTTTTGATGGTTCAAGCAGATAATAATAAAGAAAAGAAATCTATCCGTGTGTTCCTGCTAACCATGTAACGTATGGTGTGGGTGTGTTTAGGGAAATAATAATTACACAGCATCCAAACTTTTGAGAAGCGAGAGTCAGACAAAAAACACGCAACCGCACCCCATCCGTAACAATGATGATGATGATGATGGTGATGATGATGATGATGATTAATGATGATTATGATGATTAGATGATTTTTTGATGATGATGATGAATTGTGATTGATGAATGATGATGATGATGATGATGATGATGGATTGTGATGATGGTGATGGTGATGTGAGGGTGATGATGCAATGGTGGTGGTGGTGGTGATGATGATGATGATAAGAAAAAAAAATGATTGCGATGGTGATGAGAACGATGACGATGACGATGATGATGATGATAATGATGATGATGATGATGATGATGATGGTGGTGATGGTGATGATGGTGATGATTGTGAAGGTGAGATGATGATGATGATGAATGATGATGATGAGATGATGATGATGATGATGTGATGATGATGATTTTGTGATGATATGATGAAGATGATATGATGAAGATGATGATGATTGTGATGATGATGATTGTGATGATGGTGATTGGTGATGGTGATGTGAAAGATTGCAATGGTGGTGGTGGTGGTGATGATGATGATGATGATGATGATTGCGATGGTGATGATGACGATGATGATGATGATGATGATGATGTGATGATGATGATGATGATGGTGGTGGGATGATTGTGATGGTGATGAGGGATGATGATGATGATGATGATGATGATTGTGATGATGGTGATGGTGATGATTGCGATGGTGGTGGTGGGGGTTTGGTGGTGGTGGTGGTGGTGATGATGATGATGATGATGATGATGATGATGTTTGATGATGATTGCGATGGTGATGATGATGATGACGATGACGACGATGATGATGATGATGATGATGATGATGATGATGATGATGATGGTGGTGGTGGTGAGGTGATGATGGTGATGGTGAGATGATGGTGATGGTGTTTTGATGAAAAAACGATAATAATACTACGACTACTAGTGTTATTTACTCCCAACTACTATGTTGCTGCTACTGTTACTATACAACGCTGCTGTTGCTACTTCTAACTATGCTGCTACTACTATACTGCAACTACCACTACTACTACTATACTACTTCTTCCCCTACTACTCTCACAATAATGAATCTACCCACCAAATAGCAATCCGTTTTTCAAATGACAAAAGCGTTTGGGTTTGGGGGATCTGACGGGTCGAGAGTTCGAACCCCAATGTGTCGGCTGTTTCAGCTTGAAGCCCTCTCTGTCCACCCAGCAGTGTAGGTGAGGTTAAAGGCAGCAGAAGAAGAGAGTTTGGGCACTGCCTTCCGTAATGCCGTGCCCCAGTGACGGGTGTACCCCCGAAGTCCATTACCCCTACGCCCTTTATGCTGTATCAAAATAAAGAATTTAAAAAGTATTTTCATAGAGCAATTTAGTTAAAACTCATCGCAGTTTCATATAATATCGTACCTTCGTGCATTCTATTTACTCTCTAAGTTTCCACGGTACTTATTGTTTCCCGTGACGAGTCAGCCGAATGTTCTCCAGTCTCGTGGTCAAATTCAGGGTACTTTTAGATCATGTTCAGAATTTGTTCCGTGGGGTTCGGTGTTAGAACTCCAACAATATCACATATATGGGTACCCTGAGTTACAGGTTGAAGTATGAGGACAAAAATGGGGAGTGAATACCGCGAGTTGGAGGTTGAAGTATGAGAACAAACTGTTTAAGTGATTCACGTGCCCAGAGGATGTTGACAAGTAGTTGTAAAATTCGCATTCGAGAAGAATGCGTCTCACCTCTCCACCCACGGCTGTTCAAAGGGGTCCTCCAGGGGGAACTTGAAGTGTGTACAAGGGAGACGTGGGGATCCAAATAAGACAAGGACGTTGGGCTTCGGCGTCTCAGTCCAGTGACTGTCAGCCTGCACGTGGCTCTCAAGCACTGTTCACGCTTACTGAACTTCGAGGGTGAACACCTTCGGGAGGTTTCATCTCATTAGATGGTTTGCCCCTCTTGGTCAAAGTAAACACTTGTGGTATTAGGTCGTGGCTTGTAGAGAGGTTTGAGCTATTGGCACAATGGATAAGTGTAAGGAACTCGAGCATGAGCCAGAATGTGTTCTGCATAAACCACACGGCATCCAAATCTTTGGTGTTAGAGTGTAAGAGCAGAGTAGGATTCAACTGGCTGAAGCAAGAGAACTCGGGAGAGTTTACAACTATTGGTGAAAGTCCTGTGTGTGGGTTGTACCAGAAGTCCTTCTATTCCATGAACCGGAATGACTGGGATAGTCAAGTTGATACGGGGCCGGAATAGCCCAGTTGGTAGAGCGCTGGACTCGTGATCCTGGGTCGCGGGTTCGAATCTCCACCGGGCCGTTTCGGTACAGGGGGATTTTTCCCTCGGAGATAACATTGGTTCTGACTCCATTTCCATGCAGTCCTTCGAATAAGACTATAAACCGAGGTGAACGCACGCATAACACCTTGCACACACGTAAAAATCCATCACCAACTTTCGGAAGAGAAGGCCAGTTTGGCCGTTGGTATGGATGACACGTTACACATAAACACGCTCTCGCGTGAGAAATGGAAAGAGAAGGAAGTAAGGATACTGAGTGAACGATACTGGACGATATTGACTGGATGACACAGGAAACGACTGAATGAATGCGCCAGCTGGCTGCTCTTCAGTCGGCACTACCCAGGTAGGCAGCCCGTTGTGTAAACGAGTGTGGATTGTAAAGCGCTTAGAGCGTGGTCTCTAGCCGAGAATAGGCGCTATATAATTATTCATTGTTATTATCACTATTATTATTATTATTATTATTATTATTATTATTATTATTATATGGGTGTATGTGTATGCTGATAATCAACGGACTGAACAAGGATGAACCTGAAATTGAGATTGTTAAAAACTACAATCGGTAATTTCTGATGAACAAGTCTGATCGGAATGGCAAACCACACACACCAGACACCTGCAAAAAAAAAAAAAAAAAAAAAAAAAACACATAATAATGCAGGCTCTGAGATCACTTCAGTTTTCCTGGCAAACCACCCGGGCCCCTTTTTGGGGGGGACCTAACCTTCAACCCCCCCCCAAAACATTTCCACAGCCCATCCCCCCTCCCCCCCCCCCCTTCCCCCCCCCCCCCCCCCCCCCCCCCCCCCCCCCCCCAAAAAAGGGGTCTGTAAAGGGAAAGGGGTGGCCCCTCTCAAAAGGGGCTTTAAAACCTTGGAAAAAAGGGGACATTGTACGTGTATACCAAATAGGTTTTGCCCCCAATTTAAACCAGGGTACTTTTACCCACCCGACACGGCCGAAGTGGTCAATGAAACAACCCCTGGGAGGGGGGTTTCGGCCCTCCCCTTTGGGTGGGGGAAAGGGGGGGGGGTTGTAACCACTACGCCCCCTGGGGGCCCCCGTGAGCCTAAATGCTCGGTCGGGCTGGGGTTTCTTGTTGAAACATTGAAGAGCGGGGGGTCTTGGGTCGGGGTGGTGTTGCCTGGGTCACTTTTGGGTTCTATTGTCACGGGGCTAAATTTCGTGGGGGGGTTTGTAGTAGCCCCCCTTAAGAAAATTTACTGTGTTAAGAAACCCACCAAGCCCGGGGGGAAAATTTTCCCCATCCAATCTGGGGCAAAGTTTGTTTTTGGGCTTTTTCAATTGGGTGGGGGTGGTGTAAATTTGATTTGTGGGGGAAATTTTGGAGGGGGAAAAATTCGGGGTATTGTAAAATGGGGGTTTGAAAGCACAGGACAAAGGCAGGGCCCAAAGGGGAAACCTTTGTTTCCCCCCCCTATATAAACTGAGGAGAACATGGGGGCCCAGGAGAACAACACCAGGAGAAAGGAGGAAGGCAGAGGAGTGAGGGGACAAAAAATTTTCGTGAGAAAAACGTGGTCGGGAAAGTAGAAAACTGAAAGGGGTTTTTGATTTAAAGAAAAGCTGGAAAAGAAGGAAAACTAATTTTTAAAAGCCCAGGGGGGGTGAAGACAGACAAACAATTTAAACCCCAGAGGGGGGTTGAAGAAGACAAGAAGAAAGTTCTATCGTCGAGACCCCAAAGAGACACCACAAAACCCCCTTTCCTAAACCGGGGAGCCAAAACCCAAAGGGGAAAATCACCATAAACAGGGCGAAGAAGGATTAAGAGACTTTTTTTTCAAAAACGGTGGTGTGGTGTGAAAGCGGGGTTTTTTGGGGTTGAAAACCGGGCCCAGGTAAAAAGGGCATTTCCATTAAAACCCCGGGGATTGGGAAAGTATTGATCTTTTTTTTGTTTAAAAATTTCATTGGTGTATTTGATTGTTCATGATTAATTAAATAGATAAAAATTTTATTTCTTGTTCTAAAGTCGTTTTAGGAAAGAAACGAATGCTTGACACCCTTTCCCCAAAGAGGTGAATGTTTTTCCCGCGCATAGGGGTGCTTTTTGGGTGAAATGAGTGCAGAGTTTAACCTTGGTTTTTTTAAGCCTGATAATATACATCAATTAGTGCATTTAAAGCAATACCACACTTTCCCCCCCTGGAAAAAAGGGGCACTTCCCAGGTTTGCAGGCCCAAATTAGTCTCAGGGGGGGAAAACAAAGTGAGTACTAAGTAGTACGGGGGCGAAGCTTTCCACTAAAGGCAATTAAAATTTTACTTTTCTAATTATTTCCTTTAGTTTTTTGGGGTTTTGATATTGACTTGTGTTAGGGGGGTTGTATTAATCAAGGTCGTTCAGAAAAAACGAAAAAAACGGGGTTCTAGTCTTAACCCAAAATTTGGGGTTTACGATTGGGGGCCCCTTTTGATTAGGAACACTCCCACTTTTTGGTTTGTACCGTCATTTTGGGTAAAATAAACTTTTACTTTTTTTTTGGGGGGTTTTATAAAGTAACTGTTTTAGGGGGCCCAAAACGCCCAAAATGGCTGAAGAAAGTTTTACTCCCATTGAGAAACTGAGGGTTTTTAGGGGAAAAAACGGGGGAAAAACAGGGGGATAACTGCTTTTGATTCTCGAAACTCAGCAAAAGACTGAGAGGTTAAAGGGGTTTGAAAGAAGAATTTTGTAAAGGAACAGCTTAAACGGGTAAAAAAGAAATTAGGGGCAGAAACTGCTGCGTCAAAGGGCAAAACCCAAATGCAGCGGGGACCAGAGAGTGGGGCTGCTAAAACGAGAGCAATGCAGAGAGTGCAGCTGCAAAAACGAGAGCAACAGAGGGCGCAGCTCCCAGAGAAAAGGCAGATGCAGAAAGTGCGCGAGGCAAGAGCGGATCAAAAAGTGCAGCTGCCAGAGCAAAGCAGATGCAAGGGGGCGAGAGCAGAAGCAGAATGGAGTTTTTTACCCAAAACCCAAATTGATTTTGGAAAGAATAAATTTCTAAAATCGCGTGAAATAGACCCCTTTTTCTGAGTAGTACCGCGGGAAAAAAGGTTGCCCCCACCTAGACTTAAACCCCACTTTTCCCAGAGAAAAAAAAAAAAATGATTCAATGGGAACCCCTATTCGGCCCTTTGAATCGGTTGCCGAGACGAGGGGGCCCGGGGGATAAAAAATGGGCAAAAAAAACCCTGTCTGCCTTTTGACGGTCGTGCTTTTCACACAGTACCCCCCTCCCCAAAGGTATCAGAAGATTTTGACAAGGGAAAAGGGGGTTGCAAAAGGGCATATGATTTGACTGAAGAAATTTTTTTGGGGTTTAAGTTTCGCGAGGCGAGAATCGAACAGGGTTTGAACATACACCATTTCGGATTTAACGGGCCCACTATTTCAACAAATGGGGAGAAAATTAGTGGGGGTAGACAGTGATTTTGAAGGCCTCAAGACCTGGTGATTTAAAAACAGATACTTGATGGTTTTTGGGCGGCCCTTTCCATCCCCATTAAGGAAAAAGGTGCAAACCCCAAAAGTGAGGTACTTGAAAACAGTTAGACATAAAAGGGGAAACGAGCCCTGAAATTTGGGCCGGGAAAAAGAAAAGCCGGAAAACATATTCAGAGGATAGCACCAGCCCCATGACTCACGCAATGAGTAGCGTAAACACCCGTAGCCCCCCGCTCAGTAGCAAAAAAAGGGTGAAAACCAAAAACCACGTGGTTTGGAAAAGGGGCGACCTGTTTTTTTGTGCCCAAAAAAGCCCGGGGATTGGCTAGGGGTTGTTTATTTAAGTCACAGAAGGCAGCACAAAAAAGGGGGCAGGCCCAAAAGGGAAAGGGGTAAAAAAGATGAAAAAGATACAGGTTTTTTTGTCCGGATTTTTGCGGTTTTGTTTCCCCGATTTAGGCACAACATGGATTTTGCACAAAGGCGAGTGGGGGAAAAAATGTGGTTTAAAGTCCCTTAGAGACTCTGGGTGCCCTGGTATAAAGGGGGAAGGGAACCCCGGTTTAAAGGGGGACAATTTTACAGGTTAAAAAACAAGGGTAGACCAAAAAGATGGAACAGTAGCTAAATTCAAAACGGACTGGTTCATTGAACACCCTTCCCATATTGGGGTTGTTTAACGTTTTTCTGTTCCAAAGCCCCCCGTTTTGATTTTGGTGATTGGGAAAAACCCCGGAAACACTGTGTACGGAAAAACCCAAAACCCTGGATTTCTGGTTGAATCAAGAAAAAGGAAATTTACGGGAAAAGAAAACCCCCACAGCAAAAAACTCCAGGGAAAACCCCTGGAGCTGTCCGGTGAGCTAAAACCCCCTCACTTTCAGCAAACAAAAGGGGGGGAATACCGCTCAGTTTAAAATGTTTTGGTTTTTCCCATACAAGGGGAAAAAACGTGTTAAGGAAGGGGAAAAATTTGGGGAGTTGAAGGGTGGGATATTGGAACCAACCCTTTTACTCCCCGCAATTTTGGGAAAAAAAAGAAAAACAGGTTTTTCGTTCCCCAGGCAACGCAGAAAGGCGGTGTTTTCCGAGAAAATGTGAGTCACCCCGGGCCATCTCGGTAAGAAGGGCCCCACAAAGGCGTGACGCGAGGAGGACCGGGCCCGGTATCCCTTTTTAAATCAGGGGTTTTTGTGCGCATTGCAAAAAATGTCGCGCGGGAAAACAACTTTTGGGGGAGGGTGAAGAAAGAGCGCCCGGGAAAAACCCTAGGCCAAAATTTTTAAAAATTTGGGCGAAAAGTCGGGTTTTTGGTGCGTGGGTCTTTTGCCCGTGTCCCCGGGTGCGTGCGTGGCCCAGTTGCGGGGCCCCGTTTTATGAAGAAAAGGGGGGAATTTTCCTTTTAAAAATATTTGGTTTTTTGGCCCCCACGAATTAGAGCTGGTTTGGGGATTTCGATTTTTTGTTGATTTTTGCTTTGGGTAGTGTGTAGTATTGATTTTTTCTAAATTTTTTTTGTTCAAGACAAATCTTGGGGCGTTCTCTGGTGTAATTTGGGTTATGAGGGGGCCGGTAAATTTGCATGGGTTTTTTAAAGGGGGAAAAATATGAGAGTTTCATCCCCCTTGAATGTGTTTTTTAGGGGCCCAAGCAGGGCATTGTCTTCGATGGGGGAATTTGTCAAGGAGCGTGAAACCCCTCCCCAAAGGGGATTAACCCTTTGGGACAAAAGGGGCATTGTAGTTTGGGATAAAAAAAGGAAATTTACCAATTAACCAGGGTTTCGTTTTCCCACCGACACGGCCGAAAGTGTCAGATCAAACAACAAACCCAGGGGGAGAGTTTGGACCTGCCTGGTTTGGGGAAAAAGGGGGGAAAGGGGTTTGGGGGGAAACCCCTACGACCTCGGGGCCCCAAGGGGCGCTAAATTTCTGGGCAGCTGAGGGTTTTTGTGTAAACAGTCCCTGAAGAGGGAGGGGGGCTTGGAGTCGTTCGGAAAGGTGTTGCCGGGGGTCACTTGTTTTTTTCTATTTTTCCCGGCTGGCGAATGCGTTTGGAGGTTTTTAGTGCCCCCCCTAAATAATTACTGGGGGTTAAGTTTAAAAACCCAAGTCGGCGGGAATGTTTTGATGTCCATCGGGGGTAAGTTGTGTTTGCTAATCAATTAGGTAGGGGGGTGTGTAAATGCTGATTTTGTTGTAAATCGCGGTGGGGAAATTTTTAGGGTACTTGGGAAATGGGGGGGTTTAGAAGCACAGGGGCAAAAAGGGATGCCCGAAGGGGGGAAACCTTTGTTTCCCCCCCCTATATAAACCCGAAAAAATCGTGTCAGGGGAACAACACCAAAAAAAGAGAGAGAGAAGGGAGAGGAGTGAGCAGGACCAAAAAGTAAGGGGCGAGAGAAAAAATGGTTTTGGGGGAAGAAAGACGCAAGGTTTTTTAGTTTTTAAAACAAGCTGGAAGAGAAGGAAACTAAGTTTGAAGCCCAGAGGCGGGTGAAGACAGACAAACTGAATTTGAACCCAGAGGTGGGTGAAGAAGACGAAGAAGAAGAGTTCTACGTCGAGATCCCAGAGACGACCACGAAGACCCAGTCCTGAAGCCTGGAGCCAGTCAACCAAGGGCATCACCATCAAGCAGTGCTGAAGAAGACGTGAAGAGACTTTTTTTTCAAGAACTGTGGTGTGGTGTGAAAGCGTGGTTGTGTGTGTGAAAACCTGGCCAGGTAAGAAGTCATTTCATTATAACCCGGGATTAGGAAGTATTGATCTTTTATGTTGTGATATTTCATTGTGTGTGATTTGATTGTTCATGATTAATTATAAGTAGCATAGAAATTGTATTTCTTGTTCTCAGTCGTGTTAGGAGAGAAACGAATGCGTGACATCCCATTCCCAGAGAGAGGTGAATGTTTGGTGCGCGCATGAGTGTGCATATGCGTGTATGAGTGCAGAGATAACCTTGGTGTGTTAAGCCTGACTAATGATACATCAACTTAGTGCACTTAAGCAATACCATCACGATTCCCCCGTCCTGGACAAGGTCTTTGTGCGACAGTAAACCTTGTAATGCTTCTCGTCAAGTATAAATTATTTCAGTTTACAGCTATCGGTTTTACAGTGAAGAGAAATATATGTATTTTATGCAAACGCATAACACATGGGCAGGTTATGTGGATGTGGATGTATGTGCGACTCTTCCTTTCAACGTTGATCAGCGGATGTCTGTCTGCGCATGCTCAGGATTCCAAACATCTGTTAAAATTAGTATTCACCACTCGTTCAGAAGATTTTTTTTTTTTTTTTTTTTTGCTGCTGGCATTTTGTAAATGTTTGACGCGGCGCTCCGACCGTACCCTTCAAGTCCTCACTCCAACTTTCCCTGCAGGTTTTGTTTCAGTACTTCAGTACGTCCTGGAGTGGTCCTAAACTGTGTGCATGAAAAACATGGCGACATTCTTTTGGTGCTTAATGTTTACTTCCACCACGTACTGTTTCTTTCACTCTTCGTGTAGCGTACACTCAAGTATTTACGCTAGCATTCAGTTTTTATTCATACTTTTTGTTTGTTTGTTTTTGTCGTTGTCTCACCTTACATGCGACTTGAATTTTCCA
>CM031611.1:83366463-83381215 GCA_018398815.1 Conus ventricosus | reverse complement strand
AAAAAGGCGGATAACCCTGTTTCTTTCGCTGCGTAAAGGCCGCGCAACAACAAACACACGTCTCTCGTTGCTTACAAAACCCACAAACCCGGGGAACTCCGTCTTGACCCCACGATAGTAAAGGGCCCGTGTCTCGATAAAACAATACAAAACATTTTGGGGTCCCACTACCACGCACGCACGAAAACACACCACACACACAACACACACCACACACGCGCGCGCGCGCCGCGCGCGCACACACACACACACAACACACACAACACACCACACACACAACCAAAAACACACACAGAGGGAGAGAGAGAGAGAGAGAGAGAGAGAGGAGAGAGAGAGAGAGAGAGAAAAAGAAGAGAGAGAAGAGGAGAGAAAAACACAAACCCACAACATACGTACGCTTGCACGTACGCACGACGCACCATCCGCACGACGCCACACACACACACACAAAAAACACACACACACACCCCAACACACAAAACACACACACACCCCAAAACCACACACACACACACGCACGCACGCACGCACGCAGCACGCACGCACGCACTCAACACCCCTTTTCACTTTCTAAAGTTTCACAGTTTGATTGTGATGACGGGTTCTACCAACCCAAACTAGGGTAGGAAAAACAGAGAGAGAGAGAGGAGGAGAGAGAGAGAGAGGAGAGAGAGAGAGGGGAGAGAGAGAGAGAATAACAAACTCACACACACATCGTACGCTTGCGTACACACACGCACGCCGCACGCACGCCGCACGCGCCGCGCCACAACACACCACACACACACACACACACACACACACACCCACGCACGCACGCACCACGCCACACGCGCCCGCGCACGCACGCCGCACCACGCCCACTCAGATCACCCTTTCATTTTTGAAGTTTCACAATGTTTGATTGCTGATGAGTGTCCCCAACCCAAACATGGTAGGAAAAAAAAGGGAAATGATCACTCACGCCGGCTTTGGGGACTTCGAGCGTTATCTTGTAAAAAAAAGGGGGCATAGCAAGGGGGTTTTGACTATAATGGTAGAAAGTGTACCTCTGGGGAAAATGGGGGATTTGTAAGTCGTGCAGGGGTTCTCTGCTCGGGCCCTAAAAGGGGACCCATCTTTGGGACGCCTCTGGACAGTAGGGCGGGACTTTTGACGGGCAGTTTGGGGTGCTGTGTGTGAGGTGGTGAATGAAAGGCATGAAAATCCCATAAATCCTCATTCAGCAGAAGATGAACAACAACACACACACGACCAGACGGTTCGTGGGCCCTCCCAGCGAGGGAGTTCACATGACAGCTGGAACCAAAAGCAGGGTAACGCTGGACCCACTCTTTGGGGATCCGGATTGCGGTTCGAAATTTTCCCGGCCTTTTTGTACAGGGGGATTTTTCCTCGATTAACTTGGTTTTGACTCCTTTCCCTACAGTCCTTCGAATGAGACTAGAAAACCGGGGTTCCGTGGTGAACGCAGCATAACCTCGCCAAAAACGTAAAAATCCTCCCAACTTTGGGAAGAAAAGGCCAGTTTGGCCGTTGGTATAGATGACACGTTACACATAGCATGCACACCTGCGTGAGAAATGGAAAGAATGAAGGAAGTAAGGAAATGGAGTGAACAATATTGAACGATATTGACTGGACGACACGGGAAACGACTGAATGAAGCGCCAGCTGGCAGCTCTTCAGTCGGCACTACCCAGGTGGGCAGCTTGTTGTGTAAACTAGTGTGGATTGTAAAGCGCTTAGAGCTTGGTCTCTAGCCAAGGATAGGCGCTGTATAGGTATTCATAATGATAATAATAATATTCTATTGTGTGTAAGCGATCATGTTGTAGAAGCCTGATAGCTATCTGCACAATCGCTCCTCACTTCTTTTGCCTTTCCTTGACCTTGACAGGGATGTCGGCAGGGCGAAAACATAGCACAACCTGCTGATAGCTGGAGGGTTTTGTGGCCGTCATTGAAAACCACGTTTCTCTCTCCCTGCAATGTTTAGAGCGCTCTCTCCTCTCTCTCCCCTCTCCTTCTCTCTCCCTCTCTCTCTCTCTCTCTCTCTGTCTCTCTCTCTCTCTCTGCTTTGTGAAAAGATATTACTTTTTTTGATCTGTGTTCGATTTTTTTGCAGGTTTAAAGCATGGTTTTTTAATTGTGGGTGTTTCAGATGCGTTTGTGTTTCTCTGTGTATATGTTCATGGGAAGGTAATGGAGTGTTAAGGTGTACACACAGGCTTCCCTTTATAAATAAGGAGCATTTTTGCATCTGGAAGAAAGTTTCCGCCCCCCCCCCCCCCCCTCTCGTCTCTGCCTAGCTGTTTGTCTGCTTGCCGTCGTCTGTCTCCCCTCCCTCCCTCTCTCTCTCTCTCTCTCTCTCTCTCTCTCTCTCTCCCCTCTCTCTCTCTCCTTCCTCCCCTCTCTCTCTCTCTTTAACACACATCACACACGCCTCCGCCCACACACACGCAAGCCCATTTAATGGCCCTCTCTTTGCTCAGTGGAGGCAGACTAGATCATTGAAGAAGAAGAAGAAGAAGAAGAAAAGAAGAAGGAGAAAAGAAGGAGAGAGGAGGAGGAAGAGGAGGAGGAGGAGGGGGAGAGAAGTAAAACAAAATCACAGTGACTACATTAAAAGTGTGGTCTTCTCATAGTGTTTCTCTAAACTCAAGTTACTGACCACATTTATTAAAGGGTAACATTGAAACTTGCAGCAGTGTCGACTAGAAAAAACTTGTGGGGTTTAAAACACTCTTTTTGGTGAGAATCTAAGTGTGAAGAGTGAAAGGTCATTTCATTCTCTGAAGATTGCGTGTATCACTGTTGATGTCTTCATGACCTGTGTCCAGCAAGAACTGTCGCAGAGAAAAAAAAGACAGATCACTAACACTAGCTGGGGACTTTAAGGGTTATTTTGTCATCTAGTGACGTGTCAATGGGTCTTGACGATATCGGATCCGAAAGGGCCCTTTGAACATAAAGGGATTTGGAAGCAGTGCAGTACCTTCTCATGGGTTGCCTAAAGGCAACCTGATCTTGACGACAGGGCAAGCTTGGGTGTAGCTGTGTTGAGGTGGCCGGAATGAAAGGCATGAGAAAATTTGCCAGTGAATGAGGTACAGGAGATGAGACAACAAAACACGCACAACACAAGACTGGTTCGTGCTCGTGTCGCGTGGGAGGGACACAGAGAGGCGACAGCTGTGTGTGCAGCGATCAGGGTGTAGAAGCCTGATATCTATCTGCACAATTGTTCTCAAGTCATGTGCCTTCCTTGACCTTGATCGGGTTGTCAGAAGGGCTATCAATAGCACGATATACTAATAGCTGAAGGCATTGTGACTGTCATTGGAGCACGTTTCTCTCCCAATCTGCATTTTCCCCCTGTCTGTCTGTGTGTCTGTCTGTCTGTCTGTCTCTCTCTCTCTCTCTCTCTCTCTCTCCTCTCTCCCCTCTCTCTCTCTCTCTCTCTCTCTCCCCTCTCTCTCCTTTGTGAGAAGATAGTTGATCTGTTTTGATTATATGCACTGTATTAGAAACAAAGTTTGTTTTTTTTAATAATGAGTGTTTCAATTGCTTTTTTTTTTTTCTCTGTGTGTATGGTGATGCTGTTCTTTATCTGCTCCAGTGAATTGCCAAACAAGACCATGGAGCATATTTTCCGAGATGTTTGTAAAAGAAGCTGAAGAAAAGGAGAGAAGGGAAAAAAAAGAGGGGGTGGGGGAGGAAGAGCAGGAGGAGGAGGAGGAGATGAAGAAGAAGAAGAAGAAGAAGGGAGACACAGAAGCACAGAAGAAGAAAAAAAGAAGAAGAAAGAGGAAGAAAAATACCCCACACACACCACGCACACGCCCCACGCACACGCACACGCACACGCACACGCACACAAAACTCACACTCACACACACACACACACACACACACACACACACACAAAACACACTCAATGACTACATTAACAATAATGTGGTCTCTCCATTGTTTTTCTGAGAAATATCAAGGTCACTAATAACAGTTCTTTAAGATCATAGAGGCAGTTACAGTGGCGTCGACTGGAGCAAACTTTGTCAGGATTAAACACTCATTTGGAGTAAGGATAAACACTCATTTGGAATAAAGATCCACAGTTGTGAGGAGTGGAAGGATCGGCTCATTCTACGAAAGTTTGCCTTGTATCACTGTGCTGTTTTCACGACTATGTGGCCCAGCCAGTAGAGAAAAAAGGTAGACAGATCACGTGCGCCAGCTCTGGACTTTAAGCTGTTTCTGTCATCACCTGCAGCTGGCCAAGCAGATAGGATATTGGCATGTTTGGGATGTACCGAAAGTGCCCCCTCGAACTGGAATGATTTGACCCAGGCAGGTCTACTCCGGTCGGTTGCCTAAAGGCGACCTGATCTTTAGTACGCTCTGGACAGCCAGGGCTGGGACTCTGACAGGGCGACTTGGGTTACTGTGTGTGAGGTGGCTGAAAAGAAAGGCATGAGAGAATTACCAATTAAACAGGTACAGGAGACGAGACAACAAAACACGCACAACACAGACTGGTGCGTGCTCGTGTCGCGTGGGAGGGGACACAGGAGACGCGATAATGCTTGGTGTGTAGCGATCAGGTGTAGAAGCCTGATAGCTATCTTGCACAATTATTCTCACTTCATTTGCCTTTCCTTGACCTTGACCGGGGTTTTCGGCAGTGGGACAACACTGCTGATAGCTGGAGCGGGGTGCGGGTGTCATAAGAAATCACGTTTCTTCTTTTCTCTCCCTGCAATTTTCAATGCTCTCTCTCTCTCTCTCTCTCCTCCTCTCTCTCTCTCTCTCTCTCTCTCTCATCTCTCTCTCTCCTTTTTCTTTTCAAATTTTATTTTGTTTCTACCCCCCCCCCCCTGTTTCCACTGACATGGGTTATTAGGCCCAGTTCAAAAAAAAACATTTGTCATTGTGATTGTCATTGTTATTGTCATTGTCATTGTTTATTCTCTCTCTCTCTCTCCTCTCTCTTCTCTCCTCTCTCTCTCTCTCTCTCTCTCTCCTCTCTCTCACTCTCCCCTTTTCCCCCTCTCTCTCTCTCTCTCCTCTCCTGCTACTTTTTTGAAAAGATGTTAAGTTTTGTTGATCTGTATCGGGTATAATGAACCCGTCTTACACACATATCTTAATATGCGTTGTGCGTAGGTGTGATGCTGCCCCCCACCCTCACCCCTACTAAGTATTTTAAGTCTTGTTTCACAGTGTGCGCGCGCGTGCGCGCGCCGCACGCGCGCGCGCGCGCGCGCGTGTGTGTGTGTGTGTGGTGTGTGTGTGTGTGTGTGTGTGTGTGTGTGTGTGTGTGTGACACGTTTTGGGGGTGTGTGCGTGTGAAATTTTGTATTGGTGTGGTGTGGTGTGGTATCTGGGGTGGTGGGGGTGGGGTGGTTGGATGTGTGCGTGCATGTGTTAATATTTATATATGTGTACAGACTGACACAAGATGGATAAATGAATTGACAAGGAATGACTGAGCACAGTGCAAAGTGTGGAATATTTTTAATGATATACTTGTTTATAAGTTTGTTGTAATGTGTGAATTTTTGATAATAGGCACCACAAACAAATTTTCCTTGTATTTTTATGAGGACAAATAAAGCATCGTGTATCGTGTGTGTATCGTGTAATTGTGGGGTTTTGTTTTTTCTTCTGTGTGTTAAGTGGCGATCGGGGGTTAAGATGTACACAAAGGTTTGATTGATCATAGGAACCTACGCATAGTTTGAAAATCTCTCTCTGTCTGTGCCTGTCTGTCTCTGTCTCTCTGTTTGTCTCTCTCTCTCCCTCTCCCTCTCTCTCTCAAACACGCACGCGCATTGTGTGTGTGTGTGTGTGTGTGTGTGTGTGTGTGTGTGTGTGTGTGTGTGTGTGTGTGTATGTCTGTGTGTGTGTATGTCTGTGTGATCACCATTTACTTAATATTTTACTTATAGCCCAAACGACTGGTGGCTTGTGGAGTATAAAGGCAAGGTGTAAGAGACCTGTCGGGATCATCACCTTAGGGACTCGTGACTCCGAGAATGAGCAAAGCCGCAATAGGAAAATCAAAATAGCTGGAGCCGTAAATAGCCAAATCGGGAATAGGTGAAGCCGCAATAGTCAAATTGGAAAAAGGCGAAGTCGCAATAGGTAAATTGGAATTAGGCGAAGCCGCAATAGGCAAATTGGTTTTAGGCGAAGCCGCAATAGTCAAATTGGATTTAGGCGAAGCCGCAATAGGTAATTAGAAATAGGCGAAGCCGCAATAGGTAAATTAGAATTAGACGAAGCCGCAATAGGCAAATTGGAATTAGGCGAAGCCGCAGTAGGCAAATCGGTCGTAAGTGAAGCCGAGAAAGGCAAACGAGGAATAGGTAAACTTCAAGACGCAGATCTGGGGCAGACGAAGCGCAATGGGCAAACCAGGAATAGGCGAAGCCGCAATAGGCAAAACGGGAACAGGCGAAGCCGCAATAGGCAAAACGGGAATAGCGAAGCCGCAATAGGCAAAACGGGAATAGGCGAAGCCGCAATAGGCAAAACGGGAATAGCCAAAGCCGCAATAGCCAAAGTCGCAATGGGCAAACCAGGAATAGGCGAAGCCGCAAAGGCAAACTGGGAATAGGCGAAGCCGCAATAGGCAAAACGGGAATAGGCGAAGCCGCAATAGGCAAAACGGGAATGGCAAAGCCGCAATACGCAAAACGAGAATAGGCGAGCCGCAATAGGCAAAACGGAATAGCGAAGCCGCAATGGGCAAAACTGGAATAGGCGAAGCCGCAATAGGCAAAACGGGAATAGGCGAAGCCGCAATAGGCAAAACGGGAATAGCCAAAGCCGCAATGGCAAAACGGGAATAGCGAAGCTGCAATAGGCAAACAGTAATAGGCGAAGCCGCAATAGGCAAATTGGGATTAGGCCAAGCCGCAATAGGCAAATTGGGATTAGGCCAAGCCGCAATAGGCAAATTGGGATTAGGCGAAGCAGGATGCCGCCATGAGAATACGGACAGATCCACAATTCCGTGACATGTCTTCCCTTCGCTTACGTCAGCTGATTCCACGGGGCTTCCGTTACTGTAGACCCGACGTTCACTGCGCACGTGACACATCACATGCTCTTACTCTGTTAATGAGCATCTCTTTTTTTTTGTTATTGCATTCTTCTATCTCCCATCCTCCCCTCTTCACCATCTCCCCCCTCCCCCCCTTTTTTTTGGTGGTGGGGGGGGGGGGGGGGGGAGAGGAATGGGGTTGTGGATGTGAGGAGGGGGATGGGAGTGACCTTGTCTGTTTAGGTATGAATTGTATCCTGTTTTCTAGATAATCTATGCTGTCGTGTCCTTTTCCCTGTCACTCTCTCTTTGACATCATTTCTTTCTTTTTTTTTTTCTTTATGTCTTTTTTTTTCTCCTTTTTCCTGTCCCTCACTTTGACTTCGTTGGTTTGTCTTTTCTCCTCGTTCCTCTCTCTCTCTCTTTCTTTCTCTCTCTTTCTCACTCTCTCTCTCTCTCTCTCTCTCTCTCTCTCTCTCTCTCCTCTCTCTCCCCTCTCCCCTCTCTCTCTCTCTCTGCTATTTTGTCTCTTTTATGGCCCATTCTCCCGTCTTTGTTCTTGAAAGACTTTTTCTTCTCCTCACCACCATTCATAACATGCTAGTGTGTGTGTGTGTGTGTGTGTGTGTGTGTGTGTGTGTGTGCGTGTGTGTGTGTGTGTGTGTGTGTGTGTGTGTGTGTGTGTGTGTGTGTGTGTATGTGTGTGTTGGTAATCTGACGAGTAGGTGGTGGGTTTGTGCACACTGTTCAGAGAGCAGACCCAGGCTGACTCTTTTGTGGCGTCTGTCTCTATTTTCTATGGGAGTTTTTGGTGACATGAAAATTAATGTTTGAAACTGCGTTTTTTTTGTTGCTGCTGTTGTTGTTGTTGTAGTGTGTAGATATTGCCTGTTGTTGTTGTTGTAGTGTGTAGGATATTGCCTGTTGTTGTTGTAGTGTGTAGGATATTGCCTGTTGTTGTTGTAGTGTGTAGGATATTGCCTGTTTCCCTTTGTTGTTACAACCTGAAAAGGGCCTGTGTAGTCGGTTGGGCTCTGATGATGATGGTGATGATGATGATGATGGTGATGATGATGATGATGATGATGATGGTGATGATGATGATGATGAGTGATGATGATGATGATGATGATGATGGATGATGGTTTATGATTGATGATGATGATGATGATGATGATGATGATGATGATGATGGTGATGATGATGATGGTGATGATGATGATGATGATGATGATGATGATGATGGTGCTGATAATGAGATGATGAAAGATGATGAGATGATGATGATGATGATGATGATGATGATGATGAATGATGGTGATGATGATGACGATGATGATGATGATGATGGTGATGATGATGATGATGGTGATGATGATAATGATGGTGATGATGATGATGATGATGATGATGATGATGATGATGATGATGATGGTGATGAAAATGATTAGGATAAATGATGATGGAAGGGTGAGATAAAGAGATGAAAAGATAAAATGATAAAGATGATGATATGATTGTAAATTGGGTGATAAAGAGATAAAGATGATGATGATATAAAAGGTTTGGTGATGATGATGGGATGATAAATATTGTGAGGGATGATGTTTGTGACGTCAACGAAAAATTTAACGCAATTTAAAATGACATTTTTAAACTACAAAAACAAAAATTTAAAAAAATGGGGAACAAGAAAAGGGGGAGCAAGAACAAAGGGGCCGGGGAAATTTGGTGCCCATTTCCAAATTTATTTTTTAAAAAAAGTTTTCCTCCGTAGTTTTACAAAGTGGGGGCCCGATTTAAATTAAGCCCAAAAGTGCACGATGTTCACTGTTTATGTGGATGCTTTTGATGAGGGTACCAGGGGAATATGGGCGGGAAAAATTTTTGGGTTAAAAAAATTTTTTGTGAATGCTATGTCGCCGAGGGGTTTTAAAAAACTCCTGTAAGAATATTTATTTGCTCAAATTTGAACCACCGAAAGTGTTCGGTGGGCTAAATTTTAAAAGTTTGGGACACTTTTAGTACAAACACGGGGGAATTAAATTTATTTGTTTTAAAACAAGGGAACCCCGGAAACAAAGTTTATATTTTTTTCTAGGGGCCCTTTGGTAAAATTTGTTTTTCCCTCCGGGGGATTAAAAAATTGATTTGCTGTGCCTTAGAATCGGGCGGTTCTTTTCTGTGGAGAAAATGTGCTTTTTAATCTGGGGTTTTCTTCTTCTGTGGGAAATTTTGCTTAAAAAAATCTGGTTCTTCTTCTTTGGGAAAAATGTGCAAATGAATCTGCTTTCTTCTTCTTTTGGAGAACGTGCATTATGAACCCGGGGCGATTCTTCTCTACGGATCGCCGTGCTTTAAGTAATCTGCGGTCCTTTCTGCTAGGGTTACTAGCCTTGGAATGAAAAATCTGCGGTTTCTTTTTAAAAATTTCCTACTGATTTTTTTGTGTTTTGTTACGTGGAATTCTTTTTCCCCTCTTTTTCCCATCCTTGGGGTTTTTGTGAACGGCTTTTGCTTATCATGGGGGGCCCTTTGGGTTACATTCTTTGTCTTCTTTTAGTGTTTTAAGACTGTGGCGGGGGTTTTGGGGAAAACCGAGTTTTAAAAAAATTTTATCTTTTGAGACATTTTTGGCCCGGCGCCGGCGAATGTGAGTGAAAAACAATAAATTTAAAAGATATTTTTTTTATCAATAGGGAAGTATGACATAAATTTAAATTTGACCAATTCACTTAAAAGTATGTTTTGAGGGTAAAGGGCACCCAAAAAATAAAGAAAAAATCAAACTCGTGTGTTGCCTGGTATCCATGTACAAGGGTGTGGGGTGGTGGGGAAAATAATTTTTAAACACGAAACCCAAAACTTTTGAGAGCGAGAGCCCGAAAAAACAAAAAAAACGCACCCCCCCCCCATCCAAAATCGGGTTGACCCCGATTTTAAAGTTCTTTTGCTATTGAATTAAAAATACCTTAGTGGTGATTTGTTTTTGTACACCTAAAATTCCCCAAATTTAAAATGAGGGGGGGGGGGGGGGGGTTCCACGTTTACAGATTTTTCCTTTTGAAAAATTTTGAGTTTTGTTGTATTGTTTTTTTTTATGCCCTGTTTTGTCTACTTTCTTTCCCGTCTCCACGAAACCCGGGGTAATCCCCCTTTTTGTATAGTTTGGGGGAAGAAAAGGGGGCCTATTTTCCAAGTTTTTCCCCTTCCTTTTTGGGGTTTTAAAATTTTTTTAACTTCAGCACTTTTCTGTTTTTTTCCCTTTTCCATCTTTACTTGGGGATTTTTTTTGCTTCTTCCGCATTTTAGGGTTCTTTTTCTTGAATAAAGTGAGTGTTAAGTGGCTGCCCTAACCCCGTTTTAAAAAAAAAAAATAAATAAAAAAATTATTGGGTTTTTCTTTTTGAATGCTTAGTTTTTAAAACCCAACAAAAACAACAACAACAACAACAACAACAAAAAAACAACAATACATTAAATTATTTTGTTATTACCCCTGTCCTTTGCTTAATTTAAAATTTTTTTGCGAAAATTTAGAAATTGATTACCGTTTGTGTTTTTTCCTTTCCCTCCCCATATCCCAAAAACCCTGTTTCATTGTTTATCTCTATCTTTGTGTTTGGTTTTTTTTTATAAACTTATTTTTTTTTAAAAGAGGATTGCCTTTAAGCTTGTTTAAAAAAAAAATCCTCTTTCAATTTAAAATATTTTTAAGGACGGGGGTTTTCCAAACTTTTTTTGTTTTGGGGATAGCAATTAAAAAAATTTTTAAACCACAAGTGTTTGTGGTTGGGTTTTTGGGACAGGACTTTATTTATATTTTCATGAGGGAAACAGAAGGCTAAGGAAGAAAGCCTGTTGTACCCCCTTTTGGGGACGAGGAAAAAGTTTTTCGCAAATTTTTAAAACCAAAAAAAAAAAAAAGGAAAAGGGTTGGGTTTTGGGGGGAAAAAATCGTTTGGCCTATGTAGACAAGTGAATTGCCCCACCATGGAAAGAGGGGAAAAAGAAAGCAAATTGAAAGAATTTCAGTTGAGGAAACCAGGAAAAGAAAAACTAAAAAAGAACAGATACAAGAGGAAACAAAAGAAGCAATACAAAGGAAATAAAAGAGAGCAAAAACAATACAAGGGAAACAAAAAAGGGAGCAGATACAAGAGGAAACAAAAAAGAGAGCAGATACAGTAAAAGCAGGAGGAAACAAAAAGAAGCGGGAAAGGAAACCCAAAAAGAATGCAAAGGTAAGGAAACTAAACGAATACATTTTACAAAAAACCCCCTCTCAGCAGAGTGCCCCCTCAGGACAGGCCCAGTGAATAAAGGGTTCGGGTTTTCCCCAAAGGTTTAACCCCCCTTTCCCCCCAAACCCTTTTCCTAATTTTGCCCCCCCCTTTTAAAAAAGAAAGAACTGATGATATAGACAGTTCTTGTTTGGGTTTTTAAAACCCCCTCCCGGGTTCCTTGGGATGGTCTGAGAGTTTGGGGGTAACATCCCTGTCGCACTACTTGGGGTTTTCTGCTTTAACTCCCCTATCACAGTCTGGGCTGAAAATAATGTTTTTTGTCAAAACGGTTTTTTTAAAAGAGAGCTTGCTAAAAAAATTTTAAAATTGTATTTTCCAGATGGTTTTTTCGTAAGCGTTTCCCCCGTGGGGCCCAAACCTAGCCAGATGAACCTTTCGAGACCTTTGCATTGAATTTTAAGGCGTTTGTTTGACCTTTGGGTCCTTTGTCAAAAAATGAAAAGTCTTTTGAAGATCGGGGATCTTATTTGCTGAACTTTTTTTGGAGTGTGCCCTTTTGGGAAACTTGGCAACTTTTTTGGGGGGGGGGTGTAGAGAGAGGTGAAAACTTTTGATAAAAAGATAAAATTTCGCAGGGGTCATACGACGTGCTCACCCAAACAAATGGTTTTTTCCCTAAAAGCTATGTAAAACATTTTTGCTTCTGTTTGGGTACAAAACTCCTGGAAAAATTTGATAGAAAACCATACCCGGTCACCCTGAAAGAACTCCATACTTTTATCATTATGACAGGGAAACAGAAAAAACCTTAACTTTTAAAAACATGGCCACTACTCTGGTTCCTGGGTTGATCGTGGAAGTAATTTTGGGTAAAAAGCTTTAAATTGGGGGAAACAGAGTTTTGGTTACTCTGCTGGTCGGGAAATAATTTTGGGCGGAACCCCTTAAATTCGTGGCCGGCCCGTTATACCCTGGCAATAAAAATTCCTCAGAAAGTCCCTTCTGATCATTTTTGGCAAGTGTTGTATGTTTTTTTGTGTAAAAAGACAGGACATTTAGCCCCAAGGTGCCCCAAGGAAGTCGGGTAGAAACCCCTGTAAAAATTTTTGCACCCTTACCACCCAGTTTAATGGCCTTTTGGTGGTTGGTAACTCAAATTTTTTCAGAACTCACCGACAGCAAACAGTTTCCCGTGCTTTTGCCTGTTCTTGGGTACTCCTTTTTCTTGTCTAGCCCGCTGGGAGTTCCCCAGGGCAAAAATTTCAAATTTGGGGGTCTGGTTCTGTGGGAAAAACACTTTGAGTTTTCTGCGAATACTGGTGCTACTATTTGTGGGGTCGCAGACGGTTTTGTTTTTTTGACAAATCCGATGCTAGGAACCACAGTGAAGTGTTTTTTTTTTTGGGCGTGTAGATGAATTTTCCCCTGGGTACAGTTTTTGTCAGTTGTCCTTATTTTTGTGGGGGAAAATTTTACTTGTTTTTCTTGGACAGCCCCGTCCCCAGATCTCATTGGGTAATGTACCGGAGTTTTTTGTGAGCGTCGAGTTTATTTATTTTATCTGGTTTAACCTTTCTCCCTTTGGCCCCCGTTTTTCAGGGCTTTGAGATAAGCATGCGGGGACAAAAAAAGCCCCTTTTTGTCAATTTCCCCAATGATCTGAACAAATTTCCCCTTTTTTGATCTTGTTCAAAACAAAGGATTTAGTCAATTTAATCTTTTTTCAGTTTAAAACTTTTTGATTGTTTTACTTTTTATGTTGTCCCAAAAGTCGTTCTTTCACAAGGAAAATCAGTTGCCTGGGGTTTTGAGATAGCGCCCTTTGGGGGTTTTGAGGGAAACAGGTTTTCTCTTGAGCACCTCCAGGGGTTGGCTTTTTTGGATCCCTCTCCCGGGGTCTGTTTTTTAAAATGTTCGGAAGTAGTGTGAACAGTTTTGGGGAAATCCAGGACGTGATGACGCTTTAACCCATTTCCCCCCTTTAAAAATGTTCCCGAAAGGCGTTTCTATCCAATTAAAAATTTTTCAATTTTAACAGTTTTTAATTTTACTTTGTTTTGACAAAAGTACCAGGGAGTTTTCCCTGTAATTTTTTGATGGGTTTTTCCAAAGGGCATTTTGACCCCCCCAAAACCCGGGTTTTTTCTCAGGTGAATGTTTCATTAAGGGATCCCTCTTTCAAAGATGTCCCCGTTAGAAAGAAATTTTTTTGAAAAAAACCCCTTTTTCTGTGAAAAGTTTTTTGAAGAGAGAATTTGGGAACCCGTCGGATCTTGATATCCCTTGGCCACGAATAGTCCCTATGCCCTCTCCCCGTTGTGTTTCCCTCGGAAGAAGGTTGTCGTGTCGTTTCACCCTGGGTTTTGGGTGAACTTTTAGGAAGAATTTAGGGAAACTTGTCTTTTTTGGGACCTGGGTGTTGTTTCTTTTGACGGTTTTTAAAACTTTGTGTTCAGGAAAGATGCTAGTTCTGTTTGGTTTGGGGGGGCTGGGATTTTTTTCCCGTAAAAGATGAGTCCTTCACCCATCGAAATTTGCAGTGAAAGTTTCGAATCTGAAATGCTACAGCCCTAAGGGGCGGGAATGTTTAAACCATTGTCCTACCCCCCTTGGGGAAGGAGAGCTGACTGAGTGGTCAGTAGACATTTTATGTGCAATTTAACAACCCGGGGGGGGGGTGCAGGGCCCGTACCCCAAACCCTTGTCCCTACCCTGGGGGGGTGGAGAGGCTGACCGAGGGTCAGTAACATTGTGGGCCTCTAAACCCCTGTGGGAAAGGGGAGGCTGCCCCAGTGGTTTAGTAGGGAAAACATATATGCATTGCCCCTCAGGGTTTGGGGTGCAGCCCAAGCCCACCGCCGTCTCAAACCCCCTGTGGGTAAAGGAGAGGTTTTTTTCCGGGGGGTCACAACAAGCTAGCATGTAAAAGGGCTCAGATTTTTTTTGGGACGACAACTTTTGTTTTTTCTGTTGGGGGTGAGAGTCCCTGGAAGGGAGTTCCCCCGAACTGCTTCCGTGAGCGGGCTTCGTTTTCCGTCCCAGTTAAGTAATTTTTTAGTTTGTGTATTCTGCGTTTTTTTTACTTCTTTTTCAAAAAACCAATTTTGGGCCCCTTTTTTTTTTCTTGAGGGGGAGAAAATTTTGACGTCAACCCAAAATTTGACTTCAACTTTAAAAAAAGCATAATTTTAAAAACAAGACGAAAAAAATAATAGGGGACAAGAGAAGGGAGCAAGAACAACCGGGCCCCGGTTTTTGGGGCCCATTTTAATTTAAATTTTTTTTAATCATAGTTTCCCCTATTTATACTATTTTGGGGGGCGATTTTTAAAGGGGCCCGTAGTGGGATCGGTTCCCGTTAAAGTGGGATGCTTTTGATGACGGGAAACCCGCGGGGAAAAATTTTGGGAGGAAATGAAAAATTTTAAAAATTTTTGTGAATGCAAGGCCC
>CM031611.1:83348963-83361463 GCA_018398815.1 Conus ventricosus | reverse complement strand
AGACGTAAAAGAGCTTTTTTTTAAAGAACGTGGTTGGTTAAAGCGGGTTGTGTGTGTGAAAACCTGCCAGTAAAATCATTTTTTTAAACCCCGGATTAGGAAGTATTATCTTTTATTTGTGAATTTCATTGTTGTGTTTTGATTGTTCATGATTAATTTAAAGTACATAAAAAATTGTTTTTTTTTTCCCCTCGTGTTGGGAGAAACGAATGGTGACACCATTCCCAAGAGAGGGAAAGTTTGGTGCCGGCATGAGTGTGCTATGGTGTATATGCAGAGAAAACCCTTTGGGGGGTTTAACCCTACAAATGAACACATTTATGCACTAAGCAACCCCATCACGTTCCCCCGTCCTGGACAAAGGGGCGACTTGCCAGGATTGCATGGCCCAAAAATTTGTCTCAGGCGGGAAACAAGTGATACTAGAGTAGTACGGGGGGCAAGGTCCACAAAAGGAAAATTTAAAATAGTCTTCAATTTTTTCCTTTAGTTCTTTGAGGTTGAGTATTGACTTGTGTGTAGGGGTTGTTTTAATCAGAGTCTTTCAGAAAAAACAAGAACGGGGTTTAGTTTTAAAATCTCACAAAGCTGGGGTTTTACGTTTAAGGCTCTTTGGTTGGGAACACTACCCTTGTTGGTGTACTCGTCCTTTTGGGTAGATAAACGTTTACTTTTTTTTTTCGGGTCTATAAGAGTAACTGTTTTAGTGGTCAAAACGAAAAAATGGCTAAGAAATTTTTACCCCCTTTAAAACGATGGTTTGGGGGAAAACTGGGATAAACGGAATGAACTGCGTTTTCATCGAAACTCCCAAAGATGAGGAGTGAAAGGCTGAAAGAGGAATTTTGAAAAAGGAACAGCTTGAGGCGTCAAAAAAATCTAGGGGCAAAAAAGCTGGTCAAGGCAAACAAATGCAGCAGACGAGGAGTGCAGGCAAAAAACGAGGCAGATGCAAAGTGCAGCGCAAAAACGAAGCAATGCAAGGGGCCTGCCAGAGCAAGACAGATGCGAAGGCAGCGAGAGCTAGGCAGTTCGAGAGTGCAGCGCCAGAGCTAAAGCAAGCAGAGGGGGGCGGAGCAGAAGCAGAATCGGGGATTTTCCCAAACAAATTGGTTGGAAAAGAATAAAGTAAAAAAAACGCGTAAAATAGCCCTTTTCTGAGTCTAGGCCGCAGAAAAAAGTGCCCCAGACTTAAACCCCACTTTCAGAAGAAAGTTTAAATCGACGCCTTTCAGTCTTAAATGGGTTTCCCGACACGGGGGGGCCCCGAAGAAAATGGGCAAAAAACCCTTTGCCTTGTTGCAGGTCGGCTTCACACGTACCACCCTACCAAAAGGGTGATAGAAAATTTTTGACAAGGTAAAAACAGGCGGTGCAAAGGCATATGATTTGCAAAAGGTTTTGGGGCGTAAGTTTCCGAGGCGAGCGAACAGGGTGAGCAACACACTTCGGGTTAGACTGGCCCAAACATTTCACAAATGGGTAGAACTTGGGAGTAGCATGATTTTGGGCCCAAGACATGGTGATGAGGAACAGATACTTGAGGGTTGTGGGACGGGCCTACCATCCCATTAAGGAAAAAGGGCAACCCCAATAGCGAGGTATTAGACGGGAGACATACGGGGAGCGAGGCGTGATTTGCCGACAAGGGGAAACCCGGGAAGCATATTCAGGGGATAGCAGGCCACACATGCTCCGCAATGGTCAGCAGTACACCCCGTACCCACAGCGTCAGGAGCAAAAAAGGGGTAAAACCAAAAGCCACGTGGCTAGGAAAAGCCGACCTTTTTTTCTGTGCAATAAGCGGGCACGCTAGGATTGAAATTTTTAAAAGTCACAGAAGGCAGCAGCAAGAGGGCAAGGGCCAAAAAGAGGAGGAGAAAAAGATAACAAGATACAGGTATTTTTTTCGGATTGTGCGGGTTCACAGATTCAAGGGGAAACAGGGTGTGCACAAAGGGGGAGTGGGGGGCAAAGTGGTTTTTTCATTTGAGACTCTGGGTGCACTGGTATAATGGTGAAGGAATCCCGGTTAAAAGGGGGGACAATTTACAGGAAAACAAGAGGTGAAGACAAAAGATGGAAACGTGTAAATTTAAAAAGGCACTGGTGTTTATTGATACCCCTTTTATGTGATTTTACAGCGTTGGCTGTTCCAAAGCCGCCGTATGATCGTGATTGGAAACATCCCGGGGCCGTGTGTCGGAACCAACCGGATTTCTGTGTTTAATCAAGAAAAGGGGTCCCGGGAAGGGAAAGGCCCGGCGTCAAACACCCAAAAGCAGGGCGTGTCCCCGGGGAGCACCCCACTCACTTACAGCAAACAAAAGGGCGCTACCGTCAGTAAAAGTTTGGTTTTGCCCTACAAGGCAAAAAAGTGTTAAGGAAAGGGGCTAGTTTTTTATTGGGAGGGATATTGAAAAGAACTTTTACCCGCAAGTTCGGGGAAAACCCAAGAAGGGTTGTCGTTTGGGAAAGCGAAAGGGGGTAGTCCGAAAAAGTGCGTCCGCCTGGGGCCCCGGTAGGGCCCCCCAAAAAAGGGATGACGCGAGGTCTCTGGCCGGATCCTTTTGATAAACAGGCGTTTCTGTGCGCATTTCAACACCCGTCCCCGGGTACGACAACGGGGTTAGTGGTGAAAAAAGGCGCCCGGGGCCGTTTGGCCAAATAAAATGGTCGGCGAAAAGTGGGGGGGGTCGGTGTCTTTTGCAGGTGCGATGCTGACGTGGCTAGTTTCGGGCCCTGTTGAAAAGAAAGGGAAAATTCCGTAGAAACATAAAGGTTTATGGCCCCACACTTGAGCTGGTGGAGATTTTTTAATTTTTTTGAATTTGCCCTTTGGGAAATGTGTATGTATTGATTTTTCCTAATTTTTGTTTCAAAACAAAACTTGGTGCGTTTCCGGTGTAAATGGGGATGAGGGCCCCATATTTGCACGGGTTTTAAAAGGGAAAAATATGAGATTTTTTCTCCTTGAATGTTGGTTTTTTGCCAATGCAGGGGATTTCTTCGAGTGGGGGAATTTGCAAGGAGCGTGAAACCCCCAAAAGGGCTTTGACCTTGGGACAAAGGACTTTACTGGTATACAAATGGGAATTGACCAATTTAAAAACCCGGGTAGTTTTCCCACCGCACACGCCCAAGTGGCAAATGACAAACAACACCTAGGAAGGGGTTCGGACCGCCTGGGGGCGAAAGGGGGGGGGTTGTAAAACCCCTCGACCTCGGGGCCCCAATGAGCGCTAAATGCTCGGTCAGCTGGTTCTTTTGGGAAACAGTCAGTGAGGCAGGGGGCTTGAGTCGTTCGGTGGTTTGCCGGGGGTCACGTGTGGTTCTTTTTCAGGCGGGAAGCGTGTGGGGGTTGTAGTGCCCTCCTTTAAAATAAAAACTGTGTTAAGTAACACCGAAACGGCGGGAATGTTCGAGTCCTCTGGGCTAAGTGGGTTTTGCTAATCAAATTTGGTAGGGGTGTGAAAAGCTGATTGTGTGGAAAGTCGGAGTGGAGAATTCAGGGTACTTGTGAACTGGGGGGTTTTAGAAGCAGCGGGACAAAGGCATGGCCCGAAGGGAATCCTTTGTTTTTCCCCCCCTAATAAACGAGGGAGAACATGTGTCAGGGAAAAAAACACCCGGAGAGAGAGAGAAGCAGAGGAGGGAGGACGAGAAAAGGGTCGAGGAAACATG
Source organism: Conus ventricosus (assembly GCA_018398815.1). Classification (NCBI taxonomy): domain Eukaryota; kingdom Metazoa; phylum Mollusca; class Gastropoda; order Neogastropoda; family Conidae; genus Conus; species Conus ventricosus. The sequence continues at coordinate 83,357,779 of CM031611.1, read as the reverse complement.
GCTGGGGATAGAAAGGAAGCAAGTTTTTAGGTTAAACAAGCTGGGAAAAGAAGGAAACTAAGTTTGAAGCCCAGGGGGGAAGACAGACAAACGAATTTGAACCCAGAGGGGGGAAGAAGACAGAAGAAAGTTTACGTCGAGATCCCAAGCACCCGAAGACCTTTCCGAAGCCCGGGGCCCGTCAAACCCAAGGGGCCCCATCAAGCAGTGCTGAAAAGACGTGAAGAACTTTTTTTCAAGAACTGGGTTGGGGGTTTAAAGCGGGTTGTGTGTGTGAAAACCTGGCCAGGTAAGAAGTCATTTCATTATAACCCGGGATTAGGAAGTATTGATCTTTTATGTTGTGATATTTCATTGTGTGTGATTTGATTGTTCATGATTAATTATAAGTAGCATAGAAATTGTATTTCTTGTTCTCAGTCGTGTTAGGAGAGAAACGAATGCGTGACATCCCATTCCCAGAGAGAGGTGAATGTTTGGTGCGCGCATGAGTGTGCATATGCGTGTATGAGTGCAGAGATAACCTTGGTGTGTTAAGCCTGACTAATGATACATCAACTTAGTGCACTTAAGCAATACCATCACGATTCCCCCGTCCTGGACAAGGTCTTTGTGCGACAGTAAACCTTGTAATGCTTCTCGTCAAGTATAAATTATTTCAGTTTACAGCTATCGGTTTTACAGTGAAGAGAAATATATGTATTTTATGCAAACGCATAACACATGGGCAGGTTATGTGGATGTGGATGTATGTGCGACTCTTCCTTTCAACGTTGATCAGCGGATGTCTGTCTGCGCATGCTCAGGATTCCAAACATCTGTTAAAATTAGTATTCACCACTCGTTCAGAAGATTTTTTTTTTTTTTTTTTTTTTTTTGCTGCTGGCATTTTGTAAATGTTTGACGCGGCGCTCCGACCGTACCCTTCAAGTCCTCACTCCAACTTTCCCTGCAGGTTTTGTTTCAGTACTTCAGTACGTCCTGGAGTGGTCCTAAACTGTGTGCATGAAAAACATGGCGACATTTTTTTGGTGCTTAATGTTTACATCCACCACGTACTGTTTCTTTCACTCTTCGTGTAGCGTACACTCAAGTATTTTACGCTAGCATTCAGTTTTTATTCATACTTTTTGTTTGTTTGTTTTTGTCGTTGTCTCACCTTACATGCGACTTGAATTTTCCACGCCTGTCATTCCTGATTCCCCAGACTCCGCGGCACTGATGTTCGAGGTCTGGCACTCTTGTAACACAGTTCACAAGAAACCATGTATTTCACATCGCCATGATCCGATCCACAGGAGCAGACACTGTGCTGTCGGAATGTCAGTTCTGTGGTGTTCGGTGAAGTCTGTTTTGATCCAAAATACCTAGAATTCCATCTACTAAGCCCCCTGGGGACGACAATCCTTGCTGAGTCACGGAAGTGGCGTGACTTAACGTTCTTCTCCGTAGTGTGACGTCATGTCCATGCAGCGACGTTCTCCCAAAATGCTAATACTAACGGTTGTGGCACCAACTCTGCACAGGCGTCGGCATCAAGAAGAAACCGAATTTGTGGTCATCACAAAGCAGGTCCCCGATGGACTGCACAATTTGAGGTTTTTCTGAAGTGATGATAACTCATGAACATGTCATGTGGATGTATGTGCGACTCTTCTTCTCAGCGTTGATCGGTGGATGTCTGTCTTCACCACTCGTACAGAAGGGTTTTTTTTGGTTTTTTTTTGCTGCTGGTATTTTGTGAATGTTTGACGCGAGGCTCTGACCATATCCTTCAAATCATCACCCCAACTTTCACTGCAGGTTTTGTTTAAATACTTCAGTATCCCCTGAAGTAGTCCAAAACTGTATACATGTAAAACATGCCGACATTCTTTTAATGCTTAATGTTTACTTCACTCCACAACGTTTCTTTCACTCCTCGCGCAGCGTGCATTCAAGTATCTGCGCTAGCATTCATTCTTTTAGTTATACTTTCTGTTTGTTTCTTTGGTTTTTGTTTTTTGTTTTTGGTCGTTATCTCATCTTACACGCCATTCCAGTTTTCCATGCATATCATTCCTTCTTCCCTGCACTCTCTCTTTTTTTTTTTTCCTCTGGCATCTAGTCATACAGTTCACAAGAAACAACGTCTTTCACATCGCTGTGAGGCAACCCATGAGGGCAGACACTGCACTACTGCATTGTCACTTTGGAGGTGTTCTGTTTCGATCCAAAATACCACTGAGTTCCATTGACTAAGATCCTTAATGACGACCATAATTGCTGGATGGCGAGGACGGCATTACCGAACGTTGTTGTCGGAGGTTGCCACATGTCCTCCAGCGACAAGCTCCAGTGGATTGATACCCACAGTTGTGACAGGAACTCAGCACTGGTGTAGTGTAGAGAGGACACCGAAGGAATGGTCACCGCAAAAGCAGGACACGAAGGGCTACATTATTAAAGACTTTAAAAATAACGATAATGAGGAGGATGCTATGGAACTCCATTCTGTTTTGAAACTGAATGACATACTCACGTTTCCTTCGGCACACAGCCCAGCGTCAAGCAGGCTTGAGAGATTCAGATACCTGCAGTGTTGTTCAAGAAATAGAGCGACGATGAAACTCGTCCGTGTGGTTCCTGTCTTCCCATCTAAGCCCATAGAATACTCCACTGATCCGGTAAACCCATAGAAATACTCTACAGATCCGGGTAAGCCCATAGAATACTCCACAGATCCGGTCAGCCCATAGAATACGCCACAAGAACGCGGGTACGCCCATAGAATACTCCACAGATCCGGGTAAACCCATAGAATACTCCACAGATACGGGTAAGTCCATAGAATATTCCACAGATCCGGGTAAGCCCATAGAATACTCCACAGATCGGGTAAGCCCATAGAATACTCCACAGATCCGCGTAAGCCCATAGAATCTCCACAGATCCGGGTAAGCCCATAGAATACTCCACAGATCCGGGGTAAGCCCATAGAATACTCCACAGATCCGGGTAAGGGCCGGCGGTCAGTGCCGGCAGCTCCATCTAACAAAAAGCTTCTGATGGATTTCGAACCCAAGACCTTGCAGTATGCATATCCGCAGCGCTATCCCTACACTATGGAGGCTGGGTGTGCCGGGATAGGTCATGAAAGGAAGCGCGGAATAGAACCCTAAGGCGGAGTATGGAAGGACGGAATAGAACCCTGAGGTGGAGTATGGAAGGACGGAATAGAACCCTATGGTGGAGTATGGAAGCATGGAATAGAACCTGAGGTGGAGTATGGAAGGACGGAACAGAACCCTAAGGTGGAGTATGGAAGCATGGAATAGAACCCTGAGGTGGAGTATGGAAGGAGGAAACAGAACCTAAGGTGGAGTATGGAAGCACGGAATAAAACCTTAAGGTGGAGTATGGAAGGACGGAATAGAACCCTGAGGTGGAGTATGGAAGGACGGAATAGAACCTAAGGTGGAGTATTGAAGGACGGAATAGAACCCTGGGGTGGAGTATGGAAGGACGGAATAGAACCCTAAGGTGGAGTATGGAAGTACGGAATAGAACCCTAAGGTGGAGTATGGAAGTACGGAATAGAACCCTGAGGTGGAGTATGGAAGGACGGAATAGAACCCTAGGGTGGAGTATGGAAGCACGAATAGAACCTAAGGTGGAGTATGGAAGGACGGAATAGAACCCTGAGGTGGAGTATGGAAGTACGGAATAGAACCCTAGGGTGGAGTATGGAAGCACGGAATAGAACCCTCAGGTGAGTATGGAAGGACGGAATAGGAACCCTGAGGTGGATATGGAAGGACGAATAGAAACCCTGAGGTGGAGTATGGAAGGACGGAATAGAACCCTGAGGTGGAGTATGGAAGGACGGAATAGAACCCATGGTGGAGTATGGAAGCATGGAATAGAACCCTGAGGTGGGAGTATGGAAGTACGGAATAGAACCGCTGAGGTGGAGTATGGAAGGACGGAATAGAACCTGAGGTGGAGTATGGAAGGACGGAATAGAACCCTGAGGTGGAGTATGGAAGACGGAATAGAACCCTGAGGTGGAGTATGGAAGGACGGAATAGAATTTGAGGTGGAGTATGGAAGGACGGAATAGAACCCTGAGGTGGAGTATGGAAGACGGAATAGAACCCTGAGGTGGAGTATGGAAGGACGGAATAGAACCCTGGGGTGGAGTATGGAAGCATGGAATAGAACCCTGAGGTGGAGTATGGAAGGACGGAATAGAACCCTAAGGTGGAGTATGGAAGGACGGAATAGAGCCCTAAGGTGGAGTATGGAAGGACGGAATAGAACCCTGAGGTGGATTATCGAAGGACGGAATAGAACCCTGAGGTGGAGTATGGAAGGACGGAATAGAACTCTGAGGTGGAGTATGGAAGGACGGAATAGAACCCTGAGTGGAGTATGGAAGGACGGATAGAACCCTGAGGTGGAGTATGGAAGCACGGAATAGAACCCTGAGGTGGAGTGTGGAAAGCATGGAATAGAACCCTAAGGTGGAGTATGGAAGGACCGGAATAGAACCCTAAGGTGGAGTATGGAAGGACGGAATAGAGCCCTAAGGTGGAGTATGGAAGGACGGAATAGAACCCTGAATGGAGTATGGAAGGACGGAATAGAACCCTGAGGTGGATATGGAAGGACGGAATAGAACCCTATGGTGGTGTATGGAAGCACGGAATAGAACCCTAAGGTGGAGTATGGAAGGACGGAATAGAACACCTGAGGTGGAGTATGGAAGTACGGAATAGAACCCTAGGGTGGAGTATGGAAGCACGGAATAGAACCTTAGGTGGAGTATGGAAGGACGGAATAGAACCCTGAGGTGGAGTATGGAAGGACGGAATAGAACCTGAGGTGGAGTATGAAGGACGGAATAGAACCCCGAGGTGGAGTAGGAAGGACGGAATAGAACCCGAGGTGGAGTATGGAAGGACGGAATAGAACCCTAAGGTGGAGTATGGAAGGACGGAATAGAACCCTATGGTGGAATATGGAAGGACGGAATAGAACCCTAATGTGGAGTATGGAAGGACGGAAATAGAACCCTATGGTGGAGTATGGAAGGACGGAATAGAACCCTATGGTGGAGTATGGAAGCATGGAATAGAACCCTGAGGTGGAGTATGGAAGTACGGAATAGAACCCTGAGGTGGAGTATGGAAGGACGGAATAGAACCCTGAGGTGGAGTATGGAAGGACGGAATAGAACCCTAGGTGGAGTATGGAAGGACGGAATAGAACCCTGAGGTGGAGTATGGAAGGCGGAATAGAACTCTGAGGTGGAGTATGGAAGGACGGAATAGAACCTGAGGTGGAGTATGGAAGACGGAATAGAACCCTGAGGTGGAGTATGGAAGGACGGAATAGAACCCTGAGGTGGAGTATGGAAGCATGGAATAGAACCCTGAGGTGGAGTATGGAAGGACAGAATAGAACCCTAAGGTGGAGTATGGAAGGACGGAATAGAGCCCTAAGGTGGAGTATGGAAGGACGGAATAGAACCTGAGGTGGAGTATGGAAGGACGGAATAGAACCCTGAGGTGGAGTATGGAAGGACGGAATAGAACCCTGAGGTGGAGTATGGAAGGACGGAATAGAACCCTGAGTGGAGTATGGAAGGACGGAATAGAACCCTGAGGTGGAGTATGGAAGGACGGAATAGAACCCTGAGGTGGAGTATGAAGGACGGAATAGAACTCTGAGGTGGAGTAAGTAGAATGGGGAGAGGACGGAATAGAACCCTGAGGTGGAGTAGGGAAGGACGGAATAGAACCCTGAGGTGGAGTATGGAAGGACGGAATAGATCCCTGAGGTGGAGTCTACGAAGGACGGAATAGAACCCTCAGGTGGAGTATGGAAGGACGGAATAGAACTCTGAGGTGGAGTATGGAAGGACGGAATAGAACCCTGACGTGTAGTATGGAAGGACGGAATAGAACCCTGAGGTGGAGTATGGAAGGACGGAATAGAACCCTGAGCTGGTATGGAAGCATGGAATAGAACCCTGAGGTGGAGTATGGAAGGACGGAATAGAACCCTAAGGTGGAGTATGGAAGGACGGAATAGAGCCCTAAGGTGGAGTATGGAAGGACGGAATAGAACCCTGAGGTGGAGTATGGAAGGACGGAATAGAACCCTGAGGTGGAGTATGGAAGGACGGAATAGAACCCTAGGGTGGAGTATGGAAGCACGGAATAGAACCCTAAGGTGGAGTATGGAAGGACGGAATAGAACCTGAGGTGGAGGTATGGAAGTACGGAATAGAACCCTAGGGTGGAGTATGGAAGCACGGAAAAGAACCCTTAGGGGAGTATGGAAGGACGGAATAGAACCCTGAGGTGGAGTATGGAAGGACGGAATAGAACCCTGAGGTGGAGATATGGAAGGACGGAATAGAACCCCGAGGTGAGTATGGAAGGACGGAATAGAACCCTGAGGTGGAGTATGGAAGGACGGAATAGAACCCTGAGGTGGAGTATGGAAGGACGGAATAGAACCTATGGTGGAGTATGGAAGGACGGAATAGAACCCTAAGGTGGAGTATGGAAGGACGGAATAGAACCCTATGGTGGAGTATGGAAGGACGGAATAGAACCCGATGGTGGAGTATGGAAGCTGGAATAGAACCCTGAGGTGGAGTATGGAAGTACGGAATAGAACCTGAGGTGGAGTATGGAAGGACGGAATAAGAACCCTGAGGTGGAGTATGGAAGGACGGAATAGAACCTGAGGTGGAGTATGGAAGGACGGAATAGAACCCTGAGGTGGAGTATCGAAGGACGGAATAGAACTCTGAGGTGGAGTATGGAAGGACGGAATAGAACCCTGACGTGGAGTATGGAAGGACGGAATAGAACCCTGAGGTGGAGTAGGGAAAAGGAGGAATAGAACCCTAAGGTGGAGTATGGAAGGACGGAATAGAACCCTGAGGTGGAGTATGGAAGGACGGAATAGAACCCTGAGGTGGGTATGGAAGGGACGGAATAGAACCTAAGGTGGAGTATGGAAGGACGGAATAGAACCCCTGAGGTGGAGTATGGAAGGACGGATCATAACCCTAAGGTGGAGTATGGAAGGACGGAATAAAACCCCTAAGGTGGAGTATGGAAGGACGGAATAGAACCCTGAGGTGGAGTATGGAAGGACGGAATAGAACCCTGAGGTGGAGTATGGAAGGACGGAACAGAACCCTAAGGTGGAGTATGGAAGGACGGAATAGAACCCTAAGGTGGAGTATGGAAGGACGGAATAGAACCCTAAGGTGGAGTATGGAAGGACGGAATAGAACCCTAAGGTGGAGTATGGAAGGACGGAATAGAACCCTGAGGTGGAGTTTCAGACCAGAAAGGAACTGACACCACAGCATCGTCTTCATCAACAGCCCTCAGCATCATCGTCTTCATCAGCACCCCTCAGCATCATCGTCTTCATCAACTGCCCTCAGCATCATCGTCTTCATCAGCAGCCCTCAGCATCATCGTCTTCTCAACTGCCCTCAGCATTCGTCTTCATCAGCAGCCCTCAGCATCATCGTCTTCATCAACAGCCCTCAGCATCATCGTCTTCATCAACAGCCCTCAGCATCATCGTCTTCATCAGCAGCCCTCAGCATCATCGTCTTCATCAACAGCCCTCAGCATCATCGTCTTCATCAGCAGCCCTCAGCTCATCGTCTTCATCAACAGCCCTCAGCATCATCGTCTTCATCAGCAGCCCTCAGCATCATCGTCTTCATCAGCAGCCCTCAGCATCATCGTCTTCATCAACAGCCCTCAGCATCATCGTCTTCATCAGCAGCCCTCAGCATCATCGTCTTCATCAGCAGCCCTCAGCATCATCGTCTTCATCAACAGCCCTCAGCATCATCGTCTTCATCAACAGCCCTCAGCATCATCGTCTTCATCAGCAGCCCTCTGCATCATCGTCTTCATCAACAGCCCTCAGCATCATCGTCTTCATCAGCAGCCCATCAGCATCATCGTCTTCATCAGCAGCCCTCAGCATCATCGTCTTCATCAGCAGCCCTCAGCATCATCGTCTTCATCAACAGCCTCAGCATCATCGTCTTCATCAACAGCCCTCAGCATCATCGTCTTCATCAGCAGCCCTCAGCATCATCGTCTTCATCAACAGCCCTCAGCATCATCGTCTTCATCAGCAGCCCTCAGCATCATCGTCTTCATCACAGCCCTCAGCATCATCGTCTTCATCAAACAGCCCTCAGCATCATCGTCTTCATCAGCAGCCCTCAGCATCATCGTCTTCATCAGCAGCCCTCAGCATCATCGTCTTCATCAGCAGCCCTCAGCATCATCGTCTTCATCAGCAGCCCTCAGCATCAACGTCTTCATCAGCAGCCCTCGGCATCATCGTCTTCATAAACAGCCCTCAGCATCATCGTCTTCATCAGCAGCCCTCGGCATCATCGTCTTCATCAACAGCCTCAGCATCATCGTCTTCATCAACAGCCTCAGCATCATCGTCTCATCAGCAGTCCTCAGCATCATCGTCTTCATTCAGCAGCCCTCAGCATCATCGTCTCATCACATGTCCTCAGCATCATCGTCTTCTCAGCAGCCTCAGCATCATCGTCTTCATCACGCCCTCAGCATCATCGTCTTCATCAACAGCCCTCAGATCATCGTCTTCATCAGCAGCCCCCCAGAAATCATCGTCTTCATCAACACCCCTCAGCATCATCGTCTTCATCAGCACCCCTCAGCATCATCGTCTTCTCAGCAGCCCTCAGCATCATCGCTTCATTAGCAGCCCTCAGCATCAGCAAAGAAAAAGAACTTTTTCCT
>CM031611.1:83340124-83347963 GCA_018398815.1 Conus ventricosus | reverse complement strand
CGCCTGTCATTCCTGATTCCCCAGACTCCGCGGCACTGATGTTCGAGGTCTGGCACTCTTGTAACACAGTTCACAAGAAACCATGTATTTCACATCGCCATGATCCGATCCACAGGAGCATACACTGTGCTGTCGGAATGTCAGTTCTGTGGTGTTCGGTGAAGTCTGTTTTGATCCAAAATACCTAGAATTCCATCTACTAAGCCCCCTGGTGACGACAATCCTTGCTGAGTCACGGAAGTGGCGTGACTTAACGTTCTTCTCCGTAGTGTGACGTCATGTCCATGCAGCGACGTTCTCCAACATGCTAATACTAACGGTTGTGGCACCAACTCTGCACAGGCGTCGGCATCAAGAAGAAACCGAATTTGTGGTCATCACAAAGCAGGTCACGATGGACTGCACAATTTGAGGTTTTTCTGAAGTGATGATAACTCATGAACATGTCATGTGGATGTATGTGCGACTCTTTTTCCCCAGCGTTGATCGGTGGATGTCTGTCTTCACCACTCGTACAGAAGGGTTTTTTTGGTTGTTTTTTTGCTGCTGGTATTTTGTGAATGTTTGACGCGAGGCTCTGACCATATCCTTCAAATCATCACTCCAACTTTCACTGCAGTTTTGTTTAATACTTCAGTATGCCCTGAAGTAGTCCTAAACTGTATACATGTAAAACATGCCGACATTCTTTTAATGCTTAATGATTTACTTCACTCCACAACGTTTCTTTCACTCCTCGCGCAGCGTGCATTCAAGTATCTGCGCTAGCATTTCATTCTTTTAGTTATACTTTCTGTTTGTTTTTTTGGGGTTTTTTGTTTTTTGTTTTGGTCGTTATCTCATCTTACACGCCATTCCAGTTTTCCATGCATATCATTCCTTCTTCCCTGCACTCTCTCTTTTTTTTTACCTCGGGCATCTAGTCATACAGTTTCACAAGAAACAACGTCTTTCACATCGCTGTGAGGCAACCCATGAGGGCAGACACTGCACTACAGCATTGTCACTTTGGAGGTTTTTCTGTTTCGATCCAAAATACCACTGAGTTCCATTGACTAAGACCTTAATGACGACCATAATTGCTGGATGGCGAGGACGGCATTACCGAACGTTGTTGTTCGGAGGTTGCCACCATGTCCCTCCACGGACAAGCTCCAGTGGATTGATACCCACAGTTGTGACAGGAACTCAGCACTGGTGTAGGTGTAGAGAGGACACCGAAGGAATGGTCACCGCAAAAGCAGGACACGAAGGCTACATTATTAAAGACTTTAAAAATAACGATAATGAGGAGGATGCTATGGAACTCCATTCTGTTTTGAAACTGAATGACATACTCACGTTTCCTTCGCACACAGCCCAGCGTCAAGCAGGCTTGAGAGATTCAGATACCTGCAGTGTTGTTCAAGAAATAGAGCGGACGATGAAACTCGTCCGTGTGGTTCCTGTCTTCCCATCTAAGCCCATAGAATACTCCACTGATCCGGGTAAACCCATAGAAACTCCACAGATCCGGGTAACCCATAAATACCTAGATCCGGGTAAGCCCATAGAAATACTCCACAGATCCGGCCAGCCCATAGAATACGCCACAGAACCGGGTACGCCCATAGAATACTCCACAGATCCGGGTAAACCCATAGAATACTCCACAGATACGGGTAAGTCCATAGAATATTCCACAGATCCGGGTAAGCCCATAGAATACTCACAGATCCGGGTAAGCCCATAGAATACTCCACAGATCCGCGTAAGCCCATAGAATACTCCACAGATCCGGTAAGCCCATAGAATACTCCACAGATCCGGGTAAGCCCATAGAATACTCCACAGATCCGGGTAAGGGCCGGCGGTCAGTGCCGGCAGCTCCATCTAACAAAAAGCTTCTGATGGGATTCGAACCCAAGACCTTGCAGTATGCATATCCGCAGCGCTATCCACTACACTATGGAGGCTGGGTGTGCCGGGATAGGGCATGAAAGGAAGCGCGGAATAGAACCCTAAGGCGGAGTAATGGAAGGACGGAATAGAACCCTGAGGTGGAGTATGGAAGGACGGGAATAGAACCCTATGGTGGATATGGAAGCATGAATAGAACCCTGAGGTGGAGTATGGAAGGACGGAACAGAACCCTAAGGTGGAGTATGGAAGCATGGGAAAAGAACCCTGAGGTGGAGTATGGAAGGAGGAACAGAACCCTAAGGTGGAGTATGGAAGCACGGAATAAAACCTTAAGGTGGAGTATGGAAGGACGGAATAGAACCCTGAGGTGAGTATGGAAGGACGGAATAGAACCCTAAGGTGGAGTATTGAAGGACGGAATAGAACCCTGGGGTGGAGTATGAAGGACGGAATAGAACCCTAAGGTGGAGTATGGAAGTACGGAATAGAACCCTAAGGTGGAGTATGGAAGTACGGAATAGAACCCTGAGTGGAGTATGGAAGGACGGAATAGAACCCTAGGGGGGAGTATGGAAGCACGGAATAGAACCCTAAGGTGGAGTATGGAAGGACGGAATAGAACCCTGAGGTGGAGTATGGAAGTACGGGAAAAGAACCCTAGGGTGGAGTATGGAAGCACGGAATAGAACCCTCAGGTGGAGTATGGAAGGACGGAATAGAACCCTGAGGTGGAGTATGGAAGGACGGAATAGAACCCTGAGGTGGAGTAGGAAGGACGGAATAAACCCTGAGGTGGAGTATGGAAGGACGGAATAGAACCCTATGGTGGAGTATGGAAGCATGGAATAGAACCCTGAGGTGGAGTATGGAAGTACGGAATAGAACCCTGAGGTGGAGTATGGAAGGACGGAATAGAACCCTGAGGTGGAGTATGGAAGGACGGAATAGAACCCTGAGGTGGAGTATGGAAGGACGGAATAGAACCCTGAGGTGGAGTATGGAAGGACGGAATAGAACTCTGAGGTGGAGTATGGAAGGACGGAATAGAACCCTGACGTGGAGTATGGAAGGAGGGAATAGAACCCTGAGGTGGAGTATGGAAGCACGGAATAGAACCTGAGGGGGAGTGAAACCCATGGAATAGAACCCTGAGGTGGAGAAATGGAAGGACGGAATAGAACCCTAAGGGGAGTATGGAAGGACGGAATAGAGCCCTAAGGTGGAGTATGGAAGGACGGAATAGAACCCTGATGGGTATGGAAGGGACGGAATAGAACCCTGAGGTGGAGTAAGGAAGGACGGAATAAAAACCCTATGGTGGAGTATGAAGCACGGAATAGAACCCTAAGGTGGAGTATGGAAGGACGGAATAGAACCCTGAGGTGGAGTATGGAAGTAGGGAATAAAACCCCTAGGGTGGAGTATGGAAGCACGGAATAGAACCCTTAGGTGGAGTATGGAAGGACGGAATAGAACCCTGAGGTGGAGTATGGAAGGACGGGAATAGAACCCCTGAGGTGGAGAAATGGAAGGAGGGAAATTTAAAACCCCCCGAGGTGGAGTAGGGAAGGACGGAATAGAACCCGAGGTGGAGTATGGAAGGACGGAATAAAACCCCAAAGGGTGGAGTATGGAAGGACGGATTAGAACCCAAATGGTGAATAGGGAAGGAGGGAAATAGAACCCTAATGTGGAGTATGGAAGGACGGAATAGAACCCTATGGTGGAGTATGGAAGGACGGATAGAACCCATGGTGGAGTATGGAAGCATGGAATAGAACCCTGAGGTGGATATGGAAGTACGGAATAGAACCCTGAGGGTGGAGTATGGAAGGACGGAATAGAACCCTGAGGTGGAGTATATGGAAGGAGGGAAAATAGAACCCTAAAGGTGGAGTATGGAAGGACGGAATAGAACCCTGAGGTGGAGTATGGAAGGACGGAATAGAACCCTGAGGTGGAGTATGGAAGGACGGAATAGATCCCTGAGGTGGAGTATCGAAGGACGAGAATAGAACCCTCAGGTGGAGTATGGAAGGACGGAATAGAACTCTGAGGTGGAGTATGGAAGGACGGAATAGAACCCTGACGTGTAGTATGGAAGGACGGAATAGAACCCTGAGGTGGAGTATGGAAGGACGGAATAAAACCCCCTGAGCTGGAGTATGGAAGCATGGAATAGACACCTGAGGTGGAGTATGGAAGGACGGAATAGAACCCTAAGGTGGAGTATGGAAGGACGGAATAGAGCCCTAAGGTGGAGTATGGAAGGACGGAATAGAACCCTGAGGTGGAGTATGGAAGGACGGAATAGAACCCTGAGGTGGAGTATGGAAGGACGGAATAGAACCCTAGGGTGGAGTATGGAAGCACGGAATAGAACCTAAGGTGGAGTATGGAGGACGGAATAGAACCCTGAGGTGGAGTATGAAGTACGGAATAGAACCCTAGGGTGGAGTATGGAAGCACGGAAAAGAACCTTAGGTGGAGTATGGAAGGACGGAATAAAACCCCCTGAGGTGGAGTATGGAAGGACGGAATAGAACCCTGAGGTGGAGTATGGAAGGACGGAATAGAACCCCGAGGTGGAGTATGGAAGGACGGAATAGAATCCTGAGGTGGAGTATGGAAGGACGGAATAGAACCCTGAGGTGGGAGTATGGAAGGACGGAATAGAACCCTATGGTGGAGTATGGAAGGAGGGGAATAGAACCCTAAGGTGGAGTATGGAAGGACGGAATAGAACCCTATGGTGGAGTATGGAAGGACGGAATAGAACCCTATGGTGGAGTAGGGAAGCATGGAATAGAACCCTGAGGTGGAGTATGGAAGTACGGAATAGAACCCTGAGGTGGGAGTATGAGGACGGAATAGAACCCTGAGGTGGAGTATGGAAGGACGGAATAGAACCCTGAGGTGGAGTATGGAAGGACGGAATAGAACCCTGAGGTGGAGTATCGAAGGACGGAATAGAACTCTGAGGTGGAGTATGGAAGGACGGAATGAAACCCTGACGTGGAGTATGGAAGGACGGAAATAGAACCCTGAGGTGGAGTATGGAAGGACGGAATAGAACCCTAAGGTGGAGTATGGAAGGACGGAATAGAACCCTGAGGTGGAGTATGGAAGGACGGAATAGAACCCTGAGGTGGAGTATGGAAGGACGGAATAGAACCCTAAGGTGGAGTATGGAAGGACGGAATAGAACCTGAGGTGGAGTATGGAAGGACGGATCATAACCCTAAGTGGAGTATGGAAGGACGGAATAGAACCCTAAGGTGGAGTATGGAAGGACGGAATAGAAACCCTGAGGTGGAGTATGGAAGGACGGAATAGAACCCTGAGGTGGAGTATGGAAGGACGGAACAGAACCCTAAAGGTGGAGTATGGAAGGACGGAATAGAACCCTAAGGTTGGATATGGAAGGACGGAATAGAACCCTAAGGTGGAGTATGGAAAGGACGGAATAGAACCTAAGGTGGAGTATGGAAGGACGGAATAGAACCCTGAGTGGAGTTTCAGACCAGAAAGGAACTGACACCACGCATCGTCTTCATCACAGCCCTCAGCATCATCGTCTTCATCAGCAGCCCTCAGCATCATCGTCTTCATCAAACTGCCCTCAGCATCATCGTCTTCATCAGACAGCCCTCAGCATCATCGTCTTCATCAACTGCCCTCAGCATCATCGTCTTCATCAGCAGCCCTCAGCATCATCGTCTTCATCAACAGCCCTCAGCATCATCGTCTTCATCAACAGCCCTCAGCATCATCGTCTTCATCAGCAGCCCTCAGCATCATCGTCTCATCACAGCCCTCAGCATCATCGTCTTCATCAGCAAGCCCTCAGCATCATCGTCTTCATCAACAGCCCTCAGCATCATCGGTCTTCATCAGCAGCCCTCAGCATCATCGTCTTCATCAGCAGCCCTCAGCATCATCGTCTTCATCAACAGCCCTCAGCATCATCGTCTTCATCAGCAGCCCTCAGCATCATCGTCTTCATCAGCAGCCCTCAGCATCATCGTCTTCATCAACAGCCCTCAGCATCATCGTCTTCATCAACAGCCCTCAGCATCATCGTCTTCATCAGCAGCCCTCTGCCTCATCGTCTTCATCAACAGCCCTCAGCATCATCGTCTTCATCAGCAGCCCTCAGCATCATCGTCTTCATCAGCAGCCCTCAGCATCATCGTCTTCATCAGCAGCCCTCAGCATCATCGTCTTCATCAACAGCCCTCAGCATCATCGTCTTCATCAAGCAGCACTCTCATCAGAGCATCATCGTCTTCATCAACAGCCCTCAGCATCATCGTCTTCATCAGCAGCCCTCAGCATCATCGTCTTCATCAGCAGCCCTCAGCATCATCGTCTTCATCACAGCCCTCAGCATCATCGTCTTCATCAACAGCCCTCAGCATCATCGTCTTCATCAGCAGCCCTCAGCATCATCGTCTTCATCAGCATGCCCTCCAGCATCATCGTCTTCATCAGCAGCCCTCAGCCATCTGTCTTCATCAGCAGCCCCTCAGCTCATCGTCTTCATTCAGCAGCCCTCGCATCATCGTCATTCATCAACAGCCCTCAGCATCATCGTCTTCATCAGCAGCCCTCAGCATCATCGTCTTCATCAGCAGCCCTCAGCATCATCGTCTTCATCAACAGCCCTCAGCATCATCGTCTCCATCAGCAGTCCTCAGCATCATCGTCTTCATCAGCAGCCCTCAGAAATCATCGTCTTCATCAACTGCCCTCAGCATCATCGTCTTCATCAGCAGCCTCCAGCATCATCGTCTTCATCAGCAGCCCTCAGCATCATCGTCTTCATCAACAGCCCTCAGCATCATCGTCTTTCATCAGCAGCCCTCAGCATCATCGTCTTCATCAACAGCCCTCAGCATCATCGTCTTCATCAGCAGCCCTCAGCATCATCGTCTTCATCAGCAGCCCTCAGCATCATCGTCTTCATTAGCAGCCCTCAGCATCAGCAAAGAAAAAGAAAGTCAGATTTTATGGCCTCGTATGACCTGCTTTCTGGCTGTCCCCAGTTTCGGTTCCTGATTTGTTGCAACAACTCTAATCATCGTATAATCGCCAGCCGTCGTGATGAAAACGGTTAGCGTCACGGACACCCGGCCGGGAGGGTAGTGAGTTCGCTTCCCAACAGAGCCATTCATTTGAGGGATTGTTTAGCCCTAACCGACTCCTACCCAGGGTCAAGTTGGCCTCGGGCTTAGCTGGGAAGACTGAGACTACACAGTTGAGTTTGATCCGAGTAATTGGGTGCGTTTCTGAGAGTGCTGCTCAAATTTCCTGACCAACACCGCAGGTGTCTGTGCCTCTCGGGCCTGGTTGACACCGGGATATACTATGAAAGTAAATATAGAGCAGAGCCTTGTCATGCAGACTCAGACCAGAATGGAAATCTGTAGCATCATCTCTACCATCCTCATCTGCATATATAATGATAATAATGATGATAATGAATACTTATTTAGCGCCTATTCTCGGCTCGAGACCACGCTCTAAGCGCTTTACAATCCACACTCGTTTACACAACGGGCTGCCTACCTGGGTAGTACCGACTGAAGAGCTGCCAGCTGACGCTCATTCAGTCGTTTCCCGTGTCATCCAGTCAATATCGTCAATACCGTTCACTCAATATCCTTACTTCCTTCATTCTTTCGATTTCTCATGGTGGGTGCATGCTATGTGTAACGTGTCATCCATACCAACGGCCAAACTGGCCTTCTCTTCCGAAAGTTGGTGATGGGATTTTTACGTATGTTCATGATGTTATGCGTGCGCTCACACACGAAACCTCGGTTTATAGTCTCATTCGAAGGACTGTGTGGGAAATGAAGTCAGAACCAAGGGTAACTCCGAAGGAAAAATCCCCCCTGTACCAAAACGGCCCGGCGGAGACTGGAACCCGCA
>CM031611.1:83310124-83337624 GCA_018398815.1 Conus ventricosus | reverse complement strand
GAAGCGGAGCCCGAGAAGATTTGGTTTCCTAGTTGCACGTATTCCAAACATCGCCGTAAACGTGACAAGTTGCCGTTTGTGCCGTACTTTCTTCACTAAACGCCAAAGCCATGACAGCCAGCCTTTTGAACTTGTAGCCAACAGTGTTTTTGGAAGTGTCTCCGAGTGGCCTAGAGTGTGGTATTTGTATCATTTTGGTGAGAAAAAAGATATTCATTTATCTTTTTTTTCATTGATTTTATATTATGTTATCATCACCATCATCGTTGTTATTATTATTTTCATTATTATTATCATCATTGTTGTTATTATTATAATCATTACTATTATTATTATCATTTTGCTATGGTGTGTGACGAAGTTTAATCCAGGAGGAAAGAGAGAGTACGGAGAGGGGGGTGGGGGTGGGGGTGGGGGGGGGGAGTGGAGATCCAATGTAGGGCACGGGGTTAAGGTCAAGGTTCCGAAGAAGGAAAGATGATTTTTATTGAAAGTTGAAAAACACGTCAATTTACTTCCAAGCAGCTGTCTTAGACTGGCTTCAGATACTAATAGAAGTGTGTGTGTGTGTGTTGTGTGTGTGTGTGTGTGTGTGTGTGTGTGTGTGTGTGTGTGTGTGTGTGTGTGTGTGGTGTGTGTGTGTGTGTGTGTGTGTGTGTGTGTGGTGTGTGTATGTGGTGTGTGTGTGGTGTGTGTGTGTGTGTGTGTGTGTGTGTGTGTGTGTGTGTGTGTGTGTGTGTGCACAAACAGAAGGCGGGGTCCAGGGGATGTTGAAGGTCCTTGTAATTTCTGTCAGGTGCACTGGATGCCTCTCCTGAGAGGTCACAAGGTAGTCATCAGTATCCGTTTCTTTTCCTCTCACTCTTTTAGTCAAAAAAAAAAAAAAAGAGACAAGACTAAATTTTGCGCCCAGATCGAAGAACTAAATGACTGGCTGTTCATTCTTTGCTTTAATCATTTTGAATGTTATTTGTCAGCGCATGAGAAAATCCATAGGTCGAAACGCGTTGCGCGCGCGCGCGCCGTGTGTGTGTGTGTGTGTGTGTGAGTGTGTGTGTGTGTGTGTGTGTGTGTGTGTCTCTGTTCGTTCGGTCCTATAATTCTCTTTTAGTTCCTGTTTTAATTTCCACCGGCGGTCCTCCCACTTTGAAAATGAAGAGTATTACAAGGAATTACAAGTAAATTCGCCAGTTAACATGGACAAACAAATGACAAGACAAAACACGACGCGTTTCGACCTCTTCGGTCTTCTTCAGGCAAGAGAAACAACATTCAGGACAATGAGAGACACGAAGAACGAGCAACCACTTACCTCATCCAATTCGGCGCAACATGGGCCAGATTTTTTTTTTTAGTTGGACACCGGTGCTTGCGTCAGTTTTTCTTTCTTTCTGCGTACGCAGGCTGATACTCCTGCGGACACTCCCTGTATAGCCAGGCAGTGGAGTTTTTGTGTGTATGACCCTTTTCTATCCCGCCATTAAGGCAGCCATACTCCATCTTCGGGAAGGTGCATGCTATGTGCCACGTGTCATCCATACCAACGGCCAGACTGGCCTTCTCTTCCGAAAGTTGGTGATGGGATTTTACGTGTGTGCAAGATGTTATGCGTGCGTTCACACACGGAACCTCGGTTTATAGTCTCATTCGAAGGACTGTATGGGGAATGGAGTCAGAACCAATGTTAACTCCGAGGGAAAAATCCCCCTATACCGAAATTCGAACCCGCAACCCCAGGATCACGAGTCCGGCGCTCTACCAACTGAGCTATTCCGGCCCCCCGCTTGCGTCAGTGCGTTCCACTTTATTATCACAACGAGAAGAAATAACCCACATGACCAAGAAATAACCAGCAAAAGATCCCCGAGTTATTACAACCTGAGAGTTCAGCATGAAACAAACCAGCTGAGATATGTTGTGATAGTGCATGCTTCCTCTTAAAGCCTCTGAAACAGAGTGTAAATTGTTGAGACCATGTATTTCTTCTTTATTCTGTCTGTGGGGGCGCCAATTAATGGCATCACTACCAAGTGGGGGCTTCTAATCTGGACTTTGGCCGGTCCGTGTTCATGTAGCTGTCCTCCACAAGCGTTGTCAAAGGTACAGCTGGAGAAGTTGGACCACCGAGGCTAGGATTTAGTGCGACTGGCCACTGTCAAGGTGGTGTTGGTGGTTAGGAGGAGGGGTGAGAAGACGTAGAAAGGTACCCCCTCCCCTCCTCTTCCCCCCCCCCCCACACACGTCTGGAAATGACGTCATAAACAGAAAGTGACGTCACTGGTCACGTGCAAAGAACAGAAGTGACGTCGTAATTGGTCACGTTCCACACGGGTCACGTAGTCTAAATAATCAATTGGTCACGGCCTACGTGCCCCATGCGGAACGTGATTGATTAGGTCACCTAGGCCTTGACCAATTGATTATTAGACTACGAGACCCGTGTGGAAAGTGACCAATTACGACGTCTCTTCCTGTTCCTTGCGCGTGACCAATGACGTCAGTTCCTGTTTATGACGTCATTTCCTGCTCCCTCCTCCCCATGGGGGTCGAAAACAACGCGTATACTACTACTCACGGGGAACGGCCAATTCGGGAAAAGTCAATCTGATACACGACCACTTGGCATAGGCAACAACGAAGTGGTGTACACCGCCCGAGAAGGATAGGCCACTGCGGTTTTGTGGCTTAATCACAGTGCGTTTTATCTGTTTAGGCTGTTGGTCCGCTAGGACTTTCCACACGTCCTGGCACGCTATTCTTGGGAACGTGCCTACATTAGGGACAGCTGTATCATCGGGCAGATGTCTTGAGAATTGTCGTTCAGGTTCCAGATCACGAGAAGGTCAGACCTTGTTATCATTGTAATCACCAGTACGTGTTTTATTACATGCAATGGGGTGGTAGTTCATCACCTTCTGTGCAGAAAACAACGCACGGAGGCGCTGGCGTTTTACACTGCACGCCACCGTACGGATGCTCTTGCAGGTGTGCGTGTATGAGCGTACAAAAGCACACGCGCGCACGCAGACAGACAGTACACACACACACACACGCACGCACGCACACACGCACGCACGCACACACGCACGCACGCACGCACGCACCGCACTCACGCACACACACACACACACACAAACACACACACACACACACACACACACACACACACACACACACACACACACATACCAGTGCACGCGCTGCAGACGCACGCGCAAGCACACACACACACACACACACACACACACCACACACACACACACACACACACACACACACACACACACACACACACCAGTGCGCACGTTGCAGACACACATACACATACCACTACACACACACACACACACCACACACACACACACACACACACACACACACACACACACACACACACACACCTGTGCGCACGTTGCAGACGCACATACACATACAGACAGACACACAGACCACACACACAAACACACACACACACACACACACGCACGCACGCACGCACACACACATAGGCACACACATACCACAAGCACGTACGTACGCACGCATATACGTACATACATACGCAACATATTCACCCATACATACATACGTACATACATGCACATACATGCACATACATACATACATACATACATACATACATAAAATACATACATACATACATACGCGAGCAAGCTCAAACAGAAAAATTCGCTCCCACAAACACACCCACGCCCACCTATACCCCACATTCACACCCACCCACCCATCCCTCCCACCCGCACAGACCCATATTACAGAACCTCTCTTCCTTCCCTCCACACACACACACACACACACACACCACACACACACACACACACACACACACACACACACACAAGACCCAAGACGTGTACGGTATGGAGGCCACACATTTTACCAGCCAGGCCAGATCTGCACAAAGAGACAGATGGTACGCATCCAACCCCCAGAGGGGCTAATGCTCCGAGAGGACATCTCCGCAGATATCTTGTGGCAGCTTTTCTGGAATTAAACCGGCGAAGACAGCAAGCTCACCCAGCTCAGCACTCGTCTATCGACATACTTCCAACCGTACCGAAGAGGCCCAAGTGTTAGCGGCGACAGGGGTGCACGGCAAACTGAACATCTTCTTCTTCTCGATCGCCTATCCCACCTGTAGGCAGGATTCTGGAATAAATCGGGTGGTCCTCTGCAGGGCCTCTACAGACCCGTACAGCTTGTCGTTGATGGGCACCGGCTTACGGCCATGTCCTATCCCTCAGACACTGCAGGTCCCCACAGTCCTGTAGAATGTGTGTTGTGGTTTGTTCTGCCCGGCCACATGTGCACGTTGGGGATGGTTTCAGGTGCAGCTTGCGTTCTGCCTGCCCACATGTGCACGTTGGGGATGGTTTCAGGTGCAGCTTGCGTTCTGCCTGCCCACATGTGCACGTTGGGATGGTTTCAGGTGCAGCTTGCGTTCTGCTTGCCCACATGTGCACGTTGGGGATGGTTTCAGGTGCAGCTTGCGTTCTGCCTGCCCACATGTGCACGTTGGGGATGGTTTCAGGTGCAGCTTGCGGTGCAAATGGGATGCTAGCCTGTTGTGCCAGTAAACGGAACATGGTGTCGTGGATTCCTGGAAGAAGGAACAGTGTTTGTGTAGGCTGAGGGGTTAAACCCCGGATACGATTGTTCTGTTGTGTTATCTTGGGCTGCTACACTAGTACTTTTGATTTCATCATGCTTTGGAAATGTGTTTGGTGCTCTATCTCTCTGTCTGTCTCTCTCTGCCTCTGTCTGTCTGTCTGTTTGTCTCTCTCTGTCTCTCTCTGTCTCTCTGTCTCTCTGTCTCTCTCTCTCTCTCTCTGTTTGTCCTGTCTGTCTCTCTCTCTCTCTCTCTCTCTCTCTCTCTCTCTCTCTCTCTCTCTATCTTTCTGTCTGTCTGTCTCTATCTGTCTGTTTGTCTGTCTGTCTGTCTGTCTCTCTCTCTCTGTCTCTTTGTGTCTCTCTCTCTCTATCTGTCTGTCTGTCTGTCTGTCTGTCCTCTCTCTCTCTCTCTCTCTCTCTCCTCTCTTTCTGTCTGTCTCTGTCTGTCTGTCGTCTGTCTGCTCTCTCTCTGTCTCTCTCTCTCTCACTCTCTTCCTCCTCCATCTCTCCTCTCTCGTCTCTCTTCTGTCTGTCTTCTGTCTTTCTGTCTGTCTGTCTTCTCTCTGCTCTCTCTCTCTCTCTCTCTCTCTCTCTCTCTCTCCGTACCTCTCTCTCTCTGTCTCTTTCTGTCTGTCTGTCTCTATCTGTCTGTTTGTCTGTCTGTCTGTCTGCCCTCTCTCTGTCTCTCTCTCTCCTCTCTCTCTCTCTCTCTCTCTCTCACTCTCGCCCTGTCTCTGGGCGCGGAAAAGATGGCGACTGTCAAAACAGTGTCAGTGGTTTGCTCTACATTTAGCTTCGAAGAGGGGCGTAATGCAGCATGAATGTGTGGAATGAAGTACAGTAAGGTGCGTGAATAGTCAGTGAAGAACAGTAGCAGACACATGATTGACATTACCTGTAGAACAGAATTGGACATTTTGTGCATCAGTGACAAGGTCACACAAAGTTCACGAGGCCAGCCAGGTGAGCGGAAGCGAGGCAGTGTCGGCGACCGGTGTTGACATTTTTTTGCTTTGTTCTCGGGTGATGTCTCCTCGAAACTCGCTGAGAACATCGCTGCCATCAGTTGTAAGCGACTACACCTCACCACCACTGGGCTTTCGGCGGGTCACACCCCAGGTGCAACAACATCAAGTGCAAACACAGTGTGTTATGACACGTGTGTGTAGTACACGTGTTGCCCGTACCAGCCAGCCCTCGTCAACACTGTGCTTGATTTATGACTCGTGGTCATGCGACGCCTTCTCCTGTCTCATGACGTGGGGGACGAACCCCAGCCCTTTGCAGAAGGATGGCAGTGTCACTGAGGATGAGTTCAGCAAACACCTGCTGCACACGTAGAATCAGCAACGCAACGCCACATCACCCTGACTTTGCACAGCAAATTCTTCAGGCCAATCGACAGACAGAGTAAACAAATTAGCGAAGAAATTAACTTGATTCGAGGTGATCTGTCTGTCATCAAGTCCGAACTGATTCGTTCAGTGAAAAGTGTGATGTAATTAATAAACGTTGTAACAGACTTGAACAGGAAAACACCCGTCTGTAAAGGGGCCGTGTGAAATCACCGATGACATCAAAGCCCTCAACACAGGATCAACAAGGCAGAAAGAGGTCACACAAAAAACTCCCCCAGCATGTGACGGACTACGCAATGATCATGAGAGAATGAACTCTGAAATTGACCGTTTAGAGGAGTTTTCCCCGTAGGATAATCTACGGTTCTACGGTTCCCTATGTGCTCTGACAGAGAAAAACTACGACCATTGTGCGTCAGCTGTGGTGTCAGCACTGAACAGTGTAAAGGGCCCAAAGCAGTGGAGTGAAGACGACATCATCAGAGCACATAGAATCGGACAGGGTGACCCAAACCATGATCGTTAAGTACGTAGTTGGAGGGACAAGTTGGAGATCCTGAAAATAAAGAATTCCGGAGTCAGCTTGAAGGGCAGGTGTGCGGGTGCCACGACTTGCCCAGACGGCAAGCTGCAATGGTGGCAAGGCCAAACGTGACGGGATGTCAGCTTACTTTGACAGAGGTGTGATAAAGATCGGACCGAGACGACACCGAGTCGTACGCCGCAGCAGTGAGGGCCGATCACGATGTGGACACTTCGTCACCTCCATCATCAGGCGGAACAGCAGACAGCCCGGTCCGATGGCGGAGAGCAGCAGCAACACAACAGCTGATCGCAGTCAGGTCAAGGTCACCGGGTCAACACACCAGTGGATCACCGCGGGAATCCCCGAGACAAGCCCTCTCAAGCCAACCAGTTCAAAGCGGGCCAGTGACGTTCGTGGGGTGGTAGAGGTGGGGTAAAAACACCTTGGCAGGGGAGAGAGGGACTGTGCAAGGGAAGGGAGAGGTCAGAGTGGGCGGCCTGCAACACGTGAAACTGGGGGCAGTGCGGGTAGAGGGACACAGCAAAGTGGGTTGTCGAGTTTCTTGTCAAGGAGTGGCAACACACGGCGCGCGACCAGTGACAGTGACAGCGACAGGCGTTCTTTGCGTTCTGGTCAACCTCCAATAAATAGGACAGGCTTGATCAACCGACGCAGTTATCGTTCCTTAATTATAATGTTGAAAACCTGTGTAGTAAATTAAATGATGCATCTTTTGTAAATTATGTGTGTTCATTTGATTTCATGTGTCTAACTGAAACCTTTGCTAATCGGGCTTTTGACTTCAGTTACATTTTCATGACTATGTAAAATTTAGCTCTCCAGCAAAAAAGTTGTCATTATTTGGTAGAAACTCGGGTGGAGTTTTATTACTTGTTAAAAACTATTATTCTCACTTGGTTAAACGAATTGAACTTACATGTGACAACTTGGTTGTTTGAAAATTGAGAAAATATTTGATATGGATAAAGATGTATTATTGATTGCAAGTTATATTCCCCCTGAAGTAGTCCTTTTTATAACTACACTGATGTGAAAAATGGTATTCTATTTTAGAAGAAAAATTGCAGCATCTAATCCAGAATGGAAATGTTAACATAATCTTATGTGGTGATTTGAACGCCAGAACAGGTGTGAGCAGCCCACCATTGAAAACCTGATAAGTAATTTAAATCCACTGGATGACAGAGAAAATGAAGAGATGTATATAAGACATTCAAAAGATGGAAATGTGAATGATTTTGTCAAACGCTTTTAGATTCTGTTTCATGTTTGACTTAGTCATATTGAATGGATTTTGTGAGGGTGATCCACGCGGCGATTTACATATGTATCCCCACACGGTAGTAGTGAAAATGGATTATTTTATTGTGTCTGAAGAATTGCAATTTGATTTTGATTTGTGTGTTAGTGATAATCTACACTCTTGGCACCTACCGGTTGAACTGAGATGAAGAAAGGAATGACGGAAGAGAAAGAAAGGAAAATGAATGAGGGTGGAGAAGAGAAGATTGTATGGAATGATGAGAATGCTCAGACTTACAGGATGAATTGGAATCTGACATGTTAAGGAATGCTTGAAGCAAGCGAACGATGGATTGGATGGTGATGTTGATGAATGTCTAGATGTGTTTACCGGTGCGATGTATGGTGCTGCTGCATGTATGGTGCGTACAGTGGGGAAGAAGAAAAACAAAAAGATGACTGGTTTGATGGGAATGTGAAGTAATAAAAAAGACGAGTTAAGGGCCTTCTGAGAAATTATCAGCGTTCTAAGACTGACGTTAATTATCGAAGGCAAATTTATGTAAACGCACGGAAAGAATATAGCAAGCTAAAGAGAGAGAAAAGGGAATATTTTGATCGTTCCAGACTAAAAAATAAAAGATTCAGTTAGAGACCCGAAAAAAGTTTTGGTCAACTCTTAGAACGATTAACAGAAAGTCACTAGTATATAATGAAATTTCAATAAAACAATGGCATGATCATTTTTACGGTGTTTTTAACTCTCATGATAATACTTACGATGAGGGTAGTCATACTGACCCCAATAATGAAAATATGCAAAACCCCCGTTTAATGACCCAATCACAAAAAGTGAAGTAGAAGAAAGCATTAAAAGATTAAAAAGCGGTAAAAGTGCTGGCCCAGACGGAATTGTAAATGAAATGCTAAAAACCGCAAAATTCGGTTATTGAGTTTCTGGTGCGTCTTTTTAACAAAAATTTTCGAGTCTGGGACATTTCCAACTCAGTGGTCAAAATCCATCATAATACCATTACATAAAAAGGTGACAATCAATAACCCAGATAATTATCGAGGCGTAAGTCTGTCCAGTGTATTAGGCAAGATCTATACCAGTATTTTGAATTCAAGACTACTAAATGGGCGGAAAGAGAAGAACAAATTATTGAAGAGCAGGCGGGTTTTAGAAGTGGATATAGCACCATTGACCATATTTTCACTTTTTATTGTTTAGTTCAAAAATATCTCTCCAGAAATCAAAATTATACGTGCTTTTGTTGACTTCCGGAAGGCCTTGACTCAGTTAACAGAAACCTATTATGGGGGTGCCTGAGGAAATCTGGTGTGGAATGGTAAACTATATAATGCGCTGAGAGGAATCTATAATACCGTTCAAGCCTGGTACGTGATAAATGCCTATTATCACAATATTTCAATTGTCCAAGAGGTGTCAAGCAAGGTTGTGTGCTAAGCCCCATACTATTTTCATTTTTCATCAACGAACTTGCTGTGGAGTTATCAAAACGTGGAAAACATGGCATTCAGCTAATCTCTGGAGGAATTGAAATGTTTCTGTGTTATTTGCCGATGATGGATATTGCTGTCAACACTGTTATAGGGTTGCAAAATCAAATTAATGTACTTAAATCTGAAGCTGATAGAATGCAATTGGTTGTAAATCTAGACAAAACTAATATTATAGTTTTCCGTAAGGGAGGTATCTCTCTGCAAAGGAAATATGGTGGTATGGAGATGAGGAGATAAAGGTAAAAAAATAAATATAGATAATTAGGCATCGTTTTTTACAACTAAATTAAGCTTGATGTCTGGCTGGACAGAAGTCGCTAGAAGGGTAGAAAAGGGGTTATTGAAATTCTTTCGCACCATGAGAAAGATTGAATTCGATTGATTCTAATTTATTCTGGAAAATGTTTGATTCACAAATAGAACCCATGTTATCATACGGTGCTGAAGTTTGGGGACTTAATGAAAATAAACAAATGGAGAATATTCACACATTTGCATTAAAAAGATTTCTAAACATACCCTTTTTACTCATCAAAAAAAATGTGTTACGCGAGTCAGGCCGATATCCTTTATTTATTAGAAATTATATTAAATGTGTGAGATTCTGGCTAAAACTAACTCGACTTCCAGTAAATCGTATATGCAGACAGACATAGAAATGCTTTTCAGACAAATGGAAATAGGAGTGTACAATTGGGTGTCGGACGTTAAAAAGGTTTTAACAGAAAATGGATTTGGCATTGTTTTGGATTGCACAAGGGGTAGGTAGTGAGAAAATGTTTTTGTTTGAATTTAAGCAGCGACTGATTGATTGTTTTAAGCAAAATTGGCACTCCCCCTGTGGTTGAAAATGATAAATACAGCTGTACTACTCCTTCAAAGATTCATTATATCCTGAAAAATATCTTGGTGTAATAACTAATAAATGGCATAGGGACCACTTGTCAGATTTAGAACAAGAACCTTAGGTTTATATTCACACAAAAGGTGGTTTACATCAGATTCGACCATGAGTTCGGTATGCCCTTTTTGTTCGAATGGTTTCGAAGATGAGATGCATTTCTTTTCGATTGTTGTGAATATAATGAATTACGAAACAGAAGTCCATAAGAAAAATACTGACATCAGAAAATGAAGACATTATTAGATCACTTCTGCGTTCATTGCGAAAGCAAAATAATATTAGAAGAAAAAATTAGATTGTTAGTTATCAGATTATTTATCATGAAATGTAACTCTGCTAGTCATTTATGTGTGTTATTGTGCTGAAAGGAAAAGATAATAGCTGTCACTAACTGTTGATTCATAGGTCGGTTGATCGAAGATTACGACCCAGTAAATAATGGATGTTTTTTACAAAGCTGTTTGATTTTGCATTATCTTCGGTTATCCGCCAGTTGTAATTTTGCATTTTGATTTATGATTGCGCCTCCTTGGCATTAGAGCCGAAAGAGCTATTGCCAATAAATTCTTGTCATTGTCATTGTCATTGTCTCTCTCTGTCTCTTTCTGTCTGTCTGTCTGTATCTGTCTGTCTGTCTGTCTGTCTGTCTGTCTGTCTCTCTCTCTCTCTTCTCTCTCTCTCTCTCTCCCTCTCTCTCTCTCTCTCTCCTCTCTCTCTCTCTCTCTCTCTCTCATCGTGTTTCTCTGGCTGCACCCTCCATAGTTAATTCTCACAGTCCAATTCAAGTTTTTTGTTTTAACTTATATTAAGCGGAGCTATGTCACCACTGAGGAAAGGGGACCTATCAAGATGTTGCAACAAGTTGCGCGTCTATAAAGAAAGACCAGCTTGCCTTAACTTGCACAAAGACCTCGCTTCCTCCAGTTATCAGACTCGTGTTCGCCATTTTCAAAACCAGATTTGGAATCATCGGCCAAAAGCATCAAATTGTTATTTTTGCTTTTTTGTTTGTTTTGTTTGTTTTTGACTTCCCCCTTTAACTGATGCGTAGTTTTTTCGGGATTTTTGTTCCTTTGTTTTGGGGTTTTTTTTTTTATTTTGAATTTAATACTTTGTAAAGTGCTAACAGTATACTACATGCTAAGCGATAGGCCCCTACATTTGATTCTGCATACACTTCATACAAATACTTCTTTAACACAGGGATGACGGTCCTGACCCCATACCTTGTTGGGTGTACCTGTTGGTTAGTTGTGTCAAACTTTCTCGATTTTTTTTTGGGGGTGGTAGTTATTGTTGTTGCTTAATCAAGGGCATCGCGGACCGATACGGAATATACAAAGTATGAGACTGCAATGTCAGAAACTAAAACAATCCTAAACAAACCCCGCATTATCATTGTTTTAAAGAAAACAAACAAATAAAGAAACAAAATAAAACTTTCGGACAAATCCATTGTTTGAGTTTGTTGATTTATCAAAGTGCATGTCATATTTCTACACTTACCACATGATTAAGAGCAGTCTAGAAAGAGAAAAAAATAATGACTAAGCAGAAAGAAAATTAGGGCCTACGTAGTATCTGTAGACAGATGAAACATCGGTCACGCCATGAGTCCGTATCGACATGAATGAATCTAACGCACATCATTAATCTAACAAGTTTGCACTTCTGTGCAGCCAAAGTTAAAGTTAATAACAAACAGTTATCCCAATATTAGTTGGTGTTTATTCTCCAATGGATCCACGTTAAAAGGCATGGCTACCTTCATTGCAATTATCAAGAGGTCCAAACGGTGAAACAACAAAACAAAAAAAGAAAAAGAAAAAAAAAACAGCTATGACCACGCTCGTCACAACATCCGAACGAGCAATGTCTTGCCCTCTCATCTAGTCAACGCTCATTTGCCTTTTAAGGACTGAGTGTGGGTGGATGGGTGGGGGTGGGTGGTGGTGGGTGGTGGGAAAGATATGCCCGTCACCGGAAACAGATGTATAGAAAGAAAATAGCTGAAGTGTCCTTTTGATCCTTCACGTTGTGAGACTGACAAGGATCCCTGACTCATCAAAGCAGATGGATTCTGCCTACAGGCCTACACTCTACCATCTTGCCACATGTAGCAGTGGGCAGTGTAGCATGGTGAGAGCGTAGCAAACCGTCACCTACACATGTTCATTACTCTCAATGACGGATGAGCACAAATCAGCGCAGAGGAAAACGTGACAGCTAAACATGATCATAAATGTATGCATTGAAATATATGTTTCAAAATGTTTTAGAAATAAACCCATCATACAAGATGATGCTATCAACTTGTTCAGCCAGTTGAAGCCAGTGAGAAAACGCTGGAGGAGCGTAAAGCCGCCTTTTTAGGGGATCACGACAAGGAACCATCGAAGCTAACAACAGCCAGTTTCTTCTCGCACTGCAATGTCATACAGCGATTAGGGTTCAACGCCAGCCATTTCACTGTGATACAAAAGACACAACAACAATCAATAAACGCGATAACTATGTCAGAACATAACGTCACAGACTACAAGACTGTAAATATTCAATAGGAAAGATCAGAAAGAAAGAGCAATGAGAACTTTTTTTTAAAATGCACACAAAAATGTGAACAGCTCCCAGCCATTGCCTCCCCCCCCCCCCCCCCCCGCCCGAAAAAAAGGGCAGATCATTACATGTTGATGTTATTTTACAGTATCAAGTTATAACGATTTTTTTTAATCTTATATCTTCGCATACGTTATGGTCATGTGCTTCTCACAGGGCGGAGGTTTTAATTGTTCATTTTTCATATTTTAATGAAGAATCTATTTTTAGTTTTGATTTCCATCGCTTTCAGTTGATTCTTTTCCTTTAGTCAGTACAAATACTGAGCTGTAAGTTACAATAAGCGATTTACTTTTGTGTTTCATACCTATCTTTCAGTAACTTTATGAACATATGTGGATGACTTTCGCTCACCGGACCGAACGGACGTGTTTCTGGTCTCTCTCCACATCAGCACGTTCAAAGAAGATACGTATACTTCTTTTCGGTCAGTTTAGACAGAAAAGCTAACAACAAATTCTGCATCATTAATAATTTGATACATGTTCGGAAAAGCCTTTTTCGGGAGAAGGAAAAAGAGGGGGAAAGTCTTTCATCTGATCAAGGTATGTGATCCTGCACTTCTTGACTTTGACTGTGAGCAGTGCAGGCGTGCACCGAATATGGCGTGTCTTCAGCGTTAAATCCTGTCAGCAAGCGAGCGAGTGATGTGGCTCTCTGTATAAGATTCGTCACGTTGTTGCCAACACACTGGACTTTAAAGTCAGTAGTATGTCTGTAGTGATAATCAATGACATTTTTTGGTTAAAAGAATGAGTACATCAGTCAGTAAATGTTTTTCTAAAGGTACGTCCGGGAAGAGAAGACCATCGGTTCATCACAGAGTGACCCCTGTACTAGCCCTGAAGCAACAAAGACAAAAAGGAAAAGAAGAAACAAAAACAGGGGGTGACGGACTGTAATGTTGTAGCCGAAGAGATGGCCTTCCAACAACAACTAGAGGAAATCAATGCAAAATTAGAAATACTAACAGCAACAAAAGAAGATGTTAAGCAAATTAAGTTAGACATGGAAAAACATGAACTCCAACTTGATGGAGAAAATAAGTAGATTAGAAAGTCCTCTGTTCGATCTTCAGAAAGAAAATGACAAAATGAGAACTGAAGTGAAACGACTACAGTAAGAAAACAATGATGCCATGTCTCAGTGTCGCCAGCAGCAGAAAGAGATGTGCGCTTTAAAATTTGCCGAAAATGATCTACAGCAACATGGCCGTCAGTGGAACCTTCGGGTTTATGGTGTACAGGAGAACAACAGGGGGAGGTAGAAACGGTTGTGGACTGTGTGAAAAAGTGCAACGGACATTTTTACCCGTCAGGTAGGTGTGGCAGTGTCAGTTAACGACATCGAGATTGCACATCGATCTGGAAAACCTGGCACTGGCAGACCGCGTCCGATTCTTGTTGCGATTTTTTTCGCGACAGAAAAAGAACAGGTGCTAGAGAGTCGAAGAAAACTCAAACAAACCGGTGTTTCAATTGGCGAAGACCTCACCAAAGCAAACTACAATCTGCTGATGAGAGCTGTTAAACACTCTGCTACTCTCTCCGCCTGGTCATCAAACGGAAAAATACTGGTTAAACGAAAAATTTCAAAATCTTGAAAATAGACATCAACACCAACCTAGATGAAACATTTATCAGCGCCATGGGTTGAGGTGAGATTTGGGAAGAAGGAAAGAGAGAGAAAAAAAAGGAAGAAGGTTCTGTTCTGTTATTTGGGAAAGTTTTCTTTTTGTTCCCTCTTTATATTATTTACGATTTTCTAGTACAGCATCCTTAGAAACAAGTGTGAGGAAGAGTCGATGATTGTTGACATAATAATTATTGTGCATCAACAGTCTCGGACTCTACAAACATGATAACTATGTTATATATTGGCCCTCAGGATTCTTCCTCCCTCCTGCCCCCCTCCTCCCCTCCTTCCTCGGTGGTCCCCCCCCCCCGCCCCCCTCCCCTGTCCCCGCTTCCCCTGCTGCCCTCCCCACCTTTGGCTTTGATGTTGAACCACCTTTCCGCTCAGCCTTCACCATGGAGTCAGTTGAGGGCGGGATGAAAGTCATCATATTTAGAGTGCCAACATATTGTGATACTCCTCAATGCTGAACTGGATGAACATGGAAAAAATTTATATATATTAGGGATGGGGGGTTTGGGGCGACAATAATGATTCAGATTCTGTCATGCACCCTTTGTCATTGCCCCTTTTTCACTTTATTTATTTATTTTTTTCTTTTAAAAATCATTTTCAAACATGTATTCACTTGCGCACTATTTATTGTTACTGTCATCCTAATTATTGTTACTGTCATCCTAATTATTGTTACTGTCATCCTATTATTGTCGATATCGATCATAGTGGTTTCCCCCACCACCGCCCATCCGCACTGCTCCGCCAAAATCATTGCCCGCCCTGTCTGCCCTCCACCCCACCACCCCCCCCGCACCCATGTGTAAGTTATTATTATACATCCTGTGGAGCTGTGCTTAATGTATTATTGCCTGTCTTACTTGATTGTATAGCTAGATTTTTGTGTAATGCTTTTTCATGATTGAATTGTAAGTTATTATTTATACATCCTGTTGAGCTGTGCTTAATGTATTATTTGCCTGTTTACTTGATTGTACAGCTATTTTTGTGCATGCTTTTTCATGATTGAATTGTTTCTTTCTGATTGATGTGATTATAGATCGATTAGAGATTGGTGCATCCATCTCCAGACTGGTGCACCCCGCTGCTCCTGTTTGTCCTGCCCCCCCCCCCCCCCCCCCCCCCCCCCCCCCCGCGCACACCTGTTTCCTCCCCATTCCTCACCCTCTCCCCAACGTCTTTGCTCCCCCCTCTCCCCCCCCCCCCCAACACATACACATCACACACACACACACACACACACACACACACACCACACACACACACACACTACACACACACGTGCGCGCACACGCACGCGCGCGCGCACACGCACGCGCGCGCGCACACGCATGCATATACTCATGCTCTGAGGTTGAGGGGGGAGAGGGGCGACGGGCGAGGACAGATGGAGAGGATCTGAGAAAAGCGTTGCTTTTTCTTCTACCTCCCCTAACACTTTCCCGCCCTCCGCCCACTTTGCTTCTCCGCCCTCCAACCACTTTGCTTCTCCGCCCTCCACCCACTTTATTCCCCACCCTTCGCCCACATTGCTTCCCCACCCTCCGCCCACTTTATTCCCCACCCTCCGCCCACATGCTTCCCCACCCTCCGCCCACTTTATTCCCCACCCTTCGCCCACATTGCTTCCCCACCTTCCGCCCACTTTATTCCCCACCCTCTGCCTACATGCTTCCACCACCCTCTGCCCATTTTACTTCCCCACCCTCCGCCCACTTTGCTTCTCCACCCTCTGCCCATTTTACTTCCCACCCTCCGCCCACTTTATTCCCCACCCTCCGCCCACTTTGCTTCCCCACCCTCCGCCCACTTATTCCCCACCCTCGCGCCACTTTATCCCCACCCCCGCCCACTTATTCCCCACCCTCCGCCCACTTTATTCCCCACCCTCCGCCCACTTTATTCCCCACCCTCCGCCCACTTGTATTCCCCACCCTCCGCCACTTGCTTCCCCACCCTCCCCCACTTTATTCCCCACCCTCCGCCCACTTTATTCCCCACCCTCCGCCCACTTTATCCCCACCCTCCGCCCATTTTACTTCCCACCCTCCGCCCACTTTATTCCCCACCCTCCGCCCACTTTATTCCCCACCCTCCGCCCACTTTATTCCCCACCCTCCGCCCACTTTATTCCCCACCCTCCGCCCACTTTATTCCCCACCCTCCGCCCACTTTATTCCCCACCCTCCGCCCACTTTATTCCCCACCCTCCGCCCATTTTACTTCCCCACCCTTCGCCCACATTGCTTCCCCACCCTCCGCCCACTTTATTCCCACCCTCCGCCCACTTTATTCCCCACCCTCCGCCCACTTTATTCCCCACCCTTCGCCCATTTGCTTCTCCACCCTCCGCCCACATGCTTTCCCACCCTCCGCCCACTTTATCCCCCACCCTCGCCCACTTTGCTTCCCCGCCCTCTGCCCATTTTTGCTTCCCCCGGAGTCTGCCCGTTCTCCTCCCTCCCCCCTCCCTCCTTCCGCCTCCACTTGTACTCGCCCCATCATGTTGTCAATATGAAAAGATGCATTTTGCTGGCCACGCCAATCATTGTTGAGTTGTTCGGTGGAAGTCATACATTTTGTTGTTCTTGTGGTTAATGGATATTATCTGGCTGTTTACTTGATTATCGGATTGATATTGTATGTACCTGTTCATGATTGAACTGTTAATTTATATGTGATGGATATGTTTATAATTGATTAGAGATTGGTGCATCCACCTCCTGATTGGCATACCCGCCTGTCTCTGTTTGTCCTGCCTGCCCCCCCCCCCCCCCCCCTCCGTCCTTTCCCCTCCCAACCCTCATTTCCCCAACGTCTCCGTCCCCTCCTCTCCCCTGTCTTCCCCTCCCAACCCTCATTTCCCCCAACGTCTCCATCCCCTCCTCTCCCCTGTCTCCCCTCCCAACCCTCATTTCCCCAACGTCTCCATCCCCTCCTCTCCCCGTCCACATACACGTATACATCACCACATATTCATGGGGGGCGGGGGGGGGGGGGGGATGACAAACAGAAAAAATAAGAGGAAAACGTTGCTTCTTTTCCCCGATGACTCTCCCCTTCCCACTCTCCTCCGCCACTGCTACCCCCAAAATCATTGCCTGTTTCTTCCCCCGCACTCCCCCCACCCCACCCCACCCCACCCCACCCCCCAACGCCCCCTCCTGTACTTACCTCTCCATGTCAGTAACATGTGAAGGCGCAGTTTTGTTAGCCAATCGATGCTTGATGGAAAGGACTTGCACTGTTCAGTTGTTTAGTGGAAGTTATTATACATCCTGTTGATCTTTAGCTTGTGTATTATTTGGCTGTTTACTTGATTGTGAGTGTCTTTTTATGACTGAATGAATTGTTTGCTTATATTTGATCGATGTGTTTGTAGATCAATTTAAAGATGGGTGATTTCACCTCCCCACCTGGTTCCTGTCTGTCCTGCCTCTCGCGCCCCCCACCCCCACCCCCGTGCC
The DNA here is from genome assembly GCA_018398815.1 of Conus ventricosus. Taxonomy (NCBI): domain Eukaryota; kingdom Metazoa; phylum Mollusca; class Gastropoda; order Neogastropoda; family Conidae; genus Conus; species Conus ventricosus. Next base: position 83,319,681 of record CM031611.1, on the reverse strand, counting down.
CTTCCTGTCTCCCTGCCCCTCCCTCCCCCTCCCCAGCGTCTTTGCCTTCTCCTCTCCCACTCCACACAAACATATGCAGACAAAAACATTAACACATATTTATGTTTTGGTGTAGGTGGGAGGGGGGGGGCGGACGGGGGGGGGGGGGGGGGGGTGGGGGGGAAAAGTTTGCTTTCATTTGCTTATACTCACTATCGGGAGACACATGTACGCTGTCACACACCGTGTATGACATTATTATTTCTCCTATAGCCTTTTTCTCACTTCTGCAAAAAAACGCAAAAATTGTTTGAACTTTTGGAGTTGGTGAAAAAAATGGCATATACATTTGTGGGATAGTTTGGTTTTTTTTGTTGTTGTTTTTTTTCTCCCATATACCACTTAGGTGTCAATGGTGTTGGAATTAACCTACCTTTCTTAACTCTCGACACATTCGTTGCTGGTGACTATCAGTAACGCAGAGAAGCTGTGCATTTCGCTCGTGAGCGATCGTTATTGAATCTACTAACATTTATGTGTTTCGTGCCGTGTTGTCGATGTGACTTTATGTTTGTAAGTTTGTTAAGTGTGTTATATAGAGCAATTTCTTTTGCTGCAGAAATTTAATCTGTTTGTCACGAAAAAGATTCATTTGTCATCATTATGTTTATGCTATTTGTTTGGGTAGTCTGTCTTATTATTTTTAATGACCATGCTGTTTTGCAATCTTTGTATTGTTGTGATATTTCCCAAAGCAAATGTGACATTACTGTGTAAAGAAGCTGGTTATTCCTTTCCAGTTATATGGCAGTGCGATACAAAAAGTTATAATCCTTCTTGTAAGATAACATGGCAAATATTACGATATCATCTTTGAATTGTCAGGGACTACGAGACTCTCAGAAAAGAAGGGATGTTTTCCGCTATCTTAGGAAAAAGTCCTGTAACATTTACTGTTTGCAAGACACCCCATTTTACCCCCAAATTAGAAAAATATGTTACATCAGAATGGGGTTATACATGTCTCTTTGCCTCTTATAGATCCAACGCAAGAGGTGTAGCTGTGCTGTTTAATAATAATTTTGAATTTAAAATCAGCAATATTGATAGGGATGTTTATGGTAACTACATTATATTATCTTTAAAAACTATGGATAAAGACATACTGTTAATAAACTATATATGGACCGAACGTAGACAATCCTGATTTTTATATTAATTTAAAAGAAAAAATAATGAACTACCACGGTCACGATTTCATAATAGTTGGTGACTGGAATTTAGTTCTTGATCCATATTTAGATTACAACAATTACAACAATATAAATAACCCTAGGGCTAAAGATGCTGTGGAAAATATGATATTAGAATTAAGTCTCGCAGATGTGTGGAGGGAGAGTAATCCGGAAGTCAAACGATTTACTTGGCGAAGAAATTCTCCGTTAAAACAAAGTCGTTTAGATTATTTTCTATATTTCAGAGAGTCTTATATGGAACTATGAAGACGCGGATAGCATTCCAGGATATCGATCCGATCATTCTATGATTTTACTTACATTAAAGAGTGGGAAAACTGTGAAACGAAATACGTTTTGGAAGTTTAACTATGATCTCTTGAGAGACAAACAATATGTAGATGAAATAAACAACTGATAGACGAGGTCATATGTGAGTACTCATCCGACCAGTATGATACTACTACAATAACGATACATCTTGACAGAAATTGAATTAACCGTGTCTGATAAATTATTTATAGATTTTTTTATTAATGAAAATTCGATCAAAAACTATTGCTTATGCTACTATGAGGAAAAAGAAAGCTACTGAAAAAGAAGAAAACCTAGTTAAAAATATTGAAGAATTAGAAAAAAAAAGAAAACAAAACAGAAGAAGACATGAAATTGTTAAAGGAAACGAACCAAGAGCTAGTTTCACTCAGAGAAAAAAAAAAATACAAGGAGTGATATTAAGGTCTAGGGCAAAATGGATAGCAGAAGGGGAAAAGGTAACAAAATATTTTTGTAACTTGGAAAAAAGGCACTTCGTAAACAAAAGTATGACAAAGCTAGTAAATCAAAATGGAGATTTGCTTGATGAACCAGAGCGAATAAAAACCGAAGTAAATGAGTTTTACTGTAAGCTATACAAAAGACAAAGCTTAAATGTATGTGAAATAAGTGATTTAGTTAATGAGCATCCTACATTATCACAGGAAGAGAGGGACTCTATAGAAGGGAACATAAGTTTAGAAGAAGCAGGTTATGCATTACAACATATGAAAAATGGAAAGAGTCCAGGTACGGATGGATTTGGAGCTGAATTTTATAAATTCTTTTGGGAAAAAATGGGACCATTCGTTGTGCGGGCTCTAAACCAGTCGTTCAAAGATGGAGAACTTTCAGCAACACAAAAACAGGGGCTTATTACTTGCATTCCCAAACCAGAAAAATCTAAAGAACAAATAAAGAATTGGAGACCAATTTCATTATTAAATGTCTTATATAAGATCGGAAGCATCGTGTATTGCAAACAGGATTAAGAAAACTCTTGAAAAATTAATCAATGAGGATCAGACTGGATTTGTAGCCAACCGATATCTTGGAGACAATATCAGATTGTTTTATGATTTAATCTGTTATCTTGACACAACACATAGGCCTGGTCTCTTGCTCTGTTTAGACTTTAAAAAAGCTTTTGATTCTTTGGATTGGCAATTTTTGTTTACAGTTCTGGAATCCTTTGGTTTTGGAGAGGGAAATCTGAAAATGGAAAACGAACATTTTAACACAGAACAAATCACATTTATAGTCAAGGGCCAAGTACTGATTGGTTTTTCCAATAGAACGAGGATGTAGGCAAGGAGACCCACTTTCCCCTTTTTCTATTATACTCTGGCGCAGAGTTTTTAAAGCCATTATATCAGAGAAGACAAAGATATAAAAGGCATTGACATAAACCATGAAGAACACAAAATATCTCAATTTGCTGATGATGCGCAGCTAATGAATAATGGTGATAGATTATCCCTTTGAAAAGTCTATTCAGTTGATTTAAAATTTGGAAATTTCTCAGGGCTGTTTATGAATGAAAACAAACAAAAGCAATCTGGCTTGGAATAAAATAAAATTCAAAAACAAAATACATGCAACATCTCTCAACACTTTTTAAAATCATTCATCATCATTGCCTGCTGGTCGGTGGCAGAGATCAGCAGAAGGCACCCAGGTGCAGAGGGGTTGTAGGGGGCACAGATTTCCTTCCTCGCACTACGAGTGAAAGATGGAACTAGCCTGTGTCGCCGGGGGACGGCTCTCGAGGCGGCGTGACACACTGGCGACGAGGCGCTGCCACCTGCGAACTACCCAGTGGCCTGCACATCTAGCAGGGCTCTCCCTTTGGTGGCTGGGGGGAGGGTGGGAACGTCCCTCATGGGCGCAGAGTGGGCATGAACCTACGTGCAGCGGCTCGGCGACTTGTGCCTCGTACGTCTCCCGAGTCGGCCTCACGCGGCCCAGGACCGTCGCCACTCAGCATGAAGACGGCCGCCCGGTGGCCCTGACGACGGCCTTGGAGGAACCACCACGACGGCGACATTTACAACATCAACATCAACCGCAGCCGAACTACCTTCAGACGACCGCTCGGCGGTCCCAATGACTACCTACATATAAAGCAAAAATACATGTCCCAATATGTCCTGTTTGTGCAGGCCGGAGGACGTTAAGCAGAACCATCCTAATGTCTGTGCCGTTATGTTTGTTTATGTATATGTGTGGGTAAATATAAGTGTATGTGTACATGCGTATGGATACATACATTTTGATGTAATGTGATGTGTTTTTAATATCCAATGATGTATTGATATAATTACCCATTGTGTGTATATATGTATTCGTGTACGTTTATATGTATGCATGTAAATTGTTATGTAATTTCATTCAAAGTGATTAAAAAATGTTTATTTAAAAAAAAAAACAAAAAAAAAAAACTTTATGAACATATTTACAGGATAAAATTCATTTTTGTCAGTGTACGTTTGCAAACAGCCAGTTTCTTTTACACACCAGAAAGCCACTCAAGAGAACACACAACACACACACACACACACACACACACACACACACACACACACACACACACACACACATACACACACATACACACACACACACACACACACACACACACACACGCACGCACGCACGCACGCACGCACGCACACACGCGCGTGCGCGCACATATTCATTATCATCATCGTCATCATCGTCATCATCATCATCATGATCAACATCATCATTATCATCATCATCAATATCGTCATCATCATCATCCCATTTTCACCATCTTACAGCATTTCTGTGTATAGTTTTTATACAGAACCATCTCATCCTCTTCTCTGAAACGCACGCGCGCACGCACGCGCACACACACACACACACACACACACACACACACACACACACACACACACACACACACGACAATGACAAAACGGCGACAGCGTAGTATCAAATGTTCATTCCCTGACGGAAAAATGTGATGACCTTTTTTCTTCTTCTTTGTTTTCACAACACGCGTGGAATGCCACACACATTGTCGAAAAAAAGCACCAACAATGCAGCCACGGTCATTAACTTCATGCCATGCATTTTATCTTTTCTGTCCCGTCAGGGTTTCCTCCCTTGTGTATTCAGTTAAGGAGATACGCATTCATATCTGCAGTGGTAGATGATTCTGCCTAACTAACAGTATGTGCTTGGGTGGGTGAATGGGGAAAAATAATAAAATAATTATATGCTTCTCAAAATGAGCCTTCAGCAAGCTTATATTCTCTAAGGGGGAGACATCCTCCAATAGGGAGGGAAACTCACTAACATCTAACTCCTGGTCATATACCATATCATATCCACACACTCAATATGTGGAGTCCAGAGTACTAGTGGGAGGATCACAAGGTGGGCACGGCAGCTGCAGCCATTCCAGTTTACGGTGCAGGCAGTGTCTGGAAAGGACAATGTGGCGGCAGACTTCTTGAGTCGTTTGCCGTAGAGAGAGAGAGAGAGACAATGACAATGACAAATGTTTTTATTGTCATAGCATTACAGCCTTAAGACAAGGGGGTGAACATGAACAATTGTATGCACATTTCAATATTATTTACTGATTTCACACATGCATAAACATACACGCACACACAAACACGCGCGCGCCACAAACAGCTCACACACACACACACACACACACACACACACACATACACAACACACACACACACACACACACACACACACACACACACACACACACACACACACACACGCACACACACTGATACAGGATCATCTTGACTAGTTACTAATTTATTAAGTTAAATGTTATCGCACATTACTTCTAACTTGCTCTTTCTTATCTTCATTGCCTGTGCTATAAATTTAGCAACAGATTTAATAACAGTTTCATTACTACTGGAAAGGATTTTTACAACTTTGTTCTGATCGGGAATGTTGGGGAAGGATTCCAGTATGGCACATGTTTTACGGATATCATCATAAGTGGCACAGTAAAATAAAACATGAGTTTCATTTTCGAATCCATTTCCACATGATGGGCATTTAATATCTGTTTGGTCATTTCGAAACCACTGAATACAGTTTTTATGGCCACAAACTCGGAGTCGAAATCTTGAGAAGCTGTCTCTATGCCACTTATTAGTAACACATGATAAATATTTTTCAGGTTCAAAGACATTTTTGAAAGAGTGAAACCATCTATATTTATCATTATCCTCCAACTCAGAATGCCAGTTCTGTTTAAAGCAGGAAATAAGCGTATCTTTCAACTCTAGAATAAAAGCAGATTCACACCCAACACCTTGACTCAACCAAACTATGCCATACCCATTTTCCGTCAAAACTTTTTGTACTTTTGATGCCCAATTAAAGTGACCAGATTCATGCTGCCTTAACAGCATTTCATAAGCCTGTCTACATATTCTTGACATGAAGAGAGAGAGAGAGAGAGAGAGAGAGAGAGAGGAGAGAGAGAGAGAGAGAACATGTAAGTTCCATTTACCTGTGTCATGAGAAGTTGACATTGTCGAAGATATGCATGTGTCATTTTCATTGGAAGAGAATGACGTAGCAAAGTGTTATTGGGGGTGTGGTATTTGTAGCACGTGTTGCATAGCGGTCGTGCATGGTCAGAGCACCTCAGTTATGAAATTTATATGTAGAGCGTAGTGTAACGGCTGCCTGTAAGTGCCTGCGTTAAGGTCGTGAGAGGCAGTTAGACCAGGTTGATTAATGTATTCTGCGGTTAATGATGTATTTAAAAGTGATGTTGTTGGAATGATGTTGGGGTGCATCAAAAGTACAATAGGACAGAGTGAGTGGTGTGGAGTTGGATTGTTATAGATAGGGTGTGAGTAAACGCCGATCGAGTGAGAAGTTATTGTTGGTTTTAACCTGTAGTTAAAACTTAGCAGGGGGTGTGTCACCGATCGGCGGTAGTAAAATCAGCCGTCCATGTGTTTGGAGTAATGGTAGTTTCAGAAATAGAGAGCGTGTGCGCGTGTGCATATGTGTATATGTGTGTGTGTTGCGAGCGTGCGTGTGTAAGATTGGGGTTTTGGTTAAGGTGGAAGGTTAGGCTAGGTAGGTGCTGGGAAAGAAGACATACAATATTCTTGAATTCCAATCTTCACTTGTTGAAGGGATGGAAAGCGGGAGGTTGGTTCGTTCCGATTGTTACCCTTTTGTTACTTTGGTTCTACACCAGAGAAGGCGGGCAGGATATCGGCTGTTTGGTGTTGTCAAGTCTGTGAGTTGTGGTAAATTGTCGTGTTGTTGCACGAGCAACAACTAGTCCGTCGGTCGGGCGTGTCAGCTCTGCGGAGGGATACGCAGCTCTGACCAATCGCTGTTTTGTGTTGTGAGTAGAGTTCGCTTGATTCCGACCAGGGCGGAATGCGTTGGGGTAGCTTCACATCGGTCCCTGGTGTTCGTCGGAGTGGACGTACTCCTTGCAGGTGCGGCGGCAGCGCCGTTAGTTGTTGAGGAGTGACTTCGAGTCATAGTTAGTGCCAGGTCCTCGTCGGGTTTGGGTGCTCTTTGCCTGTGCCGAGTCGGTGTCGTCTTTGTTGGCAGCCACTTCAGCCAGTTGCAGAACTGGTTGTTGAACGTCTGTTGTCCAGGTTGGTGATTTGTTAGGTTCATGGTGGTGTTGTTCGTCATGTTGTCTTGTATTATGGCGAGTTGTACTGTAGTTGTCTCATGTTATGTTTAGTTGTATTATGTTTGTTGCGTATACTGGTTGTCTGGTATGATGTCGTCTTGGTTCTGTGATTGAAACTTCTGTCAGCCGGTTTGTGTTGTTACCTCTTTTCTGTATATTCTGTAAGTAGTGTACATAGTAGTTCCTGAGATTTCGATTGTCATGTGAACAGCTTGGCTAGACAATGTGGGTTCGATATAATAACCGTTGATGGACGGTGATGTAGATGTTTGTTTGTGGTTATTTCATGTTATATCAGTGGGTTCAATAAGAAGTAATATGAGGTTGCATTTTGTTGAGGATCATAATATGAGTCAGATGCAGATGTGTCTGCGTGAATCGTAAAGGATTGTGCTCAATTCAGTTGTAAATAGTAGTAGTTGGTTGAAATTAACGATTTCGGAGTTGACCTGCACAGCATTGGAATTGGTAACTGTGCAGTAGGGCCAAGGCTAATTGGTAGTCGAGTGGTTTAACTGGAGTACGGTCGTGACTATTCAACTTATATTGGTGTCTTCTCACTTTCGTTACGAGTCATGGTTCTCGACGAGGGTGTCGTGCGCGTGCAGACTGTATCGGTGACGTACGCATTTGGTACAGGACAGTGAGTCCATATGGTTAGAAGTTTTGTAAAGCAAGTGACAGTCGTCACACATGCAGGGATGTATGGGTTTGTGACAGAATAGGGTTGGAGAAAGGTATCTTAGGTAGTAGGGAAACAGTCCCATTATGAATTTTAGTAGTCGGAAAGAAGGGTGAGGTAAAGTTTAAGGCGGGTAGCTCAGCAGTTGACAGGATAAAAAGGGAGGATGTGCAGCATGTAATATTGTATGAAGTATGGTTGTGTTGGCATAACAAGGATTACCCACTGGGTTATCTGACAAGAGATGACATGAGAGTGGGGTGGTGGATGGAAATTTTGGCGAACAAATCATGTTGTGTTGATATATGATTATAATTGACAGTGCAAAGAAGGGTTAGAATGTGAAGGATTGTGGCTGCGAGCCGATTCTCTTGTATGAATATGCTAGAACTGTGAACCGTTGAAAATTGATAAGTTTTTTTTGTTTCTATTGTTGTTGTTTTTTGAGAGATGTGTATTACTACTGATTACTATGTGGAAACATTTCCTTGTGAAATTGCCCATTTCCTAGTTTATTTAGTATTTCCTAAGGGGGCCCACGGAGTCCGTGTTGGAGTGCTTAGATTGGTTTTATTTCTACGAGAATTGGGTGTGATTCATAATTTCATATGTAATAGCGTAGATTGGCTCATAGAGAATATTGTTTAACTGCTGTTGTAAGGGTTGGCAGGGAATGGATCTGATAACCCCAAAGTAACGGGTTGGGGGAGTGTCACGCGTCAAGCGTGACCCTTCGTTTCCACCCCCTTTGCGAGGAGATTTCTGTCCCTATTATTTTCATCCTATATGCCCATTTTTTAGAAGGGACCAAATCTTGGGGCAAACACTGCTCGACTGATTTTTGAGCAGTCGCTTGCTATTTCACCCCAGCCCTCGCTGTGCACTGTCTTTTCACGTGCGTCCCATTCATTTGCGTTCACTCAGTTTTCTCGCTCGCCTACGTCACTATTGGAAGGTGGACAAAAGTTGGGCTTGGGGTGAGTTTGGACACTCTGATTTGGGGGGTGATCGAGTCATCTCGTTTTTTTCTAGTCATTGATCATTTTGTTGGAGAGGGCCTCGTCCCTGTATTCTAGATAGCAACTGGAGTGGGCAGTCAGCCCACTGGAGCAGGACTCGTCATCTTGCTGGAGCTCATTTATCACCATCTTTTTGTTTTTTACCCCCCACATCATCATTTCGTCTGGAGAAGCGAAGGAAGAAGAAGGAAGATCCTGAGAAGAAGACATAAAAAAAAAAAGAACACTTAAAGAAGACTGGAGAGGGCCAGAGGACAGGAGGGTCAGACTGGGGTGACATCTTCCTGGAGGGTCGGTCTGCATGGCTGTTTTCTCTCCCCAGACGTGGTAACCTGGCGACTTCGTCCTCTTTGGCACGAGTGGTTGTGGTGAGTGTTAAGTCTTAAATTAATATTTGGTGGTACGTTGGTCACGTTGAAGACGTTTTCTTTTGGTCAGATTTTGACATTCATTTTTTTTTTTTTCGATTCGACTCTGGGGTTCGTTTTCCAAGCGGTCACAGCCTCTTTAGTGGAATCCTACTTATTGCGAGTTGTAATTCATACATATCAGGAACTGTTTCCTTTCGTTCCCTTTTTCCCCTCTCCCCATTTTCGGTGTCGACTAGCGTACCACATTTTGCGCTGAAATCGTATTGTATT
>CM031611.1:83283166-83285666 GCA_018398815.1 Conus ventricosus | reverse complement strand
GGAGAGAGAGAGAGAGAGAGAGAGAGAGAGAGAGAGAGAGAGGGAGAGGAGGAAGGAGAGAGGAGAGAGAGAGAGAGAGAAAGCATGAATTTGCAGGTGGTTACAGGTGTGACTTTGGGCACTGTTGGTACGAGTTTGCATACAAAACACTTTGCGAAACTGAATGGCTGCTGAGAGGGAGGGGTAAGGGGGTAGTGGGGGGGGTGGGGTGGGGGGGGGGGAGGGAGAAGGACGCACTTTGTTCTCTTTGCTCTGCTATGTTTGTTTCAGCCTTTATATGTATGTTTCTTTACTTTGATTTTTGAGTGTTGTTATTTTGTTTCATTTGAATGGCTGTTTATCTCTCTCTCTCTCTCTCTTCTCTCTCTCTCTCTCTCTCTCTCTCTCTCTCTCTCTCTCTCTCTCACACACACACACACACACACACTCACACACACACACCACACACACACACACACACACCACACACACACACACACACACACACACACACACACACACCACACACACACACACACAGCAACTACCTGGAACCCCACTAAACCACTACCCCACCCCAACTTCTCTTCTCCTCTTTACCAAGTCCTTCCCCCTCCCACTTTAATTCCACCCTTCCTCACCCCCTCCCCCAGACCCTACACCTCCCACCCTCTTCTGCTCCTCCCACACGCAAACGTTTTTTTCTTCTTCTTCTTTCTTTTCGAAACATGATGAAAGTAGCCGGGCTGGGGGTGATGATGATGAGGGAGAGGAGGAGAGAGAGGAGAGAGAGAGGGAGAGAGATGAGAGAGAGAGAGGAGAGAGAGAGAGAGAGAGAGAGTGAAAGAGAGAGGGAAGGAGAGAGAGAGAGAGGAGAGAGGAGGGAGGGAGAGAGTGAAAGAGAGAGAGAGAGAAGAAGAGGAGGAGGAGGGAGAGAGTGGAAGAGAGAGGGAGAGAGAGAAAGAAGAGGAGGAGGGAGGGAGAGAGTGAAAGAGAGAGGGAGGAGAGACAGAGAGAGAAGAGGTGGAGGGAGGGAGAACGAACGAACGAACGAACGAATTTTATTTTAAGAGGGTAGTGGATTAAGCATGAATACTTTTTTACATCCAGCCCTCTGGGCAAGAAAAAAGAATCGATATATAGTAAAAAAGCAAATCAAAACAAATACATGAAAAAAATGGAACAATTCCTTGCATGGGAACCTTTGACAAAAAAGAAAAAAAGAAGAAAAAGAAACCAGTGAACACCACCACCACCACCACCAACCACAACAACGAGAAAAAATGATCAAGGCAAGAGGTGGGGAGAGAGAGAGAGAGAGGAGAGAGAGAGAGAGGAGAGAGAGAAGAGAGAGAGAGAAAACGACCGACTGACCGACCGACTGACCGACTGGCGGAAGAAAGGCAGAGATAAAGGAAGAGAAATACAATGAAGCAGACATGGATAAACACCTACGAAAACCTTTGAAAAAACAAACATTAATGGCACAGGATGATCACTGCAATTTGCGTAAAATTGAGTCAACTTCCAACATCACATATTTGTTAAATTGAGGAGAGAGAGAGGAAGGAGAGAGGAGAGAGAGGTGAGAGAGAGAGAGAGAGAGAGAGAGAGATGAATGGAGAAGAGAGAGACAGGGAGAGAGATGGAAGAGAGAGAGAGAGAGAGAGAGAGGGGAGAGAGAGAGAGAGGATGAGAGAGAGAGAGAGAGAGAGAGAGACTGACAGCAGACAATACAGACAGACAGATAGACAAATAGGCAGAGAATGCAAAGCAGCAGCAGAATAAAGACATAGAGATGAGTAAAACAAATACATTTGAGGAAATTGGATACAAGATTACGATAAAAAAAATACCACAGAAGGTTAGCTATAACTTAGCATTAGATATTTTGATAATGTGTTTTAAACGTAGATAAGCTATTTTTATTTCTTATGTCACAAGGAATTGCATTCCAAAGTTTACCACCCGAATATGCTAAGGAAGACATGAATAGATCAATTCTGGGGCGGGGAATGGATATCAAATGTTTATTACGAAAGGTGTTTACAAGGAATTTGGTACGTAGATAAGAAGGTGCGAGATTGTTCATTATTTTGTACATGAACACACCCTTATTGAAACGACATTTATGACTGAATGGGAGAATCTCAAGTTCTTTATAGTCTACAACTTGAAGAGATGATTTAAGAAGTACGATTTTTAGTGAACGTCTATACAAACGCTCCAGTTGTTTCAAGCAATTGTGACTGGCCATGTCCCCAGCAAGTTGAAGCATAGTCAATGTCAGATTGTATATAGGCATGGAAAAAATAACTTCCGAGAATGTTGGTCAAGGAAATGCTTAATTCTGTTTAATTGAAATATCTTACTTGAGATCTTCCGAGATAAAGCAGAAACGTGATTAGACCAAGATAGATTGTTATCGATAGTGAGACCAAGTAACTTATGTGATCAATTTCTTCTATAATCTGATCATAGAGATACAATGGAGGTGATCTAGTTTTCATGTTTGTCGTTT
>CM031611.1:83273166-83275666 GCA_018398815.1 Conus ventricosus | reverse complement strand
ACTTTCCTGGCGCTCGTTAGGAAGCCAATATTTCCTGGAGCAAGTTGCTTTACCCATGGTGTTCTTGAAACTGGGAAGGGACTGGGTTCAGCTTCGATAAACTATTTACATCAGTTATTGAAGCATCGATAATAGTATAATCGTTATTGAAATAGCATCGATAAACTAGTATACATCAGTTATGAAGCTCGATAAACTAGTGTACATCAGTTATTGAAAGCATCGATAAAAACTAGTATAATCAGTATGAAAGGTAGGTTTGTGGTAATTTTGTGTTTGAAGGCGTGTCCAAAATGGATGTGGAAACAGTGTGGCGAAAACATTTGGGAAAGATTTCAAATGTCCGTACATCGTATCGTATTCTTAGAATGACGTAATGTGTTCTTCGCAGGCAAAGAACGTCTGTCGCGATTGTTTTGGGTATTGATGTGTTGAGAATGCACAGTAAGGAAACTCTTGAATTAGCTTGCTTTTTACAAGGTGATTACGGTGACGATAAAGTTACGAATTATAAAAATCAGCGACACAACTCACGCACAATTCAGCACGCGAGCGCGCGCACGCACGCACGCACGCACGCTCGCTCGCACGCACACACATACATACACACATACACACAACACACACACACACACACACACACAACATCTCCTCTCTCTCTCCTCTCTCTCTTCTCTCACCACACACACACACACACACACACACACACACACACACACACACACACACAACACACACACATACGCGCGCGCTCCGCGCATACGCACTCACACCCTCGCACACACACAGAGCCACTCTCCACACGCATATACAACACTACAGTGCACACCACCATTCCCATTGGGCAGCGCGACGCATACATACACATCACACGCAACGCACGCACGCACAAACACACACACATCACACAAACACATACACACACACACACACACCACACACACAACAACACACACACAATCACACACATACATAACGCTCGCGGCGCACAAATCTACTCATATCCACTCACAAACACTCACACGATCAGATAAACCCAAACATGTTTACGATAAACTAAAATAGAACGAGGACTCCGTCACAGACGAAAACACACCTTTTTCAATAAAGTTTCTTTTCCCTTGCATCAATATCAAACAACTTCTACGCAGAGCTGCCGACATACAGCCAGTGAAGAATGCATCAGAACCAAAACTTTACGCCGAGAGCTGCCGACAAAGCCAGTGACAGAATGCATCAGAAACCCAAACAACTTCTACGCGAGAGCTGCCGACACAGCCAGTGACAGATGCATCAGAACAAACAACTTCTACGCGGAGCTGCCGACAACAGCCATGACATGAATGCATCAGAACCAAACAACTTCTACGCGAAGCTGCGACAACACCAGTGACAGAAAGCATCAAACCAAACACTTCTACGCCGAGAGCTGCCGACAACAGCCAGTGACAGAATGCATCAAACCAACAACTTCTACGCCGAGAGCTGCCGACAACAGCCAGTGACAGAATGCATCAGAACCAACAACTCTACGCCGAGAGCTGGCCGACAACAGCCAGTGACAGAATGCATCAGAACCAACAACTTCTACGCCGAGCATGTCGACAACAGCCAGTGACAGATGCATCAGACCAAACCACACTTCACGCCGAGGCTGCCGACAACAGCCAGTGACAGAATGCATCAGAACCAAACACTTCTACGCCGAGAGCTGCCGACAACAGCCAGTGACAGAATGCATCAGACCAAACAACTTCACCGAGAGCTGCCGAAAACACCCAGTGACAGAACATCAGAACCAAACAACTTCTACGCCGAGAGCTGCCGACAACACCATGACGAATGCATCAGAACCAAACAACTTCTACGCCGAGAGCTGCGACAACTAGCCAGTGACAAATGCATCAGAACCAAACAACTTCTACCGAAGCTGCCGACAACAGCCAGTGACAGAATGCATCAGAACCAAAACAACTTCTACGCGAGAGCTGCCGCAACAGCCAGTGACGAATGCATCAGAACAACAACTTTTACGCGAGAGTGCGAAACAGTCAGTTGACCGAATGCATCAGAACCAAACAACTTCTACGCCGAGAGCTGCCGACAACAGCCAGTGACAGAATGCATCAGAACCAAACAACTTCTACGCCGAGAGCTGCCGACAACAGCCAGTGACAGAATGCATCAGAACCAAACAACTTCTACGCCGAGAGCTGCCGACAACAGCCAGTGACAGAATGCATCAGAACCAAACAACTTCTACGCCGAGAGCTGCCGACAACAGCCAGTGACAGAATGCATCAGAACCAAACAACTTCTACGCCGAGAGCTGCCGACAACAGCCAGTGACAGAATGCATCAGAACCAAACAACTTCTACGCCGAGAGCTGCCGACAACAGCCAGTGACAGAATGCATCAGAACCAAACAACTTCTACGCCGAGAGCTGCCGACAACAGCCAGTGACAGAATGCATCAGAACCAAACAACTTCTACGCCGA
>CM031611.1:83246451-83253951 GCA_018398815.1 Conus ventricosus | reverse complement strand
TCAGAGAAAAATATGATTATGTCGCGCGTGCACGTGTGTGTGTGTTGTTGTGTGGTGTGTGTGTGTGTGTGTGGTTTCATTTTGATTTTTTTTTTTTTTTGCAAGTTGACATCTTTTGCCTTCCAAAGTGGCCAACACTCTCTTCTCCCCATCCAAAGTGGCCAACACTCTCTTCTCCCCATCCAAAGTGGCCAACACTCTCATCTCCCCATCCAAATGGCCAACACTCTCTTCTCCCCATCCAAAGTGGCCAACACTCTTTTCTCCCCATCCAAAGTGGCCAACACTCTCTTCTCCCCATCCAAAGTGGCCAACACTCTCTTCTCCCCATCCAAAATGGCCAACACTCTCTTCTCCCCATCCAAAGTGGCCAACAGTCTCATCTCCCCATCCAAAGTGGCCAACAGTCTCATTCTCCCATCCAAAGTGGCCAACACGTCTCATCTCCCCATCCAAAGTGGCCAACACATCTCTTCTCCCCATCCAAAGTGGCCAACACTCTCTCTCCCCATCCAAAGTGGCCAACAGTCTCATCTCCCCATCCAAAGTGGCCAACACTCTCCTCTCCCCATCCAAAGTGGCCAACACTCTCTTCTCCCCATCCAAAGTGGCCAACATCTCATCTCCCCATCCAAGTGGCCAACACTCTCTTCTCCCATCCAAAGTGGCCAACACTCTCTTCTCCCCATCCAAAGTGGCCAACACTCTCTTCTCCCCATCCAAAGTGGCCAACACTCTCATCTCCCCATCCAAAGTGGCCAACACTCTCTTCTCCCCATCCAAAGTGGCCAACACTCTCATCTCCCCATCCAAAGTGGCCAACACTCTCATCTCCCCATCCAAAGTGGCCAACACTCTCTTCTCCCCATCCAAAGTACACTGCCCAGTCTGATTGTTTTTTTTTTTTTTTTTTTTTTTTTGGGGGGGGGGGGGGGGGGTATGTCGTTCCGCCAGTTTGCGGTTCACTGATGCCAGGAAAGTATACAATGACCAGCGCAGAGATGAATGTTATATAATCGAATGATTCAGCAATCCTCACTTTGGTCGAGCGCCTAGCTTGATGTTGGTGTTCGATTCTCTGTAAAAGTTTTCTTTTCTTACGTTTTGTCTTTGTTGTCTGTCTTTCTTTGTTTTTCTTTTTCTTTGAGGTTTTTTTTTTGTGCGGTGTTCTGGTGGTTTACGCGAGTTACACAGGTTCCCTAATCCTCTCCTGGCATAAGCCCCCCTCCTCTCCAAAACCTCCCAACCCCGGCCACCAAAAATGGGTAAAGGATGTTAAATCTGAAAGGCGTTCCTTCATTGGTGCTTGCTGCACAGTGTTACCTTCCTTGGTCCTCCGCGGGGCATTGAAAACGTTCCCACCCGTAATGAAGGGCCCATGTTGGCTACTCGGGGAGGCGGTGTGTAAAACATGGGCGGGGGGGGGGGGGGGGGGGGGGGAATACACGGTGATCCAGACAGGAGGACAGGGGCGATCCAAAGAGCGGCGGGGTAGGGGTGAACTAAACGTCCTGACTGCCGGGTCTGTCGCGACCGCTTGGTGGGCGGTGGATGTGAAAAAGTCCAAGGCGTGGGTGTAATGAGACGTCACAGGGAGCGGGCTTTGAGGGGGACTTTGCTGGCAAGACCTTGACTCTTGGATCCTGTCGTGATATTGTGTGTGTGTGTGTGTGTGTGGTGTGTGTGGTGTTGTGTGTGTGTGTGTGTGTGTGTGTGTGTGTGTGTGTGTGGTGTATGTGTGGTGTGTGTGTGTGTCCTGTTGGACCGGAGACACCCAGAAGGATGAGGTGGGGGTGAGGGTTGTAGGGTGTATTTCTGGGGTTCTGAGTTGGTGTACACCTGGAAGTCTGAATTAGTGTGTGCCTTGGTGGATCGGAGACACGTGGGGGTACGAGGCGGAGGGATTTGGTTGTGGGTTGTATACCTGCTGTCTTTGCTTTGTTGGATTCGAGACATGCCGAAGTACAACGCAGAGAGATGGGGGTACTACTGTGAGGGTATGCGGTACATCCCCACAGGGTTTTCGTCATTGAAACAGACCTTAACATTTTGTTTCAGTCATGACGCGGTCTTAATACAGATAGAAAGGAGACAAGACAGCAAAAAAAAAGCCCCCCCAAAAAACCCTCAAATAAAGCCCTAACCTAAGTTGTATGCTCATAAAAGGATTGGCGACGGATGCATGAACAGAGATGCATGAAGTAATCACAGCATCCAGTTTGATAAATAGCATACCCAGAGGACTGGATTTGTGTGCCTTGTTGAATCACAGACATGCAGAAGTACAGTGCTGAAAGATGGGATGCTGACGTGCGGTCCCCCCCCCCCCCCCCCCCCCCCCACCCCCACCCACCAAAAGCGGCTAACACTATCCTCACCCCATGGTACTTGGGACACTGTCCAGTGTGACATTTTTACGTTTGCTATTTTAGCAGTGCAACAAAAGTCCACAATTATCTACAGAGATGAACACAGCATAAATGCATGTTTCACCAATCCTCGCTTGGTCGAGCACCTAACTTAGTGATGTTGTCGTTGTTTGATTCTCCACAAAAGTTAGCTTCGAAAAGGTTTTATTGATATTTTGTTGTGGCGATCGTAGGTTTCTTGGAGCTAAAAAGAGTCCCCACCAACCTCACCTGGTATATTGACCCCTTCACTAACCTCCCTCCCTCAGCCACGTAAAAACAGGTAAGCGATGTCGAATCTGAATCGATACCGGTTTCCTCAGCGGCACACTTCTGCCTTGCTGGTCGTCCACGCGGGGCATTGAAAACGTTCCCACCCGTAATTATGCCCATGTTGGCTACTCGGGGAGGCGGTGTGTAAAAAATGGGGGGAGGGGGGGGGGGGGGGAGAATACACCGTGACAGGAGGACAGGGGCGATCCAAAGAGCGGCGGTAGGTAGGTGAACTAAACGTCCCTGACTGCCGGGTCTGTCGCGACCCGCTTGGTGGGCGGTGGACTGTGAAGAAGTCCAAGGCTGGGTGTAATGAGACGTCACAGGGAGCGGGGCTTGGGGGGGGGGGGGGGGGGGGGTTGGTGGACTGTGAAGAAGTCAAGGCTGGGTGTAATGAGACGTCACAGGGAGCAGGGCTTTGGGGGGGGGGGGGGGGGGGGCTGGTGGACTGTGAAGAAGTCCAAGGTTGGGTGTAATGAGACGTCACAGAGAGCGGGGCTTTGGGGGGGGGGGGGGGGGGGGCTGGTGGACTGTGAAGAAGTCAAGGCTGGGTGTAATGAGACGTCACAGGGAGGGGCTTTGGGAGGGGGGGGGCTGGTGGACTGTGAAGAAGTCAAGGCTGGGTGTAATGAGACGTCACAGGGAGGGGGCTTTGGGGGGGGGGGGGCTGGTGGACTGTGAAGAAGTCCAAGGCTGGGTGTAATGAGACGTCACAGGGAGAGGGGTGTGGGGGGGGGGGGTGGCCTGGTGGACTGTGAAGAAGTCCAAGGCTGGGTGTAATGAGACGTCACAGGGAGCGGGGCTTGGGGGGGGGGGGGGGGGGGGCTGGTGGACTGTGAAGAAGTCCAAGGCTGGGTGTAATGAGACGTCACAGGGAGCGGGGCTTTGGGGGGGGGGGGGGGGGGGGGGCTGGTGAACTGTGAAGAAGTCTAAGGCTGGGTGTAATGAGACGTCACAGGGAGCGGGGCTTTGGGGGGGGGGGGGGGGGGGGCCTGGTGGACTGTGAAGAAGTCCAAGGCTGGGTGTAATGAGACGTCACAGGGAGCGGGGCTTTGGGGGGGGGGGGGGGGGGGGGCTGGTGGACTGTGAAGAAGTCTAAGGCTGGGTGTAATGAGACGTCACAGGGAGCGGGGCTTTGGTGGGGGGGGGGGTGGGGGTGGGGGGGGGCTGGTGGACTGTGAAGAAGTCCAAGGCTGGGTTGTAATGAGACGTCACAGGGAGCGGGGCTTTGGGGGGGACTTCTGCTGGCAAGACCTTGACTCTTAGCATCCTGTCGTGAATAGTGTGTGTGTGTGTGTGGTGTGTGTGTGTGTGTGTGTGTGTGTGTGTGTGTGTGTGGTGTATGTGTGTGTGGTGTGTGTGTGTGTGTGTGTGTGTGGTGTATGTGTGTGTGTGTGTGTGTGTGTGTGTGTGTGTGTGTGTGTGTGTGTGTCCTGTTGGACCGGAGACACCCAGAAGGATGAGGTGGGGGGTGAGGGTGTAGGGTGTATTTCTGGGGTTCCGAGTTGGTGTATACCTGGAAGTCTGAATTAGTGTGTGCCTTGGTGGATCGAGACACGTGGAGGTACGAGGCGGAGGGATGTGGTTGTGGGTTGTATACGTGCTGTCTTTGCTTTGTTGGATCCGAGACATGCCGAAGTACAATGCAGAGAGATGGGGTACTAGTGTGAGGGTATGCAGTACATCCCCACAGGTTTTTCGTCATTGAAACAGACCTTAACATTTTGTTTCAGTCATGACACAGTGTTAATACAGATATAAAGGAGACAAGACAACAACAACAAAAAATTGCATAAAACCCTTCCCTAAGTTGTATGCTCATAAAAAGATTGGCGACGGATGCATGAACAGAGATGCATGAAGTAATCACAGCATCCAATTTGATAAATAGCATACCCAGAGGACTGGATTTGTGTGCCTTGTTGAATCACAGACATGCAGAAGTACAGTGCTGAAAGATGGGATGCTGACGTGCGGTCCCCCCCCACCCACCCACCCACCAAAAGCGGCTAACACTATCCTCACCCCATGGTACTTGGGACACTGTCCAGTGTGGCATTTTTACGTTTGCTGTTTTAGCAATACAACGAAGTCCACAATTATCAACACAGATGAACACATTTATAAATGCATATTTCACCAATCCTCGCTTGGTCGAGCACCTAACGTGGTGGTGGTGTCGTTGTTTGATTCTCCACAAAAGTTAGCTTCGAAAGGTTTTATTGATATTTTGTTGTGGGCGATCGTAGGTTTCTTGGAGCTGAAAAGAGTCCCCACCAACCTCACCTGGTATATTGACCCCTTCACTAACCTCCCTCCCTCAGCCACGTAAAACAGGTAAGCGATGTCGAATCTGAATCCGAGACCTGTTTCCTCAGCGGCACACTTCTGCCTTGCTGGTCGTCCACACGCGGGGCATTGAAAACGTTCCCCCGTAATTATGCCCATGTTGGCTACTCGGGGAGGCGGTGTGTAAAAAATGGGGGGAGGGGGGGGGGGGAGATACACCGTGACAGGAGGACAGGGGCGATCCAAAGAGCGGCGGTAGGTAGGTGAACTAAACGTCCTGACTGCCGGGTCTGTCGCGACCCGCTTGGTGGGCGGTGGACTGTGAAGAAGTCCAAGGCTGGGTGTAATGAGACGTCACAGGGAGCGGGGCTTTGGGGGCGGGGGGGGGGGGAGGGGGTTGGTGGACTGTGAAGAAGTCCAAGGCTGGGTGTAATGAGACGTCACAGGGAGCGGGGATTTGGGGGGGGGGGGGGGGGGGGAGGCTGGTGGACTGTGAAGAAGTCCAAGGCTGGGTGTAATGAGACGTCACAGGGAGCGGGGCTTTGGGGGGGGGGGGGGGGGGGGGGGCCTGGTGGACTGTGAAGAAGTCTAAGGCTGGGTGTAATGAGACGTCACAGGGAGCGGGGCTTTGGGGGGGGGGGGGGGGGGGGGGGGGGGGGGGGGGGGCTGGTGGACTGTGAAGAAGTCTAAGGCTGGGTGTAATGAGACGTCACAGGGAGCGGGGCTTTGGGGGTGGGGGGGGGGGGCCTGGTGGACTGTGAAGAAGTCTAAGGCTGGGGTGTAATGAGACGTCACAGGGAGCGGGGCTTTGGGAGGGGGGGGGGGGTTGGTGGACTGTGATAGAAGTCTAAGGCTGGGTGTAATGAGACGTCACAGGGAGCGGGGATTTGGGGGGGGGGGGGGGGGGGGGCTGGTGGACTGTGAAGAAGTCCAAGGCTGGGTGTAATGAGACGTCACAGGGAGCGGGTCTTTGGGGGGGGGGGGGGGGGGGGGGGCTGGTGGACTGTGAAGAAGTCTAAGGCTGGGTGTAATGAGACGTCACAGGGAGCGGGGCTTTGGGGGGGGGGGGGGGGGGGGGCCTGGTGGACTGTGAAGAAGTCTAAGGCTGGGTGTAATGAGACGTCACAGGGAGCGGGGCTTTGGGAGGGGGGGGGGGGGGGGCCTGGTGGACTGTGAAGAAGTCTAAGGCTGGGTGTAATGAGACGTCACAGGGAGCGGGGCTTTGGGGGGGGGGGGGGGGGGGGGGCCTGGTGGACTATGAAGAAGTCTAAGGCTGGGTGTAATGAGACGTCACAGGAAGCGGGGCTTTGGGGGGGGGGGGGGGGGGCTGGTGGACTGTGAAGAAGTCCGAGGCTGGGTGTAATGAGACGTCACAGGGAGCGGGGCTTTGGGGGGGACTTGCTGTGGCAAGACCTTGACTCTTGGCCTCCAGGCCACTTTTTCCTCCTGGCGGACTGGACCGCAGTTCCTTTCCCCTGTGGGTCTCTGTCCACCTCCTGTCGTGAAACTCTGTGTGTGTGTGTGTGTGCGTGTGCGTGTGCGTGTGTGTGTGTGTGTGTGTGTGTGTGTGTGTGTGTCCTGTAGAACCATGGACACACAGAAGTAACAAGAGACGAGAGATGGGATGTGTTCCTGGAGGTCTGAATGAGTAGCGCCTTGTTGAACAGAGACAGGCCGAAATGTAGTGCTTGGGGATGGGATGTTGGGGTGTGTGGGGGTGTATACCCGGAGGTCTGAATGAGTAGCGCCTTGTTGAACCAGAGACAGGCCGAAATGTAGTTCTTGGGGATGGGATGTGGCGGTGTGGTGCTTGGGGATGGGATGTTGGGGTGTGGGGGTGTATACCGGAGGTCTGAATGAGTAGCGCCTTGTTGAACCAGAGACAGGCCGAAATGTAGTGTTTGGGGATGGGATGTGGGGGTGTGGGGTTGTATACCCGGAGGTCTGAATGAGTAGCGCCTTGTTGAACCAGAGACAGGCCGAAATGTAGTTCTTGGGGATGGGATGTTGGGGGTGTGGGGGTGTATACCCGGAGGTCTGAATGAGTAGCGCCTTGTTGAACCAGAGACAGGCCGAAATGTAGTGCTTGGGGATGGGATGTGGGGGTGTGGGGGTGTATACCCGGAGGTCTGAATGAGTAGCGCCTTGTTGAACCAGAGACAGGCCGAAATGTAGTGCTTGGGGATGGGATGATGGGGTGTGGGGGTGTATACCCGAAGGTCTGAATGAGTAGCGCCTTGTTGAACAGAGACAGGCCGAAATGTAGTTCTTGGGGATGGGATGTGGGGGTGTGGGGGTGTATACCCGGAGGTCTGAATGAGTAGCGCCTTGTTGAACCAGAGACAGGCCGAAATGTAGTGCTTGGGGATGGGGATGTTGAGGTGTGGGGGTGTATACCCGAAGGTCTGAATGAGTAGCGCCTTGTTGAACCAGAGACAGGCCGAAATGTAGTGCTTGGGGATGGGATGATGGGGTGTGGGGGTGTATACCCGAAGGTCTGAATGGTAGCGCCTTGTTGAACCAGAGACAG
>CM031611.1:83231451-83236451 GCA_018398815.1 Conus ventricosus | reverse complement strand
CAGTTGTTGTGCCCCGTGGGAAGCAGTAACAGGACTTGATCTCCCCCCTTGAGGGATTGCTTCCTCACCTTCCTGTCATACTGCTTCTTCTGAACGACCCTAGCCTCCTGAAAAACCTTCCTTTGCAACCTTGCATGTCCATACCTTTTGCCCACCTTTGGAACAGGTCGAGTTTGGGGGCCCGATCGGGATCAACAGCACTCGCCTGAATTGTGTGTCAATTAAAGGGGGATGTTTAAGAGGCGCCTTCCTCTTCACCCTCTTGTGGCTGACCTTTGACACACGTCACATAAACATGCAGAAACGCTTGATGTCTGCCATTGCTCCGGGCCCAATGAAAATCATCAAAGTTCGGTCAGCTGTTTTGCTGGTGCCGAGATGACCCGCCATGAGCGACTCGTGACCCACTGACATGACAGTGTCACGATAACCTGCTGGTACCTCTAACGAGTTGTCACCTTACCTGTCTTCCCCTTGTGAACACTCGGACAACAGCCCCTTTCACAAGAAATTCTGTCTCACCTCCTCTAACCTCCTGTTTCTCTCCACCTCTTGCCAACCCCCAAGACTTCCCGAGCGAAGGGTCTTGTTCCTGCGCTGCCCTAAACTCACAGGCAAACACATCTTTGCCTAAACTTCCTTGCGGAACAAATAACGGTTTATCACCCTTTTCCTCCTTCTTGCTCCGTTTTAAAACTGCTGCCCCGTAGCAGTCAACAACTCAGGATCCCCTGGATCCCTTGCCCGGGAAATATTTCCAATGTCAAATAAAGGGAAGGGGTTTCTCCATCACCAACCGGGACAACTCGCCTGAGAAGTAAGGGTACGTACTTCTATCTTAGCAACTGGAAACTCCCTCACAGGCCATCGATTAGAGTACAGGTCTGGATTTGCCTGTCAAATCCCCTTTTTTGGGACCAGCATTGTTCTCCCAACCGCATGAACAACCAGGGGTCCGTAACACTTTCACCCTGCTGGCCAATCCCCCTTTTCCCGGTAACGAACCACTCAGCCTAGTGCCCTCCATCCCTGAAAATGACTGCTGTCCAGTGCTAGCCATAGGCTGCACTCCACCCTCTTCAGATTGGATCCCTTTTGGTTCCACTGAGGTCGTTTCCTTGACGACCTTTATCCACCTCTTGCAAGGCTGCTGCCTTCTGGAACCTATGGGGACAATCCTCGCCACATGTCCCTTCTGTGACAAATGAAACACCTATTGTCCCTTTGTCCTCCTTTCTGCCCCACCACTGGGTTTGCAGATGTGCAGAAAACCCCCCTAGTCTCCTTGCACTCTTCTCACCTGTGACTAGCACCTGTTTCTCCTGCACCTTAGTGCCCAAACGTGCCTCTCTATACACCTCTGCGAACTTCAACAACTCCCCTGCTGTCTCTGGCTGCTCTTTTTTAAATGTATGGTCAACCAGGGCCCGCAACCTGCCCAAAATCGTTCCTTCATAACCAGCTTTTTCCCAATTCAGCGAACTCCTTCTTCGTACCACTCAACTCTAGCCATTTATCAAAATAGTGATCTAAACGTGCACCAAACTGAGTGTACTTTTTCCTGCTTGCAATCTAGCTGAACGAAATTTCTTTCTGAATCCTTCCTCTGTGAGGTCAAATCCCTTCATCAACGACTCTTTCACGGCCACCAAAATCAGATTGTTGTTCTGCCGGTAATGCCGTGAAAATCTGTAATGCCTTACCCGTCAATAACGCTGACAAAATGACTGCCCACTCTTTGAAGGCCAACCCTGATGGTCGCAAACTTTTCGAAACGACGATGTATGCATCAATCGAATCTGTTCCTTCAGAGAACTTCGGCAACTTTGGTCGGGGGGCGTAACTGCGCACAGAGTCACTGGAAAGTGAACTCCATCATCGGTGGTCTCCCTTTGTATTTTCACTCGCTCTAACTCTAATTGAATCCTTAATCTTTCTGTTTCCTGCGCTTCCTTTAGTCTTTCTGTTTCCTGCGTTTCGCTAGTCTGAATCCTTAATCTTTCTGTTTCCTGCGTTTCCTTATCTTGTTAGCCTGAATCCTTAATCTCTCTGTTTCTTCTTTTTCTACTGCGACACGTCGTCTTTCCCCGCGTTCATTCCCCTTTTCCCTCTTTGGCTTGTTTTCAACAAATGCTCGCAACTTTTTCCCCAATAACCAAATCACGAGCGACGCTCAAAGTTGTTCAATAGGGTGTTTTTTCTTCGCCTTATAACTGTTTTTTTTTTTTTTTTTTTTTTTTTTTTTTGAACAAATTTTACCTACGACGCCAACTGTGGTTACCACGAATGATAATAGCACAAGCTATGATGACAATTTAGTTGGACAAAAGAGGTTAGTTTTTATAAGACGCCAGCGGACCCAATTGAGAGCGAATTATAGGCAATTTTGTGCGAAATGGGTATCTGGGGCTGAAATGCCAAACTAGTGTTACTACTTGGAAGCATGCCAGCCTTAGTATTTAACTATCTGGGAACTAGAAGACAACCCTTGTCTTAGAAATTTCTAATTGATCCACCCATTCTCTTGAAAGTTGAACAAATTTTTATAAATGGGCCAGAATATCTGGCAGGCTCCCTATTAAAAATTTTAACTTGGGATTTAGTGGAGGAAGATAGCCCAGCCCAAACACATCCAACTTGCTTACAATTCATTATATATCATGCATTGTCACATCAATCATTTAAAGTCTATAACTTTTTCTACACATGATCATAGAACAAACATCAATGTTATGGAATCAAACAAAATAAAAATTCTCTCTTTCCTGAAACTTCACAAATATTTATCTAAAAAAAATTAACAAACCGGTATAAATAGATTTTACTTTCTGCCAGGTGATCTATAACTATTCATGAATCACGTCTTTTCTCTTTTCCTTTTTTTTTTCTTTTCACTGTCACTTTCACAACACGACACAACTCTGGACTGGTCAAATTAGATGCTGCACGGTCAAAGGTGGACTGCTGGCCTGGTCAGGTTAGACGCTGCGTTGGTAGTTGGACTTGGAAATGAAAAAAAAATGGCGCTGGCATGTATGAGGTCGAACCCCCGTTTAGATGAACAGGACTATCAACATCGATTTTCTCCTTTTTCTTCCTGCATTACGTTGCACTCTCTCTCTTCTAGTTCTTCATAAAATTTGGGAATTTGGGTTTCTTTTCTTTTCTTTTTTTTCTTTTTTTTTTAAATTAGTTTGAACTCTCTCTCCACATCTCTTTAGTTCTCCCTTGAGATATTTTGTGTAATCTCTCAACTTGGTTCTCTTCTTCCTCCCTCAAATTTTGCTTTCTCTCTCGAGCAGACCTCATTCCAGAACCTCTTCCTTTTTTCTTCTTTTTACTCTTCGTTCTCCCTTCTCTCATCAGCATTACTTTAATCCCCCTAAACTCCGTGTCAAGGGCCAGTACATTGGTCAGTATTTTACCACTCGTACCCGAAGTTATTCCTTAATTCATTGGATATTCAAATCAAAGACAGTCACCTACACGCCTTAATCTTTTGGTGTAATTGTCATTTAAAAAGATTAGCTTGATTTCACCCCCACCAAATACCTCTCCTCTCCCTTTCGGCGACGTGTAAATTGGATAATCAGTTGGCCAGACTTGCAATAGGTCGGGCCCCCTATTAGACTTGGTCAAACACTCGACTGTCTACGGGAAGATTTTGGATTACTCTCTCATGCTCAAATTTGGCGGTATGAGTTTGATCGGGGTCGAGACATTTTGACAACATCGAGGTGTCGGTCAAACTTAGTCGTTGCTGGACAGACCATCTTGTGGAGCTCTCCCCTAGCTTAAATTTGGTGGATCCGACACATGGGCCCGTCTGCCTGACACCTAGATTTTTTAGTCGGCTTATGTCGACTGGTAGGTGGCGATTGACACGAATTTGTTGTTATTTTTTACGGAAATTGTGTGTGTGTGTGTGTGTGTGTTTGTTGTGTGTGAGAGAGAGAGAAGAAGAGAGAGAGAAGAGGAGAGAGAGGAGAGGATAGAGGAGGAGAACGCATATATTTGTGTGGTTGTGTTGTGTGTGTGTTTGTGTGTCGCTTTGGGGCGAAAATAAAAACAGCGAAGTGATAAGGCGTTGGGAATGTCTTAAATGTTACAGTGCATCCACGTTGTTTCTCTCCTCTCCTTTCTTTTCTTCTGTTCTTTTTTTTGTTGTTTTCTCTCTTGTAAATTTGTCTCTCTGTCTTCTGTTTCTCTCTTATTCTTTTTTCTTCTTCTTCTTCTTCTTTCTACTTTTCTTCTTCTTTCTTCTTTCTTCTTTTCCCCTCTTCTTTTTTCTTTTTCTTCTTATTCTTCTCTTCTCTTCTCTCTTTCTCTTCTCTCTCTCTCTCTTCTTCATTTCTTCCCCTCTTCTCATACTGTTTTCATAATTTTCAGAGCATTCTCTCACATTACTCATCATTTTCATTCAGTCATTAATAGTTTTCTATTTAAAATTAAGGGATGCTTCCCTTCTGGGGCTAAATTTTTTTAAATTCAACCCCCACCCCACCCCCCCTTCTAGGGCTTTTGCGATAACATGATCACTATTTCTCGTTTTTCTGTCTTCTCTCTCTTCTCTTCTTCTCCTTCTTCTTATCTTTCTCTCTCTCTTCTTGTTGCTTCCCTCCCCATCCTTCTCTCTTTCTCTCTTACTTCTTTGCATTCCCCCAAAAATAAAAACAAAAATTACAACATTCATCTCCTTCCCCCTCATTTTTCCCAAAAACATAATTTCCCTTTTTTTTGTTTAAACCCCCACCCCTCCCTTCCCTATGTGATTGTTTTTTTTTTTTTTTTTCTTTTTCCTCCTTGTTTTACCCTTTCGTTTTTAATGGGGGTTTTTTGGACCCTCCCCAAATCAACCCTCCAGGGTTTTACGTCCAAAATCTTCCAGGAAAAACTCAAACCCTGCCCAAACTCAAGCCGTTCTTTTTTTGGTTTTTTAAAACTCTACCTCCTGGGGGTGGGTTACCTTTCAAAAAGGGGCAGGGCCGTGGCAGGAAGGA
>CM031611.1:83221451-83223951 GCA_018398815.1 Conus ventricosus | reverse complement strand
TTTTCCAGCAAATTTCTGAAATGTTCATACCATTCATACATAGAAATGTTGTTGGAAGGTTGTGATCTTCTTCTTGACATTTTATGAAAAGATTTCCAAAAGAGTTGTTGACTTTGGATTGAATTCACCAATTCGCTTAACAATCGGTCATTATACTCTTCTGTTTTCTCTTATTTAAGTTCTTGTATTCACGCCTTGCAATACAAAATGGAACCCTGTCTTCTTTATCGAGCGTTTTCCTAAATATTCTAAATAATCTACACATTTTGCGTTTAGACGTTTACATTCATAGTCATACCAATTATTCTGTGTAATGTTTTTATTTGCTGGTATTCTTTTCTCCATGATTTTAGCTTGTTCTTTAACAACGATATTAAATTGATTTATTGCATCATTGACATCGACATGTATCAAGTCTTCACTATCTGATAACTTTTTTCTGAACCTCTTCTGTACTCATGGAGAAAGAGAATATGCTGAGCAAAATCTTGGTTCCAACAATATTTAACAATAAACTGGTCACTTTCAGCATATGATTTTCGGTTGAAACACATCTTGTCACTTCGTTTATTTATACATAACAGAAGAGGTAAGTGGTCAGATTCAAATCTTTCCAATACTTTTAAAGTCAACTTGTCACACAATAACTCAAAAAGGTGTACAGATACTAGAAAATAATCATTCACACTATTTCCTGTGTCAGCAATGTATGTGAATCGACCCTCTGGGTCTCCATCACATACCCCGTTTAAGATATGCAATCCCAGTACAGTACACATATTCAGCATTTTCTTTTCCATATAAGTTAAGCACTTTGTCTTGGAACATCTCACAATTTCAGAACTGTTCTTGCTATTGTGAAAAACGGATAACTCACGATCACAAATAGTTTCCGGGATAAGATTCGACGTCCTCGCATTAATGTCACCACATAGCATTATATCAACATCACCTAATGATATCATCTTTTTCACAATGCAATCTTCTAACAAGTCAATGCCATTATCGAAACCATTTAAAGAGTAATACGGAGCATTTTCAGGCGGAACATACGCACAAACTAGTAGAACAGTTTTAAACAAATCAAAATAATCTTTATCAAGCAAAATAACATTGAATAAGGACTTTCACAGTTCACAGGAAGAACATACGGAACTAAACCTTTCCGTACCAAGCAAATTATTCCCCTGAACACCTTCCATGTTTTGTAAGTTTAAACGGCTGACTTTACAAATATATCATGATCTGTAAAAACACTCGATTCAAACTTTTCTGCAAAAGTTTCCACTAAACAGACCACATCGAATGAAGAAACAAATTGGATGAAATCTCTGTCTGCTAATTTATTAAACAATCCGCATATATTCCAATGTAAAAAAGATACATTGTTTATAAATTCACATACACTCCCCACACTCTCTTCAGGAGAGGAATCCATATTCGAGTTGTAATATCATGTCACATGGATCACCAGTCTCGCACAAACTTTCATTCTCGCTCAGCACATCAACATCGCCACGCTCACATCCAACACCTTCCAAACCCCCCGTGCACAAATGCACGGGATCTGTGTTACATGTTTTTCTTAAACTAACACAGTTCACAACTCTGTCGTGCAGGCCTTCCTGTGAACAGATACACTGTCAATGATCGGTGACAACTTACTTTTGGTACCCAGTGAATCTTGTGACACGGATGTTTTTATGTCATTGGGCCGGCCACACCCCTATCTAAGTTGAACAAGGTTGTCACTACCATCCAGCCCAAACTTTTTCCCATCGATCACGAGGTGATCATATACCATGAAAACTTTTTTATCCTTAGACCTGACAGACTTTAGGTGTGGCGAAAGCTTTTTCCTGATCTCCCTAATTTTGGGGAAAAGTCCTCCCCGATAAAAATGCCAGTTCCTTTTAAATTCTTTTTAGCACGTAGAATCCTGTCCTTATCTTTGAAAAAAGTGCACCGGCAATGATAGGAGACTCTGGTTTTGCATTAAGGCGATGGACTCTATCAAACAGAACATCATCAGCAAATTCTAGTTTATCAGTCAACATTTCTTTCACCTTGTCCTCACAGTCCTGCCAGCTCTCGTTCTTCATGCGTGGGATACCATGGATGATAAGATTGTTCCTCTTTGACCTACTCTCCAGATCATCCACTTTTCTGTCCAAATCTTCCACTTTAGCACAAAGTTTATCATTTTCACACTTTAATAGTTCGTTCTCCTGCTTGAGGTCAGAAATTTCTTGTCTTAGAGCAGACACATCATCCTTCAGAGAACAGCACACATTTTTCAGGTCGTTCATCTCACCACACATATGGTCAAACTTACTGTTTAGACCGTTCAAGGAGCCCTTTACTTCCCTCAGTGAGGCCATCACGTCTTTCATGGAGGGGTCCGACGGAAGCGTAGAAGTACCAGGGGAGCTCCTTGACCGCCAACGCTGTCTCGTCGTGTAGAACCTCCACTGCCGAGGCGGGTCTGACGCAAGCTGTC
>CM031611.1:83198951-83211451 GCA_018398815.1 Conus ventricosus | reverse complement strand
TACCTGACCCTGTCAGCTGAGTTGCGGTCACTTCACGAAGTAGGGGCAGAACCATCTCTTAGGACTGTACGGGTGGAGGGGCCTATCGGAACAACTCGGATCCCACCAGAACGACAACACTGTAAGATGGACTGAAAACAACAACAACAACAAACGGGGTGGGGGGGGGGGGGGGATGGGGAGGCGGGGGAGATTAGGAGGCGGGGAGAGGAGGCATTTTTTATATTTTTTTTATATTTTTGCACCGTTGGAATTCAAACTCACACATAATTGCACTGGGAAACTCGACGCTCTACTACTGCGCTACCCGGGTAGCGAGACAAGGCGCCGACGTGTGAAAGAGCAGATAACTTCCCCTACCCCCCCTCCACTCCACCCCCCTTCCCCCCCCCCCCCCCCCCCCCCCACTCCCCTCTGCAAATGACTTTGTACGTGACGAATTTGGCATCCAGGATGAAACGTGAGGCCAGGGCACCTTGCAAGGTGTGAGACCTTTGGAAGCCGTGCACTTCATCCAGCGCCGCCAGTCATGACGACGATGGTGATAACGACAACGACGACTGTAGAAACGTGGCAAAGAGAGCAGTATCGTATGGGGGGGGGGGGGGGGGGGGGGGGGGGGGGGGGGGGGGGGGGGGGGGGGGGGGGGGGGGGGGGGGGTAGAACGGATCATGCAGTTGTTTACGACAACTGAGAAGTTCGTGGGAACGGATACCGACACGACGACAGACGAGATGTTGATGGCCTCGTTCATCTGAAGTGGCCTCTCATACTTCCTTTTTGAGATTCTGTCAGGAGTTTTTTTTCATTTAAAAAAAAAAAAAAAAAGATAGCGCGAAGTCAGTGTCCAACCGCGACCTTTTTGGTCGACTTTTCTAGTAAGTAGTTCACTTAATGACGTAGACGAGGGAGAGGAAAAAAAGGACCAGGGAAAAAGATTGGTGTAGATATGTAAAAAGAAAAAAAAAAGGACATATTCCACTGGGATAAAATGTTTTCCACCGGGTGACATAGAACAAGGAGAGTAAAGGGCAGGTGTCTTCATCCTGTCCTACCATGAAGAACACGGGAAACAAACCGTTGGTACCAGGCCCACCAGACTACTGACCAGTATTCTCTGAGACTGGGGGGAGGGGGGGGGGGATTTGAGGTTTTGCAAGAGGAGACAGGGCTGATGCCCGTCATTCTACAAGAGAGACTGTCAGTTGGAGCACCACCCAGTTCATTCTGAACATCTGGGACTGAATAGACTGTCAGTTGGAGCACCACCCAGTTCATTCTGAACACCTGTGACTGAATAGAGAAGAAGAAGATTGGAGAAGAAGAACAAGAAGAAGATTATGATTAGAGAAGAAGAAGGAGATAATGATGATGATTAGAGAAGAAGAAGAAGAAGATTGGAGAAAAAGAAGACTGGAGAAGAAGAACAAGAAGAAGATGATGATTAGAGAAGAAGGAGATAATGATGATGATTAGAGAAGAAGAAGATTTGAAGAAAGAAAGAAAGAAAGACAGAAAGAAAAAGAAAGGTAGAAAAACAAAAAAACCCACCAGGTGCAAGCCCGACCGCTGAAGAGAACTACGATCTCACTCCCCACTCCCCTTCCCCCCCCCCCCCCCCCCACACACACACACACACACACGCACACGCCTCTCACTCGCCCTCGATCAAAATTCCGCGAGGCTCAGGGCCGTGGAGTGAAGAAGCCTGACGTGGCGGGGCTGCCCGGTAACGCCGGGACCACCGGGCCACTTCTCGCTCACTCGGCAACTCTTTGGGGGAAGACGGCTAGCTGTATGACGGAGAGAGGGGGGGGGGAGGAGGAGGGGAGGCAGGGGGTAGATGGGTCTGGGGAGTCAAGGCTATGGGGCTGTCGTCGTCGTATCGCACGCCTCAAGAGGGAGGTTATGCCATGTTAATGACCTCGATACGACAGCAAAATTTCTTCCCCCTAATACCCCCCCCCCCCCCACCTCACCCCCTCCCACGCCAAACATGGGAGGGGGGGGGGGAGGGGTGAGGAGGGAAGAGGAAGGAGGTGGACGGGGGTGGGGAGGTGTTGGAAGATTTAGCGTGAGGTTGCGGATTTTTTTTTTTTTTTTTTTGAATGGGTGTGCTGTGTAAATGTGCTGAACATTCTTGTAACTGAAAAAAAAAAAAAGAATGTAGAAAGAAACTCCACAAGCGGATACAATTAATAATGGAGTAGTTCAGAGGTCAGTCTGTGAGAGAACAAGCAAACCGAAGGACTGGCCAAGCAACCGGTTGACCAGCTCAGCCAGCTGTCTGAAGAGCAGGTTAATGCCATGGCAATGACCTTTGTCCGAAAACATGGAGAGAGAGAGAGAGAAAGAGAGAGAGAGAGAGAGAGAGAGAGAGAGAGAGAGAGAGAGAGAGAGAGGGAGGGGTGAAAGAGATTGCACACACGCATTCATGACAGCATTTACTCCATACGCACACGCAATCTTTCCAATCAACCAAAAGGCGCACTACCGAATGTTTTTTCTTCTCCCCCTCTCCTTCAGGGAAAAACACTTTACTAAATCACATCAAACAATTTATAAACAGATTTTATACATGTATCTCTCTTTTCCTTCACACTGAGAGATAAACTAATTCATTCAAGATTCTATAAAGTCATGGCCTTCACATCACATTAGCCCGAGATCCAGACCAGGAGAATAAATAATTCTTGCAATCATTGATGCCATGCCTGCATCAGAGATGAGACTCGCCCCATACTGTCATGATTCCCTGTCTCTCTCAGAAATCGTGTCGCCCCCTTGAATTCTCCCGTCACTGGAGATATGATAAGTTCCAACTGCTCTCCCTGGAGTCTTTAATTGCTGGGGCTGAACTACCGGTGTGTTCCCCACACCATGGCCATCTTTAACCACCTCACGGGGTGAAGAGTGAAAGGTGAAGGGCTGAAACACGAATAAGGTTCGTGTAAGTAACCTGCTTCTCATGCAACATATTCTTTCTTTCTCTTTTCTTTAGGTTTTCCCCTGTAGCTTTCCCCAACTATCTATGACTCACCTGGTAATGACTGGTCAGCAGTGAGGACCAGCGTCCTGACAGGTTCGAGTCTCTAGGCCATCTGCTGGGCTAAAACTGATTCTTTCCTCCCTCCTCCGTTTAGTAACGGCTATTCTGGCACAATAAAACATCGGGCATCATCCGTGACCCATAATGAACATACCTGCAAATTTTCAGAAAGATCGGCCCAGAAGTTTTGTCTGGAGCGAGTGGAACACATTTTGACCACGGGCAGACAGACAGACAGACAGACAGACAGCATATCTTCGTTCCCATTGTAAAGTTCTCCCTGTTCTTGGAGAACTGGGAGTACAAAAAGGCAAGAAAATCGGACGCTGAAGAAGTCAAGGCGCAATGATTACTGTACTTCCTGCGGGCTTTCGGGTCGGCCGTTTCCATTTCATCACCTGTGTTAAGTTCGACGGTTGGAGACGGGATTTAGGTGCCAGTACATACAGCACAGGCTGTATAAAACGTTCCATCGACTGTTTGGGGTGTGTGTGTGTGTGTGGTGTGTGTGTGTGTGTGTGATGTGTGTGTTGTGTGTGTGTGTGTGTGTGCGCGCGCGCGCGCGCTTGCTTCTACGTTTCAGCTTCCAGGTGGTCGTTGTATATATTGTGGTTGATTGTGGCTTATAGTGCATAGACTTTCTGGTATACTCTTGTTGTTCTTGTAAAAGTTTCAGATTGATCACAGTGCGCAGTACAAACAAACTTCTCATGTGCTTACGTGCTTTGGATGAGGGAAGACCAACTGTGCTTCCATTCCATTTCTGTGGCAGATGTAGCTGGTATAGGTCTACACTTTGTTCCTCTTTCTTTTCTTTTCCCCCCATGACATCCTTTGTTTGGGTTTACGATGCACGGGTGTCAGTATTGTTTAGACAGCTCCGATGCTGCTGCGAGGTCAACACTGTGGCCATGACATTGGTGAGGGCGTAGAGTGCAGGGAAGGTAGTGAGGGTATGGGGATGGTGGGGGGATGGTGGGGTGGGGGGAAGGGGGGGGGGGGGGGAGAAGGGACTTGCCCACTTCTGAGTGGATTCCACACAGGGCACTCTTTTTTTTTTTTTTTTTTTTTTTTTTTTTTACCCCCGCTGGTATCTTTTAGAATTTCAGAAGCTCCATGGTGCATGCATTCCGTGTGATGCATCGCTCACTGTGAAACAGTTGTTCATAGAATGGTGGGAATTACATGATGCCAGACTTAAACAAAAAACAAAAAACAAACAACAAAAACAAAACAAAAACAAACCAAAAAAAACCACTTTGCAGCAAACTCCATGAAAACCTTGTTCAGAGATGTTCCACCAGAAGTGGGGTTTTTTCAGTACCTGAAAGAAAAGAATTCTTCTGATTTAATATTTTAAGGAAGAAAGAAGGAAAGCAAAGGCGATTTTGCGTGTTACAGAAAATCAGTGTGTGTATGTGCACGTTTGTGTGTGTGTGTGTGTGTGTGTGTGTGTGTGTGTGTGTGTGTGTGTGTGTGTGTGTTGTTGTTGTTGTTGTGTTGTTCCGTTTAACGTCTTCCCACATAAAGTGATTTCAGACAGTTTGTAGTGATAGAGTGTATGATGAAAGAAGTATGAGTGTGTGCAACCATTTGTGAGTGTGTGTGTGTGTGTGTGTGTGTGTGTGTGTGTGTGTGTGTGTGTGTGTGTGTGTATGTGCGTGTGTGTGTGTGTGTGCTTGCGCGCGCGCGCGCATGTGTGTGTGTGAAAATGTGTGTGTGTGTGTGTGTGTTTGGGTGGATGTGGGTGTGTGTATATGTGTGTGTGTGTGTGTGTGTGTGTGTGTGTGTGTGTGTGTGTGTGTGTGTGTGTGTGTTAAGAGATAAGTTTATGATACGGTTTTCAGTGTGCCACAGTTTTCAAAGAAATACAGTATTTTCACCATGTCCAATGGAACTAGTTTTCTGTTCTTCAATAGTGTCTCTGCACTAGAGGTGTATCTGATGAAGTTGGAAGCAGTCCTTTGAATGATGTCTTCGTTTCAGCACATTTTCCAATGTTGACGTGGTCATATTTTTCCAGTTTTGGACACTTCAATTAAGCGTGTAGTTGAGGAGTTAAAGAGTGTATATATTACAATCTTATGTTGTATCTATTTGTAAGCGGCATCATACTAATGATTGAATTTGATTAAGATGAGCATTTGTTTGTTCAAATGAGTTGGGGGGGGGGGGGGGGGGAAATAAAGTTATAATTCAAAGGAAATATTCCAACTGGGCTTTGTAATGAATGTTTACAAATTAAACACATGGAAAAACAGTTATTTAACATGTAAGGCAAGTTCAGTGAAGTCGATCCATCAGATAAAATTTCAGCACCTTCCCTTTGCACTACTGTTTTGTTCTTGCACAGTTCAATAACAGATGACTTACACTGAGAGGTTCCCCACACATACATGAGACATTTTGCAGTATTTAGTTCGAGGTGAATTTAATCGCATGCGATGAATTAAGCTTTCTACATCTCTGGAAATTGGAGTTTGGATTTTTCTTAATTGTGTTTTGGGGTTAATATCAGGGCTTGGTTTAACACACATTTTATAATATAGACAATCTGTGTTTTTTAATAAATGTTTAAATATGTCGTTTGATGCTTTATTTATCAGTGCATAACATTCTGACAAATCCAAATCTATACTGCATGAAGTTGTGCCTTCAATGTTGCGAGCTGCTCTTCGAGCAGCTTGGTCAACTCTCTCATTGGATGAAATGCCGCAGTGAGAGGGCACCCAACAAAAAGTAATATTGACTCGAT
Organism: Conus ventricosus; assembly: GCA_018398815.1. Lineage (NCBI taxonomy): Eukaryota > Metazoa > Mollusca > Gastropoda > Neogastropoda > Conidae > Conus > Conus ventricosus. Next base: position 83,205,647 of record CM031611.1, on the reverse strand, counting down.
GAAATGCCGCAGTGAGAGGGCACCCAACAAAAAGTAATATTGACTCTCTTCATTGATAGAAGATGCGTTACGTAATTTTTTTTTCGTTGTTATCTCATTACGAATCTTTGAATTTGGAGATTGTAAAGCAGAAAGCGCTGATCTAGAATCACTACAAAGTAGAAGTTGACAATTTTTAGTGGAAGAATTTAGAATATACTTTAGAGACATTAGAATTGCTACTAGTTCTGCTGTAAAAATCGACAAGTATTTCCCAAGATGATACAATTTCTCCACTTTTAAGGTTGGTATGATAAAAGCTGCGCCAGTGTTACGATCATCTAGTACTGAACCACCCGTAAAAACTTTCAAGTGATCTTTATACACATTTTCCAAATGACAATTTACATCGCTTTTAAGGTTTGGAGAATCGTTTTTACTTAGTAACAGTGTAATTTGTATCAAATTTAGCTTTTATTTGTTCCCATTTGGGAATGGGTCCATAGAAGGGGCTCGAAGGGATTTTAGTTTGATTTATGTTTGATTCTTTCAATAGAGTAGAAGTATATGTCTGAATGGATAAAGTTGATTTTATGCTTCTAGCTCTTTTTGCAAAGTCTGTTTCTGGATTTAAGTTGATTTTATGCTTCTAGCTCTTTTGGCAAAGTCTGTTTCTCTCTGTGTGTGTGTGTGTGTGTGTGTGTGTGTTGTGTGTGTGTGTGTGTGTGTGTGTGTGTGAGAGAGAGAGAGAGAGAGAGAGAGAGAGAGAGAGAGAGAGAGAGAGAGAGAAAGGGTGGAGGTGAGAGAAAGGAAAAGCGGTGGGAGGAGGGGGGGATACGGAGGGTCGTGAAGGTTGGGACGTGTTTCAGGCTGTGAACATGGTCAGTCGGCCTGGGGGCCGCGAGATTCACTAGATAAAACAAGCCTGGTCACGCACGCTTACTGAAGTGAAACGATGATTAGCGAGACGAACATGAGAATTCTATAGGAAAAAAAAAGTTTACAGCAACAGAGGCTGAAAGAAATAGGGGAGAGGGTAGGCATACATAATAGAAAACAAAACAAATGGTTTGTGAAAGTAAATGAACGAATAAATAGGTAGATAGATAAACAAAGACGTGAATTAACTAGTAGATAGACAGATGAACAGGGACGTAAATAAGTAGGTAGATAGATAATAAGTATAAACAAAACAAATGAAATGGAATAATAAAACGGCGTGGAGAAATTCGGCCAAAGAAAAGGTTGATAAACGAAGAGAAGAGCTGGGAGCCTCGTTGGCCTGTTGGACAAAGCATTGTTTCCGTCAACCGTGACCGCCGAAGTCCAGAGATCAGTGCTCGCTACAGGCATCCAGCGGGTGTGTCTGAAGCTGTCTCGTCGCTGTCGCCATCTGTGTGTGTGTGTGTGCCCTGTCCATCTCCCCCTCCAAGTGCTTCGGGTCGAGCAGCAAGCCGAAGGTCTGTGCGTGAAGCGCTTGCATGGGGAAACACACACAGACACAGACACACACACACACATCAGTCCTTGCGCACGACTTTAAATCCCGTTCCACACACCCCTCCCCCCTCCCCCCCGCCCCCCCCCCCCCCCCCCCCACCAAGTCAGTGAACTCGAAGACGAGGAAAACAGACATTTTGCGCCGAATATGAAAAGATGATCAGTGGTTTCTTGTTCTTCGTGTTCACTATCCAAAATGTTCTTTGTTCGTGTGTTTTTTCTCGCCTAAAGAAGACCCAAGAGATCGAAATGCATCGTGTTTTGTCTGTTTCTGTTGGCGTTGGCAACTCACCCAAGTTTGCTTCATTGTTCTGCCCTCGGTCACTCCGGCTTTGAAACTAACATGAAACAGCAAGGCTGTGATTGCGGCGGGTAGTGATGACTCAACTATCCAAAGAGAGGCGACAGCGGCGGCGTCTTCCCATCAGGGGGATAGCTGCACAGTGATAGCTGACTCCATGTGAAGTCAAGTGAGACTGTCGATTGCCGTCTACACATCTCTCATTCAACCTATCTCTGTCTGAACCGGCTTGGATATTGGCGTTGCAGTGCGCTTTCACCCCCCCCCCCCCTCCCCCCGTCCTTCTTCACTTTCCTACCCCTGACGCTCCACACAGTCCTTCCAATCTCACCCCCCCCCCCCCCCCCCCCAAAACACACAGACACACCTTTCTAACTGGTACAAGTAGGTGCGCTCTTTTCTCCCCCTTTTTCTTCTCTCATTCTTTCGTTCTGTCTCTTCCTCTGTGTATTATTATTATTATTATATGCCTCGTGAGTTGCTTTCACAAAGAATCATGAGAAGATCAGACTGCGCTTGAAATCGAAATCCCGTGATTGAATAGTAACTCTTCGAGTTCTCCACGCACTCGCTTCCACCCCCCACCCCTCCCCCCCTTCCACCACTTCCATTGACTTTGTCGTGGCGTCTCCCCCCGCACCTTCCCCCTTTACCTCCTCTCCCCAAGACCCCCACCCCCACCCCCAACACCCCTTTCTCCCTCTATTTCGCCATCACCCCCTTCCCCCTTTCTCAACTGCAGAGGTTTCAAGTTTGTCAAAACGAAAATGAAGTCATTTATCCCTGCAGAGAGGGTTTGGAAGGTAAGTAGGGGTGGGGGAGGGGAGGAGGGGGTTAGGGAGGCCTTCTGGGGAGTGGGGGAGGGGGGCGGAGAGGACAAAGGCGCCCATTGTCAGCCAGCGTCTGATGACTAATGGAACGAGTAAAGGTTGTGGGAAACTTGGGGGTGACTTTCCCCCTGTCTTCCACGGACAACAGCGGCTCAGCTGTCGTCGTCATCACAGTCCCATCGTAGCCGCTGTTTGTGTTGCGACACGTTGGATGTAACGGATGTTCAGATCTGCCGTGTTCCTGTTATCGATCCAGTGTGTCTGCACACTGTTCACTTCGTTTGATAAATGGATGTAAGGTCAACGTGTCGATGCATGCGTACGTATACACACACATGCACGCACGCACACGTGCACGCGCACACACACAACACACAACGATTTCGCCCGCTATTACTGTCAACAACCATGTGAATTGAAATTCACACACACACACACACACACACACACACACTACACACAGAGAGAGAGAGAGAGAGAGAGAGAGAGAGAGAGAGAAGAGAGAGAGAGAGAGGAAGGAATAAGAATGGGCTCTTCACTGATCTTAAAAAAAAAGAAAGAAAAAAAACACGATACGAGACACCCAGTGCTTTTTTTGAATGAGTGTGACCTAGATGGGACATAGGTAAGAAGCGCTTTATGAAGCCGCTGCGAGAGATGTATGAAACTCGGCCAGCAAAAAACACCGTTCATTGACGTCGTCAACACTTCAGCCCCCCCCCCCACACTCCCCCACTCCCATCCCCGCACCTCTTTACCCCCCCCCCCCCCCCCCCCCAAGCCCCTCTGTCAACCTCGGGGTATGTCAGTGGAGGAAGGACTAGCGCACAGCCCAAACACACTCACGCTTGCTTACGATCTCATTCATATATCATGCATTCGTCCAATCAAACCACTTGTAAAGTCTATAACGTTTACTACACATAATCATGAACAAAAACATCAATGCGCATGAAGTCAAACAGAATAAAACATTCTCTCTTTCCTTGAACTTCACAAAACCATTTATCAAAATCATCATAACTAACCCGGGTATAAATAGATTTCTACTTTACCTGGCCAGGTGATCTTAAACTATTCACGAATCACTGTCTTTCTTTTCTTTTTTTTCTTTGTTTCTTTTCACCGTCACTTTCACAAGCACAACACAACTGCTGGCACTGGTCAGGTTGGACCGCCGGCACTGGTCAGGTTGGACTGCTGGCACTGGCGTTGGCCTGTGGTTCTGCTGACGAAGTGACGCGCCATGGTATGAGGTCGAACCCCGGTTCAGACAGCAGCTTGTTGTGACCCGTGGAAGCAGTAACAGGACTTGATCTCCCGCCTTGAGGGATTGCATTCCTCACCTTCCTGTCATACTGCTTCTTCTGAACGACCCTAGCCTCCTGCAAACCTTCCTTTGCAACCTTGCATGTCTCATACCTGTGCCCACCTTTGGAACAGGTCGAGATTGGGCCGATCAGATCAACAGCCACTCGCCTGAATTGTGTGTCAATATAAAGGGGGATGTTTAAGAGGCCCTTCCTCTTCACCCCTCTTGTGGCTGACCTTTGACACACGTCACATGACATGCAGAAACGCTTGATGTCTGCCATTGCTCCTGGCCAATGAAAATCATCAAAGATTCGGTCAGCTGTTTTGCTGGTGCCGAGATGACCCGCCATGAGCGACTCGTGACCCACTGACATGACAGTGTCACGATAACCTGCTGGTACCTCTAACTGAGTTGTCACCTTACCTGTCTTCCCCTTGGTGAACACTCGGTACAACAGCCCGCCTTTCACAAGAAATTCTGTCTCACCTCCTCTAACCTCCTGTTTCTCTCCACCTCTTGCCAACTCCCAAGACTTCCCGAGCGAAGGGTCTTGTTCCTGCGCTGCCCTAAACTCATCAGGCGACACATCTATGCCTGACTTCCTTGCTGGAACGACTAACGGTTTATCACCCTTTTCCCCTTCTTGCTCCGTTTTTGAACTGCTGCCCCTGTAGCAGTCAACAACTCAGGATCCCCTGGATCCCTTGCCCCTGGAATATTTCCAATGATCAAATCATGAAGGGGTTTCTCCATCACCAACGCAGACAACTCGCCTGAGAAGTAAGGGGTACGTACTTCTATCTTAGCAACTGGAAACTCCCTCACAGTGCCATCGATTAGAGTACAGGTCTGGATTTGCCCTGTCAAATCCCCTTTCTCGACCAGCATTGTTCTCACCACACACGCATGAACAACCAGTGTCCCGTAACACTTTCACCCTCTGCTGGCCAATCCACCCTTCTTCCACTGGTAACGAACCACTCAGCCTAGTGCCCTCCATCCCTGACACTGACTGCTGTCCAGTGCTAGCCATAGCTGCACTCCACCCTCTTCAGATTGGATCCCTTTTGGTTCCACTGCAGGTCGTTTCCCTTGACGACCTTTATCCACCTCTTGCAAGGCTGCTGCCTTCTGGAACCTCATGCGACAATCCCTCGCCACATGTCCCTTCTTGTGACAAATGAAACACCTATTGTCCCTTTGTCCTCCTTTCTGCCCCACCACTGGTTTGCAGACTGTGCAGAAAACTCCCTAGTCTCCTTGCACTCTTCTCACCTGTGCCTAGCACCTGTTTCTCCTGCACCTTAGTGCCCAAACGTGCCTCTCTATACACCTCTGCGAACTTCAACAACTCCCCTGCTGTCTCTGGCTGTCTCTCTTTCAAATGTATGGTCAACTCAGGGCCGCAACCTGACAAAATCTGTTCCTTCATAACCAGCTCTTTCAATTCAGCGAACTCCTTCTTCGTACCACTCAACTCTAGCCATTTATCAAAATAGTGATCTAAACGTGCACCAAACTGAGTGTACGTTTCACCTGCTTGCAATCTAGCTGAACGAAATTTCTTTCTGAATCCTTCCTCTGTGAGGTCAAATCCCTTCATCAACGACTCTTTCACGGCACCAAAATCAGATTGTTGTTCTGCCGGTAATGCCGTGAAAATCTGTAATGCCTTACCCGTCAATAACGCTGACAAAATGACTGCCCACTCTTCTGAAGGCCAACCCTGACTGGTCGCAAACGTTTCGAAACGACTGATGTATGCATCAATCGAATCTGTTCCTTCAGAGAACTTCGGCAACTTTGGTCGGGGGGCGTAACTGCGCACAGAGTCACTGGAAAGTGAACTACCATCATCGGTGGTCTCCCTTTGTATTTTCACTCGCTCTAAACTCTAATTGAATCCTTAATCTTTCTGTTTCCTGCGCTTCCTTTAGTCTTTCTGTTTCCTGCGTTTCGCTAGTCTGAATCCTTAATCTTTCTGTTTCCTGCGTTTCCTTATCATTGTTAGCCTGAATCCTTAATCTCTCTGTTTCTCTTTTTCTACTGCGACACGTCGTCTTTCCGCGCGTTCATCCCTTTCCATCTTTGCTTGTTTTCAACAAATGCTCGCAACTCTTCTCCCGAATAACCTAAATCACGAGCGACGCTCACAAGTTGTTCAATAGGGGTGTTCTTTTTTCCGCCATTATAACTGCTTTTTTTTTTTTGTTTTTTTTTGAACAAGATTTTACTACTACGACAGCCAACTGGTGGTTACCGACACGAATGACGTAATAGCACAATCCTATGAATGACAATATTAGCTTGGGACAACGTAGTTAGTTTTTATAAGACGCCCAGCGCCTGACCCAACTATGAGAGCGAATTATAGGCAATCTGTGCGAAATGAGTACTCTGGGGCTGAAATGCCAAGCCTAGTGTTACTATCTTGGAAGCAATGCCAAGCCTAGTATTTAACTATCTTGGGAACATACAGTAAGACAACCCCTTGTCTTAGGATTACAATACTTGAATCCCACCCAGCTTCCTCTCTGAGAAGTTGAACAATTATAATAAATTGGGCCAGAATATCCTGGCAGGCTCGCCAATAAATTGTCAACTTCGGGTGATGTCAGTGGAGGAAGGACTAGCGCACAGCCCCAAACACACTCACAGCTTGCTTACAATCTCATTCATATATCATGCATTCGTCACATCAAACCACTAGTAAAGTCTATAACTTTACTACACATGATCATAGAACGAAACATCAATGCTTATGGAATCAA
>CM031611.1:83188951-83191451 GCA_018398815.1 Conus ventricosus | reverse complement strand
GGGTTTTTTGCTGCCGTGTTCCGCACATTTTCCAGCCCCCCCCCCCCCCCCCCCCCCCCCCTTCCCCGGAGAAGCACAGCCGCAGACCCAAAGAAAGACACGCAGCGCGCACCTTTTTGTGTGGGTGTGTGTTTTTGTGTGTGTTTTTGGTGTGTGTGTGGGGTGTGTGTGTGTGTGTTGTTGTTGTTGTTGTTGTTGTTCAATTTAACTCTTTCCACATAATATTTAACAGAAAAGAAAGAAGAGAAGAGAAGAGAGAGAGAGAGAGTAGGAGAGAAAAGAGAGAGGAAAAGTAAGTATGTATGTGTATGTGTGTGTGTGTGTTTGTGTGTGCATACGTGTGTATGTGTTTGACGTGTGTGTGGGGTGCGCGCGCGCGCGCGCGGTGTGTGTGTGTGTGTGTGTGTGTGTGTGTGTAAAAACTATAGACTGCTCATAAACGCCAATTATTATATAGAGCAGCATTTCAAACTATCACCAAACAAAAAAATCTGGTCACATCTGCTCGTTTTTTTGTTTTGTTTTGTTCTTGGGACCACCAAATGGTTGTGCAGAGGTAAGGAGAACACGATGGTCAGTATGTAATGGATGTGTCCGAAGTGCCACAATGGAAAACTGGGAGATGACCTACACATTGTATTTGATTGTTCATTTGGGATGAACACAGAAAACATACTGAGAAATAGTTCAACATCCTAAGAATGTATTCTATGAATTCCATGTAACAAACATAACAGCCCTTCTGAGAATAATGTACAGATGTTTTGTGAACTTGTGGTTTACAATTGCAGTTATTGTGTTAATTTTCCTGTGTTCTTTACGGAATCATGTGAACTGTATGTCTTATGAACTTGTCTTGTGTGTGTTGGTTTAGGTGAATTGATGTGCAAGGGGCGCTTTTTTTTTTTTTTTTACATTTAGTTACAGTTGGTCTTTTCGAGATATATTCGTGGTCCTGTCTTGGAACCTAAATGTGACATTCAAGCTTCTGTCCGCTGAGCGAGTGTGTCTGTCTTATCGGGTGACACTCGTGGTTTTTTTTATCTTACAGGTTTGTTGTATTGTTTGCTGTTGTTGTTGTGTTTGTTGCTGTTGTTGTTGTTGTCGTTGTTGTATGGTCTGCCTGTTTGCGTGAATGTTCTTTTAGTTATGTTAGGGTCAACGCTTCTCTACATTAAAAAGGGAGAGAAAAAAAAAAAGAAGAAGAAAAAATCGCGCTGTAATCCACGCTGTACGCTGGGACGTCGGTTGATGGTCTTCTCCGCAAGACTCACACGTAAACCCTTTAAAGGCTTAATTAACGGATAGGGAGGGGAGGAAAAACAATACAATACACTCCGCACAGGACTTGACCTTTGAAACTTGGAAACCTTCGCGCCGTGTCTGGGCAGGCGCCTTACCCGCTTTGCCACCTCGCCCTCCACCTCCTGATGACTTGCTGTGGCAGAGGTGTAACCCAAGAAGAAAGCGACGACACCTCCCCCCCCCCCCCCCCCCCCTGTCATCACACACCCACAGATGACGGATGTGTGTGTGTGTGTACACAAAACAATCCCACCTTTGGCCCCTTGTGGATCAACGCCAACCAACCCCCCTCCCCCCGCCCCTTCCCCTCCCCTCACCTCCCCTCCCCTCCCAAAACTTACATCACAATCTTGGGCTTGGGTCAAGCCCTGGTCAAGTGGCGAGTGGATGAAGGAGGAAGGAGGGGAGGGGCGGTCAGTCCCTGTGATGACGGAGTGTCCAGTGGTGTCCCGTTTTACGGGCGTGTGTCCTCTTTTGTTTTAGAGCGCTTTAATGTGTGTGTGTGTGTGAGATTCCACCCCATGTGTCCGCAGGGGCTCGCACGGGACGATCTCTGGATGACAGGGTGGTTAGTGGTGGACAGGCCGAGCCGGCAGGTGTGAGAGGATGGAGACTGACCCACTGAAAGGAGGCTTGGGTCGCGCCGGTGCTTTGGGTGTGGGTGTTGTAGTGGGAATTGGATGACAGAGTGGAGAAGGTTGTTGGGAAGTTGCCGGTATTGGTGGTACAGACGAAGAAAGAGTTTTGTGTGGTTTGGGTTCTTGCCGTTCGTGTCATGTTAACACTACGGGCGTAGAGAGCGAGAAACAAACATACGTGTGCGCGCGCGACCGAGTGCGCCCGCGCGTGCATACACACACCACACACACACACACACACACACACACACACACGCGCGCGCGCGCGCAAACACACACACACACACACACAAGCACGCGCACGCACGCACGCACGCACGCACGCACGCGCACGCACGCACGCACGCACGTACGCAGCACGCACGCCCCACACACACACACACACACACACACACACACACAACACACACACACACACACACACACACACAAAACACACACACGCACACACACAACAACACATACATGCGTGGGTTTTGGAGACGCAATCTCAAATAAAATGAAAGGTTTAAAGCAGATCCAGTGGGGAAGTATTAAAAAAAAAAAAAAAAAATTTT
>CM031611.1:83152927-83188851 GCA_018398815.1 Conus ventricosus | reverse complement strand
TCTGGTTATTTACCTCAAACCCCAAGTAACAGTAGTTTTAGTTACGACTGTAAAGCCCAGTTAACGGTAGCTTAGTTACGACTTGAAAGCACGATTAACAATAGGTTAGTGACGACTTGAATAGCCCAATCAACAGTAGCTAGTTCCAACTTTGTTTGGTATTTCTACTTTGACGTGTGGATGCCTATGTGAAAAAAAACCCAACTGTCTCATCTTTGACTGCCTCTCCCTTTTATTTGTTTTCTCCTAAGTTCTTCTTCAAGGATGCGTCTCCGGTTCCCTGTGTAAAGACGGTTTCCACTGTATGCCTGGCACGCAATTTCTTTGATGTACAACTACTCCGATACTGCTGAAGCTCACTCCCTCTTCCCTTTGTGAGAATGGAAGAGATCAAGGCGCAGGAAGCGACGGAAGGGAAAAAAGATCGAGCATCCTATGGGGGGGAAAAAAAAGGCAACTAAAAAAAAAAAAAAAAAAGAGCATCTAAACAAAAGGGCACCTTTTTGTGCAAGGGGAGCCGAAAAAAAGAAGAAAAGGAGCGTCTTCGTGACACTTCGGAGTAAAAATGCCTATGAAGAAGAATCACTTGAAAAACAAAATCTACACACACACAAAACACACACACACCCACACAAAAGGGTGAAAACAAAACAGCAATCAAAAAGGCCGGTGTCAAATCATCTAGAATACGGGAAAAAGGAAAAGCGTGAAGAATTGGGTCGATGGACCAGAAGATGGCTAGGAGGGGAAGGAAGAAAAGTAAAATAGACGAAGACGATAAAGGGGAAAAAAAAAAGAAAAACCCTGAAAGAGAACAAGAACATCTTCATGGAACAAAAAAAAGTGGGGACAAGAAGACGAAAAAAACAGCACACAAAAATAACAGCGGGAGGGTTTGGGAAGACCCAAAAAAAAAAAAGAAAAGAAAAAAAGAAACAAGGTCCAGCAACTTTTTCCCTCGTTAGCAGAGGAAGCCGGCACTGAAGAAGAGAATACAATCAAAGAAGAAGGGGAAAAAAAAGAGACAAATCACCGCTGCAAGCCGACAGGGAAGCCAGTCCACACACAGCCTGAGGGACACCAGATCCAGGCACACCAGCACTGACCAGGCCGACTGGAGTCAGGCAAAAAACAAAACAAAAACAAAAAACCCGAAAATAAACAAAAAACAAAAACGACACCACAAAAGACGCCTCCTGTTCCTTCCGCACGTAACGCGCGAATGAAACCTCGCGCTGCAAGTTCATTTAGGGCCATCTTGTGTTAATCAACTTCAAAGCCCAGTTAACAGTGGATTATTTTACGACTTCAAAGCCCAATTAAAACAGTACCTTAGTTAAGGCTTGAAAGCTCAACTAACAGTAGCTTAGTGACGATAGTTGCGACTTTGTTTGGTATTTCTACTTAACGTATGGATGCCTATGTGATAAACTGTCCCATCTTTAACTGTCTCTCCTTTTACTGTACTCCCTGTTCTTATAGAACAGGAGTACTTTAAAAACGGGAACGAAGAAATGCTGTCCGTGGGGTCTGTCTGTCTGTCTGTGTGTCCGTCCGTGGTCAAATGTGTTCCACTCACCCAGACAAACGTCAAGGCCGACCTTTCTGAAAATTTGTAGGTATGTTCATTATGGGTCACGGATGATGCCCAATGTTTAATTTTACTAGAAATAGCCGTTACTAACGGCTATAAATAATAATTTTAAAAGATCAAGTCCGCTAAGGAAATAACCACCGCACTGTCGATTTTTTTTTTCTTCCACTAACTGGAAATTGTCTCCCATGTCTGTCGTACTGGGAGTACGTTTACATGCTTTGCATCTTGTTTGTTTTCTCTACGTTCTCCTTGTTGGGTGTTGGGGCTTGCATGCTGCGAGGCATAAACATTTCACAGCAGACTCCATGAAAACCTTGTGCAGAGGAGACACGTTCCACCTGAAGTGTGATCTTTGAATTTCTGATGGAGATTGACATTGTTCACCCACATACAGCCTGACGGACACCAGGTCCAGAAGCACCAGCACCACTGACCAGGCTGACCGGAGCCAGGGCGCACCCCCCCCCCCCCCTCCCTCCGATCGCCGAGTAAACAACAACAAAAACACCCCCCTCCCTCAAAAAAAGAACCCCGTCTCCCCTTCCTTCCGCACGTAATGCGAATGAAGCCTTGCACTGCAAGTTCATTTCGGGGGTCATCTTGTGTTAATTACCTCTCCGCCCAACAACAACAATTGCTGATGATTGCCTCCCTCCTCACCTCGTGTGCTTCTCTGTTTCTGTTTTTTTTTTTTTTTTTTTTTAAGATCGTGCGGGGGGCTGCGACGCATGGTGTGCAGACAGCTGACTCCGAGACCGGACAATATCCCGCGTTTTCAAGCTATGAGCGTGTTCACTGACTGCTCACTCCGAGCTGTCAGATTCTGTTTACTATGCCCAACATGAATCTAAGCTCAGGGTTTAGGGCCGTTGTCAACTGACCTGCGGAAAAACCATGTGTGTGTGTGTGTGTGTGTGTGTGTGTATGTGTGTGTATGGGAGAGAGAGAGAGAGAGAGAGAGAGAGAGGGAGAGAGAGAGAGAGAGAGAGAGAGAGAACACAAGGAGTGAGAAAACGTGACGGGTGAGAAAACGTGACGGTACAACCGTTCTTATCAATATTATAGCAGATACGGCCGAAAAAAAAAAAAAATTCCCGACTGCAAGGGCTGCATGGATAGCCGTCAATGATGGCTTTCGTGTAGACTTTAAACGGGCCGGCTCAGTTGCTTTGATTGTAGAGGACGCGTTCTTCACTTTCCCTTCCACTACAGTCCAGCTGTCCACACCGACTCTTTTCTGGGATGCTCAGCCTTTAGGTAGATGTTCCATATAGACACTTGCCGAATTCATCAAGATTGTTGACGATACTGACCGGGGTAGTCGTGAAATGTAAAGACCCACTCGCAAAAGTTGTGTCACTTGGCAACCTCAAAAACAAAAACCAAAAAGAACGGAAACCCAATCTAGCGACCAAACAAAACCTGATTAATTTCCGAAGGCAGAGCGACTGCTCTGCGTTGATTATTTTTGGGGTTATCAACTGACGTCGTATCTTTTTCGTTTTTTTTCGTTTTTTTTTCGTGTTTTTTTTTGCAAAGCTCCGAGGCAGAAGCATTTCAAAACAACACACACACACACACCACCCGCACCCCCCCCCCCCCCCCCCCCCCCCCCACCACACACACACATACACATGCAGACGGGGGTGGGGGGAAGAGAGAGAGAGAGAGAGAGAGAGAGAGAGAGAGGAGAGAGAGAGAGAGAGAGACAGACAGACAGACAGAGAACGAGACAGACAGACAGACAGACAGACAGACACAGAAACAGACAGACAGAGACAAGAGAGACAGAGACAGAACCGAGAGGACGGTTGACGGGACCAGGCGAAGGTGTGGCGCGCACTAGGGTGTTCTCTTTCAGGGGTTCCGAATATGTTACTAATCACGCGCTAACGAACGGGCGAGTCGCCGTTCACGTGAGCAGACATTTCTCGACGGACTTTTACCAAACCCAATGTCTCTGGTTCTAGTTGCTGTACGTATAATTATGAAGTTACATCGTTAAAGGCAGGAAAACGTAAACTGAAGTTTAGGAGTCTCATCCCAGTTATTGAAACATTTCCTTATCTATTCCATTTCCTTACTCTGCTTATTTTCGTAATCATTTTATTACCGTCCTGCTCTTTCCCGGGAAGAGCAATTCAGCCTCTAACATCTCATAATGACGGCAGACAGAGAACGAGAGGGATTTTCCTGTGTCTGTCTTGGTTTGCTCCTCCATCAGATCGACAGTTTCATCTCATCGATCGTCTCCTAATTTGGCGTGAAACTCAGTAGCGTATCTGGCAGACCACGTAAAAAAAATTCTGTACGCTAGACGGTCGGATTCGTCGCATTTTCCGACGCAAAGGTATTGCGAGCAAACCGATGTCAGGATTCGAAGCAGGTCTAGGGGAAACAACTGTACCCTTGAAAAAATACTTTTTTAAAAATTTAAATTCAAATTAAAAAAAATCCACACAAACGATATATAAAGAGGAAATCAATACACTAAACACAATACATACCATTCTAAAATTTTTAAGACACACGGTTTCCGCCTCTTTACCAGAGAGAGAGAGGGAGAGAGAGAGAGAGAGAGAGAGAGGAGAGAGAAGAGAGAGAGAGAGAGAGAGAACACATGAGGCAAGCCTAGTGCATTATGAAATTTTACATATTTGCCTTGACGAATACTTTGCCAAGAGGCCCCGGGGAAGGGAGGGGGGAGGGGGGGGGGAGGGAGGAGGGTGGTGAAACAGAGACAAATGAAGGACAGGAGAAGATAAGCGATGGGGGGGGGGGGGGGGGGGGGGGGGGGGCGGGGCAAGCGAAGCGGACTGGACAAACGAAGGGGGGAGTGGGGGGGGGGGGGGGGGGGGGGGGGGGTGAGAGCGGGGACGCAGGAGGAGATCGAAGGAGAGGGGTGGGGGTGGGGGAAGGGGGGGGGGGGGGGGCAGACAGCTAGTAATTATGTCTTTATGCGAAGCAGCCAGGCCCTGCAAAAGACGCTATCGATCGTGACAACTGGTCAGTATGACGTTAATCGCCGAGAAGATCCGGCACTGTAGGAAAGCCTGCCGAAATTGCGGCAGACATCGTGGAACAAAGCGAGGCGTAAATAGCTTTGCACGGCGCCTTTAAATCGCCACAGCGACGGCGATAGCGCATGCCACAACATGGCACAGACTGCGTCAATCCCGTGCGTAAACAGCACGGAAGAAAACCCAAACCCAATCAAACCCAAAAACAAACAAACAAACGAAACCATGAAAGGTATGAAGGTCCACGGCTTATGCCACAAGTTTGATGTCGCAGGGTTTTTGTTTGTTAATGTTTTGTTTTGTTTGTTCGTTTTGATGCAGGAATGTAAGGCTGTTAGTTGATGTCCCTTTGCCTCTGTCATTACCTCAGTTATGCCCCTTGGTCCTCTGATCGCTCGGATGACGTCGTCAGCGTAAGGACGTGATCGTTGTTGTGGTTTCGTAACTTTTTTTCCACCCCTGAAATCTCGTAGCTATCGTTAAAAGGGCGATGCAAAGAAAATATGAGTTTGCTGCGTGCAAAGACACGGCGGAGAAAAGACGCCCTCATGAAAACGTGAACAATTTTCCATAACCTGGATCGAGTAAAAACTTTTCTGTTCGTCTTTTGTGGGGCTGATTGGGGACCAAAACTAAACAAACAAACAGAAAATGATTGAATAAGTAGTAAACAGACTTTGTAAAATAAATCACAGTTTAATCTAGTTTACTTATACAGTTCATGGTTAAATGTCTACATTATGTAATTTTCATACACCCAGTCACTGATTTCCAATAATTCCCCCGCACTACCTGACACACCACTAATGTCATTGTTGCCCAAGTACATAAATGTTTCTTCATTTCTACGCGACTGAGGAATTTATTAACCGTTTTTCTTACATCTCCCCGTATGGAAAGAGTTCAACCAAGTTAAGGCTGACAAGCAATGTTTCACTGAATTCCAGTTTGACGGGAGGACAATTTTACCGTCATTCTGAAAGCCTTTAATGATGTCAAGGCAGCACTCGAAGAAAATAGGGGTTAAATAAACTCATTATTTAAAGACACTGTACATATCATCCAATCATCATAAAAGTAGCTCTCCCCAGACTTCTGTTTGAGTGTAAGGGCTTGCACTTCATCATGGTATTTATAATCATTGACATCCCCTCATCATGAAATGTAGCTTTTTGGAATGAGTTCTCTGGCTTACGGTATTTATAATCATTGACATGCCCCCCATCATGAAATGTAGCTTTTGGAATGAGTTCTCTGGCTCACGGTATTTATGATCATTGCATCCCCCTCATCATGAAATGTAGCTTTTTGTGGGAATGAGTTTTTCTGGCTCACGGTATTTATGATCATTAATATCCCCCCATCATGAAATGTAGCTTTTTGGAATGAGTTCTCTGGCTCACGGTATTTATGATCATTGATATTCCCCCTCATCATGAAATGTAGCTTTTTTGGGAAAGAGTTTTTCTGGCTCACGGTGTTTATGATCAATTGACATCCCCTCATCATGAAATTTTAGCTTTTGGAATGAGGTCTCGGCTCATGGGATTTATAAACATTGAATCCCCCTCACATGAAATGTAGCTATTTGGAATGAGTTCTCTGGCTATGGTATTTATCATCATTGATATCGTCCACTCATGAATGTAGCTTTTTGGAATGAGGTCCTGGTCATGGTATTTATGATAATTAATATCGTCCACATCATGACATGTAGCTTTTTGGAGAGTTCTCTGGGTCATGGTATTTATGATCATTGAATCCCTCATCATGAAATGTAGCTTTTTGGAATGAGTTCTCTGGCTCATGGTTTTTATGACAAATTTACATCCCTCATCATGAAATGTAGCTATTTGGAATGAGTTTTTCTGACTCATGGTATTTATGATCATTAATATCATCCCCATGAAATGTAAACTTTTTGGAATGAGTTTTTCTGGCTCATGGTATTTATGATCTTGATATCGTCCACATCATGAAATGTAGCTTTTTGGAATGAGTTCTCTGGCTCATGGGATTTATGATCATTGATATCCCCCTCATCATGAAATGTAGCTATTTGGAATGATTGTCTGGCTCATGGTATTTATGATCAGTGATATCCCCCACATCATGAAATGTGCTTTTTGGAATGAGTTCTCTGGCTCATGGTATTTTGATCATTAATATTGTCCACACATGAATGTAGCTTTTCGGAATGAGTTCTTCTGGTTCATGGCATTTATGATCATTGACATCCCCCTCATCATGAAATGTAGCTTTTTGGAATGATTCTCCGGCTCATGGTATTTATGATCATTAATATCCCCCTTTATCATGAAATGTAGCTTTTTGGAATGAGTTCTCTGGCTCACGGTATTTATGATCATTGACATCCCCCTCATCATGAAATGGTAGCTTTTGGGAAAGAGTTCTCTGGCCATGGTATTTATGATCATTAATATCCCCTCATCATGAAAAGTAGCTTTTTGGAAAGAGTTCTCTGGGGTCACGGTATTTAGATAATTAATTCCCCCTCATCATGAAATGTAGTTTTTGGGAAGGGGTCTCTGCCGGTATTTTATGATTTTATACCCACCATGAAATGAGTTTTTTGGGAATGAGTTTTTGGCTCAGGTATTTATGATCTTTGATATCGCCCCACATCAGAAATGTATTTTTTGGAAGAGCCCTGGCTCAGGGTATTTTATCAATAACGGTTTTAATCTGGTTTTTAAAAAAGGGGGGAGTCCCCCGCCCCCCCCCCCCTCAATAAAAAAAAGGGGGCCTCCCCCCCCCCCCCCCCTCCCCCGCGGGGCCATTTCTTCAGCAATCGTTTTGAAACCGGTTTTTTCCCTTTTGATGGCACCTTTTCGGGGTGTTTTCCAGCTTTAGGATGTAGTCGCGGTTTCTTTATTTACCCTCCACCCTCGCAGGCCAGAATTTTTTTTTTCACTTTTCTTCCACGAAAAACAAATCAATGGGGGGTGCACGCTTCATTTTTGGGAAAAAATCCCAAAATGCGTCTTAAACCTCGCAACTTCGTCGGTGACGAGAAGGGGGAAGAACGCCGCCCATTGTTGATTTACACTAACAGCCAAAAAATATCAAGAAAAACTTTGTTTTCCCGCTCAGGCCCCGTTTCAGTTTTTCAAGCAGCGACGAACGAGCGCCCGCACGATCATGAAACAGGCGGGCAGTCCTGCAACTGTGCGGATCTGCCGCGTTAAGACTCGATAATTGCGGGAAGAACAGATTTTCGGGGGATTGTACAATCCGCGCTCTAAGTAAGCCTGATTAATATCCTCCACATCATGAAAATGTAGCTATTTGGAATGAGTTCTCTGGCTCATGGTATTTATGATCATTGATATCGTCCACATCATGACATGTAGCTTTTGGAATGAGTTCTCTGGCTGAACCTGCTCTTTCAATTTGAGCAAAACTAAACACATAATCGGTCCGCATTAAAAAAAAAAAGAAAAAAAGAATCGAAATAGGATATTGCGGGGATTCATGTATTTGTGTCTTTATTTTTTATTTTTTCGTTAAAAATGCCTTCTCAGTCTGTGGAAATGGAAGCGATCAATAAAAAGGAGATCTGATGCTTTGAGTTTCGTGTCATTACCAAAAACTTGCTTTTTTTGATTACTCGATTGCTTCCTTCTGGGGTAACTTTTTTTATACCTCCAGCATTTCCTTACGGCAAAGAGGCAGCACCATTTCTTCTCCCGTCCTCTTCAACTTTGATGCCATCATTTCCCACGCCAACGTCTCGTTCTGCCCCAATTCGCAGTGCGCTGGTTCAAAGTTCTCTTTGGAACTCTCTCGCAGTTCCTGGTGTGTTGCTCTAATCTGTCACACGGGAAAAACGTTTTGGAGCCGAACACGAAGAAAATGTCATCGTTCAACTCTTTAATCGCGGGAGTTTAACGACAATCGTCATGTTCGTGATGGTGATGTGTGTGCGCGTGCGTGTGTGTGTGTGTGTGTGTGTGTGTGTGTGTGTGTGTGTGTGTGTGTGTGTGTGTGTGTGTGTGTGTGTGTGAGTGTGTGGTGTGTGAGTGTGTGTGTGTGTGTGTTGTGTGTGTGTGTGTGTGTGTGTGTGTGTGTGTGTGAGTGTGTGTTTCATAAGTTTGCACAAACGGTTCTCATTAAGTTTATATTGATCAGAGGAATCTCTCTCTCTCTCTCTCTCTCTCTCTCTCTCTGCTACTAATTATCACTCTTGGTATCTCTCTACTCACTCCTGCGGTGTGGCAATAAACTAGAGTGCGTGCACGTCTGTAGGGGTCCGTGCGTGTTCTGTGTACATTGTAATATTGTAGTCATCTTTATGAACATTGTGATAATCAAACAGTATCAAATAAAAGTGTAACAATCGTTGCATTCTTTCGTCCGCGATGTAACAGTTGTCTCACTTCGAAGAGTGACACAACGGGTTAAAACAGCCGACATGGAACGGTGACACAACAACTAATCCAGCCGACGTGGAACAATGACACAACAGGTAAACCAGCCGACTTGGAACAACCAAGCAGCAAAGGAATCGACGGATCCGGAACGGCGAAACAACATGCACACCAACTAACCTCGAACAGCGAAACAATTTGCACACCAACCAATCCGGAACAGGGAAACGACAGGTAAATCGTCTGATCTAGAAAACATTGAAACAATAAGTGGATCAGCCGATCTTGAAACAGCCAAACAACAGGCAAACCAACCTGACTTGCAACAACAACCCAATAACACGTAAACCAATCTGACATGAAACAACCAAATAACACATAGACCAACCCACCCGGAGCGGTTAAACAACAGATACACCATCCCGAACTGGAACAGCCAAACAACAGGTAAACCAACCTATGCGGAACAGCCAAACAACAGGTAAACCAACCCATGCGGAACAGCCAAACAACAGGTAAACCAACCCACGCGGAACAGCCAAAATAACCGGTCAAACGACCCATGGGGAACAGCCAAATAACAGGTAAACCGACTCAGGCAGAACTGCCGAATACCACACACACAAACCTGATGCCGTTTGCTCTCCCCAATTTCTAACATCACCGCTGATGACGTAACAACACGGAGGAAACAAACACCTGAATCCGCTAGCTGACGCCAGCTCATCCTCCCAACGATCCCCCCACCCACCCCACCCCACCCCCCTCCTCGTGCCTCCAACTCCTCCCCCCCCCCCCCCCCCCCCCCCCTTGCAGCTTCCGGGTTCCCGAGATCCGCCCCGTCCATTGGCGCGCACACCTCCCGGCAGAGTCCTTTGCTGTCGGCCATGGCACATACAATACGAGTGGCCATCCCGTCCGCTCACTGGAGCGGCTCCATCTGCCGCAAATCTCTGACAGCGGATAGCTCGCTCGCTCCCTGAGGCAACGGCTGTGGGTCGCAGAGGGACTGGGAAAACACAATACGGGTATTGGTGGAGAAGGAGAATAAGGACGGGAGGTGGAGGGGGTGGGGGGGGGTGGGGGGAGATGTGTGTGTGTGGGGGGGGGGGGGGGGGGGCCAGGAGAAGGGGGGGGGGTGTTGAGGGCAAGGGGGGAACACTGGAGTTGAAGGTTGGAGGGCGGGTTTCCGAATTACGGGAAACGTGCTTGAAAATCATCCAAAAAAGCCTTCGTTTTTCTTGAGAACTCCTTCTCTGACCTCTTTTCTCTCTTTCATGTGTCAAGAAAATTGATGATATTCTGTGTATTCCTCTTACAGTGAAACTCTAAAACGATTTGCTGTCGCTTTCGTAAATTTCCCATGTTGGGGCACATTAAGTTCGTTACATTAGAATTTGGCAGTGTGTTACAGTGCTATGAATTGACGATCTCCCCCCTTTAATGTCCGTCCAACCAATACCCCGATCGGCCCTGGTGCATGTGAATATTTCATACGTTACAGGAAAAGGCTCAGTCTTTGACTTGCATTGTTTTCTCTCAAAGTTGAATGATAATAATTTTAATGTTTTTTTGCAGCGAAACGTAGGGTTTTGATTGACGTAATTGTTTCGTCATTCACACCGTCTCCCATTCCTCCCTTTGCCCTCATCAGCTTCGAATGGGGTCCCCACTGGCGCAAGGGTCGGTGCATTAACAATAGTTTCAAGTTAAGAGCCCTCTCCTCTTCTTGTTTTGGGTGTTGTGTGTTTTGTGTGTGTGTTGTGTGGTGCGTGCGTGCTGCGTGCTGCGTGCGTGCGTGCGTGCTTTGTGTGTGTGCGCGTGCACGCATATGTATTGCATACATGTTTCTGTTCTTTGCGTGTGCGGTTCATTTGCAGTCGACCAGTGTATTCGTTTTCTTTCCTTGTTTTTGCTATAGTGACGTGCGTGTTTTCCATGGGGTTCCTAATTTCTTTCTTCTCTTCTCTCCTCCCCCCCCCTCCCTTCCCAGGGCTGGGTGGGAAAAATAATGTAGTTTGCTTATCTAAATTTACCAGGGAAATAAAAATTCTCTCTCTCTCTCTCTCTCTCTCTTCCTCTCTTCTCTTCCTCTTCTTTCTCTCTCTCTCCTTCCTCACACAACACAATTACTAATTTCTCGAACGTTTTTACGTACAAAACTACCCAACAAACAAAATACATAAGAAAACCCAGGAAGATTCTTTTAGAACGAGTAATCTGTGCCGCTATTGCCATGGCTGGCATCACCATCCAATGACGTCACTGATAAGACGTTTCGTTCCCCACCCCCCCCCCCCTTCCCTTTCCCTTTAAACTATTTCTATTGGGAAAGAGGAACACACCACCACACACACACAAATTACACACCAACACAACACACACACACACATACACAACACAAGACAAGATGTTCCCAAGGAAATCGGCCTCTCTGAAGATTTCCGCCCTCGTTGTGCAGAGGGGCGGTTGAGGGAAACGGCAGACTGGAAAATTTCCCCACGGCAAGCCAGCAAGTTGCGTGGGGTCTAGGGGAAGACAGGACAAAGCCCGCGACTTCTGCAGGGTATTCCTGGCGAAGCTGCAGTCTGTGTCTCTCTTCTTCTGTCGTCTGTTTTCCCTTCTTTTTTCCAGTTTGTATATGCAATATGAGGAGAGGCGACGGTTTTCCCCAAAGTTTTTCGTTTCTAAAGTTTAATGATTCTTTGGGAAACTTTTTTTTTTCTTTCATTGTAGTCTTCGCTGCTTCTGAATAGACGGCAGGCACATATGTGGGGACAATCTACACCAGACACACATACGCACGTGCGCGCACTCAAACATGCACGCAGGACAAAACAAAAACATCCCTACATCGACATATTCACCGACCACACACCCACACACACACCACACACCCCACACACACAACACACCACAACACGACACACACACACACAGACGCGCGCCCGCACAAAACACCAACACACACGAACCTGAACACAGATGTACTGCATGCGAAACTGTTGTTATGTCCATCTGGATTTACACCACACACACACACACACAACACACACACACACACACACAAAAACACACCAAACACAAAACACAAAACACCAACACACCACCAACACCACACAGACCCGCGCCCGCACACACACAAACACCACACACACCCACAACACACACACACACACACACACACGAACCTGAACACAGATGTACATGGCATGCGTACTGTTCGTTATGTCCATGTGTGATTACACACACACACACACACACACACACACACACAACCACACACACACACACCAACAACAGAGCATCGTGACAATAGCATAATTCAAGTGAACCGATCGGGCCCAGCAAGTAAATAAAAGGTGTGGACGTGAAAGAGAGAGAGAGAGAAGAGAGAGAGAGAGAGAGAGAGAGAGAGAAGAGGGGAAAGAGAAGAAGAGAGAGGGGAGAGAAGGAGAGAGAGGGAAAGAGAGAGAGAGGGGGAAAAAAGCACTCAGCTTTGTTAACTACTGCATCACCCAAAACAACCCATAAAACGGGACAGATTAATTAACTTTGCACCGAGAGCCAGGGGGAAACCTGCTGCAACCTGCTCTCTCTTCTTACAAGCAAAACACACACAACCACACACTCAACGCACGGCACCACAACACACCCCACACACACACACACACACACACACACACCCCACCAAACCACACACTCTCACTACTCCTCATCACACACACACACACACACGCACGCACACACACACAAACACCCACACACACACACACACACCACACCACACACACACCCAACAAACCCACACCGAACAACCAAAAAACGAGAGTTGACCTGTCCCGATTCGTTCCCAACAAAAACCCCCATCACTGCGAGGAACGCCACAGCGAAACGAACGAATAAAATTTGCCCATTAACCCTAAATCCCTTTCAACAACCGCCCCCCCCCCCCACCCCCGCCCCTGCCCCGACGCCCCTCCCTCTCCACCCCCTCTTCCACCAAAAATCCCCTTCCCACCCCCCTCCCGACTTCCCTACCCCCCCCCCCCCCCCCCCACCCCCCCCCCCGCATCCCATGCACCTTTCTCTCCACCACCTACACTGCTGCTCTGTGCCAGACTCGCCTTCCTATCCCTGGTTCCAGTCAGGACACAGACACCCCCAAACCATCTCCCGGGGGGGGGGCCCCCTTTCCCGCAGTCCGGGGTGCACAAGATTACCCTGGCCGCCGGCCATCCAGCCGCCACTTACCACGGCGGTCCATCCCCCCGTCATCTTTGTAAACACGAGACTCGTTCCCTTGGCAACGGGGGGGTGGCTCGAGATATAATTGTATGGCAGGGAGAATGGAGGAGGAGAAAGGGGGAGAAAACACTACAAGAGGGAGGGTGTGGGGTGCGGCAGGGTGGGGTAGGGAAGGGTGGCCAGGAGAAGAGGGAGAGGGGGAAGGAGAGGAGAGAGAGGAGAAAAAGAAAAAAGAGAGGAGAGAGAGAGAGGAGAGAAAGAGAGAGAGGGGAAAGAGAGTGAGAGAGAAAAGGAGAGAGAAGGAGAGAGAGAGAGAGAGAGAGATGGGGGGGGGGGGGGGGGGGTGGAGTGATGAAAAGAGATCTTCGCGAAGCCCGAAGGAGGGAGGGGTAGGCCAATGGGGGGCGAAGTGTCATAATTACGTGCATGATCCATAAAACGACGCCAACATCTCGCCTTGTGTCAACAAACTTGAGAAAGACCCTCCTCCCACCTTTCTTCTCCCCCCCCTCCCCCTCCTTCCTCTCCTCCCCCCAACATCTCCTGCCATACTCCCTCCCCTCTCACCTCCCCTCTCATCCCCCAATCACTGCCATACCCCCTCTCCGCTCTCACCCTCCCCCCCTCCCCCCCCAACATCTCCTGCCACACCTCCTCTCCGCTCTCACCCTCCCCCTCTCCTCCCCCCAACATCTCCTGCACACCTCCTCTCCGCTCTCACCCTCCCCCCTCTCCTCCCCCCAAAAATCTCCTGCCATACCTCCTCTCCGCTCTCACCCTCCCCCCCTCCTCCCCCCAACTTTTCCTGCCATACCTCCTCTCCGCTCTCACCCTCCCCCTTTTTCCTCCCCCCAACATCTCCTGCCATACCTCCTCTCCGCTCTCCCCTCCCCCTCTCCTCCCCCCAACATCTGCCATACCTCCTCTCCGCTCTCAACCCTCCCCCTCTCCTCCCCCCAACATCTTGCCATCCTCCCTCTCCGCTCCCCACCCTCCCCCCTCTCCTCCCCCCCAAAATCTTTCCATACTCCTCTCCCCTCTCCCCCTCCCCCTCTCCTCCCCCCAACATCTGCCATACCTCCTCTCCGCTCTCACCCTCCCCCTCTCCTCCCCCCAACATCTCCTGCCACACCTCCTCTCCGCTCTCACCCTCCCCCTCTCCTCCCCCCAACATCTCCTGCCATACCTCCTCTCCGCTCTCACCCTCCCCCTCTCCTCCCCCCAACATCTCCTGCCATACCTCCTCTCCGCACTCACCCTCCCCCCTCCCCCCCAACATCTCCTGCCATACCTCCTCTCCGCTCTCACCCTCCCCCTCTCCTCCCCCAACATCTCCTGCCCTACCTCCCTTCCGCTCTCACCCTCCCCCTCTCCTCCCCCCCAAAATCTCCTGCCATACCTCCTCTCCGCTCTCACCCTCCCCCTCTCCTCCCCCCAACATCCCGCCATACCTCCTCTCCGCTCTCACCCTCCCCCTCTCCTCCCCAACATCTCCTGCCATACCTCCTCTCCGCTCTCACCTCCCCTCTCCTCCCCCAACATCTGCCATACCTCCTCTCCGCTCTCACCCTCCCCCTCTCCTCCCCCCAACATCTGCCATAACCTCCCCTCCGCTCTCACATCCCCCTCTCCTCCCCCAACATTCTCCCTGCCAACCTCCTTCTCCGCTCTCACCCCCCCCTCTCCTCCCCCCAAAAATCTCCCGCCATACCTCCTCTCCCTCTCACCCTCTCCCCCCCCCCCCCCCCCCCCCCGGCCTCTGTCCTGATATCGCGCCGTCTGTTTTCCAGCAACCCAACCCAACCCCACCCAACCCAACCCAACCCAAACCCAAACCAACCCAACCCCAACCAACCCAAACCCGCCCAACCCAAAACCCCAACCAACCCAAACCCAAACCAACCCAAACCCCGCCCAACCCAACCCAACCCAACCCCGCTGAACTCCCCGCAGAAGAAAAAGGGACGCGACAGCGGTCGGTTTTGGGCCGGAATAGCTCAGTTGCTACAGCGCCGGGGCTCATGATCTTGGGGTTTCCGGGTTCGGGCTTCGGTACAGGGGGATTTTTCCCCCGGAGTTAACCTTGGCTCTGACTCCATTCCCCCACACAGTCCTTCGAATGAGACTATAAGCCCAGAGGTTCCGTGTGTGAACGCAACGCACAACATCTTGCACACACGTCAAATCCCATCACCCCAAATTTCGGAAGAGAAGGCCATTTTGGCTGTTGGTATGATGACACGTTACACATAGCATGCACCTTCTCTGAAATGGAGTATGGCTGCCTTAATGGCGCGATAAAAAACGGTCATACACACACAAAACTCCACTGCCTGTCTATACAGGCAGTTTCCGCAGGAGTATCAGCTTGCGTACGGCAGAAAGAAAGAAAGAGAGACATCGGTGGTCGGTGCCTTGCCCGATATGCTGCCACGACATGCAAAGGATCCTTCACGCAATGCTGTAATCCAGGCGGACAGACTTCTTGTTTTTTTACACACACACACACGCGCTCGGCGCGCGCGCGCGCACAAAGCGCGAGCACGCACACACACAGGCACGCACGCACATAAAAAAATTTTCAAAAAGTAATTCGACCTTTCTAAAAGAAGAATGTAAACACGTATTGCCCCCCTCCTCATCCTCCACACACACACACAAAACACGCGCGCGCGCGCCCGCACGCGCACCACAACGCACGCACACACACACACACCACACACACCCCACACACACACCACACACACACACACACCACACACACATTTATTCTCAAAAAGTAATTCAGACCCACTAGAAGAAGAATGTAATACATATCGCCCACCCTCAACTACACACACACACACACACAAAACATACGCCCCGCACACACACACCATACACGCACACACACACGCGCACCACACACACCTCTCTCTCTCTCTCTCTCTCTCCCCTCTCTCTTTTATATATATATAATATATATATTATATACACACATACATTATATATATATATAATATAAATATATATATATATATATATATATAAAATATATATATATATATATACATACATATATTATAATATAATTATATATTATATATATACACATCATACTTATTTTATATAAATAATTATAGGCAAAGGGTTCTGTGGCCAGATTTCTGCTCCTGCCCCCTGCATCAGGGGGGCACTACGGAACACGGCAGCCTGGCAATCCCCGATTGCATAAACGGTTTTAAAGCCCCAGGGGGGAAAAAACAGAAAGGGACAAGAGGCCGCCGACAACCGCCTCCCGACCTTGGCTGGCATCCTCTGGTTAAAGCCTACAACTACGGGTCTCGTTCAAAAGAAAGTCGCAGTCTCTCTCTGCCTGTCTCTTGTTTCTAGGTTACGGTCCGCGCCGCACGCGCAAGCACGCACGTCTAAGGCAATACATAATAGGCAGTGGAAAGCACGGGGGGCAAAAGAGTAGGTAGGACTGAGAGAACATGGCTTTCAGCCATTTTCAAATCTAAAAGTTAGATGGTTACTTCGGGAACTTCGGGGTTAAACTAGGCACCAGCAGCAAGCGTACACACACACCCCACACACACACACACACCACACACACACCCCAACACACACACAAAACACACAAAACTCAGGCACTACAAACATAGGTACACACACTAAACAACGCAAGCGCGGCGCGCACCACACACACACACAGAGGTAACCCTAACAAGAAAGAGCGCGTGCGCGCACGCACACACACCCACCAAAACACACACACACACACGCACGCACGCACCCACCACGCACGCACGCAAAGCCCCCACGCACGCACGCACCCCACACACACACACCCCACACACACCACACACACACCAGCGGGGGCGTTCCACAACAAAACAATCATAAAAAGACACACCCGTTAGTATAAAATGGATTAACATATTTCTTTCTCTCTTCTCCTCTCTCTCTCTCTCTCTCTCTCTCCCTCTTCTCTCTCACAACTCAACACACAACACCACGCACCACGCACGGCACACACACACACACAAAACACACACACAACACACACACAACACACACACACAACACACACACACACACTCATCATCACTTACTCACTCAAAAATCTTGGTAACCCCATGTGAAACCCGTCCACCATTTAGGAGGAACAACCCATCGTGTGCCGGTGTGATGCATGACGCACAAAAAAAAGCAAAAAACAAACAAAAACTATACCGTAACCCTTGTCTTGTGTTTTGACCTCATTCCGAAGGTGGACTTTACCTTCACGTTGGGGCTGAAATGGGTGTATACGCAAAATAATAACCAGTTGTGAACTTCGGACTTCCTGAGAGAGAGAGAGAGAGGAGAGAGAGAGAGAGAGAGAGGTGAGAGAGAGGAGGAAAGAGAAGACGGAGAAGAGAGAGAAAGGAAGAGGAGAGGAGAGGGGGAAGAAGACAGCGAGAGAGAGAGGGATATGCTTTTATGTTGCTTAACAAAGCATTTTCTCCAGTACGTGAACCTTCCAAAACAAACTAAGGTTTGTGCAAAAATGGACGGTCATCTTTTGCCAGTTCTGTTGTCTTTCAACGGCCCCCAAGGTGAAACAGTGGCCAAAGTTACACAACAGCGCACGTGTCCAACTTTTTGGTCAGCCTTCAAGGACGCAGAGGATAACTGAAAGTTTTATTCCAGCTGTTCCCCGTAACGTCGTGCTTTAACACGCACCTATTTTCCCGCTGACAGAACTCCGTTAACGCGCATGTGAACAGGCAAGAGGGGGAAAAAAGTCACCATGGGTTGATTTAGTTTCCCTAACTTACAAATGTTTCGAGTCAGCTGAGCTCAAAAAGTACTGTTGGAGACGTCAATTTTAGGAACATAACTTTTTTTCGGCGAATGATCATCAAAGCCCTTTTAAAGTCAATCATTTATGTAGCAAAACGTTTTTTTTTCTTTTCCCCTTTTTTTTAACATTGCACTGTTTTCCCTTAAATCAAATACGAATGTGGTTAAGAATAATTTTGACACCCTTTCCTTCTATGCTTTGAGTGTGGCAGTCCTTTTTTTTTTCATGACCAACCGCAAAAAAAACACAACAACACAACTTCGATCTGTCCTCACAACCAATACACAGATACCCAAATACAACAGACTCACACACCACACACACACCACACACACACACACACACACACACAACACAAGTATAAGAGTTTGCCAAAACACTCGCGCACGCGGCACACGCGCACACACACGTGCGTGCAAACACACACACACACACACACACACACACACACACACACACCGCGCGCGCCACACACACACACGCACACACAGAAACCCTAAATTATAAGAACAGGTGGGGCGGACAAGATGTCAGGATCAAATCCCCTGAAGTCCTCTAGCCCCCCCCCCCCCCCCCTCTCTCCGTTTTCCCAACCCACCCCTCTCTTGCCTCCATCCACCCCTAACCTCGTGTCTTACTCTTCTCCCTTTTGTCTTCTTCTGTCTTCTTCACTCCATCCTTTCCCTCACCATATCCCTTCCTCTTCTCCCCCTCCCTCCCTCTTCCAGCTTCCCTGGTAAATAAGTGAATCAGTTCGCGAAATTCCAAATTCACCCCCCCCCCCCCCCCATTTCTTTTTCATTTCTTTATTTCTGGGGTCTTGATCTCTCTATTCTTCACACGTTTTCTTTCGTTTTTTTTCCCTCTCTGCTTCCCCCTTCTTTCTGTTTTGTTCTGTTTTTGTCATTCTGTTCGACTTTGTTGTTTTGACCCCCTTTCCCCTACCTGCCCTCCCAATCCTCTCTCTACGTGTCTCTTGTCTCTCCTTCCCCTTTCTCTCCCCCCTCCCTCCTCCTCCTCCTCTCTCTCTCTCTCTCAGTCTCTGTGTCCTCCTCCCTCTCACTCCCCCCCCCCCTTTAACTCCCTCTATCCGTCTGTCTTTCTCTCTATCGCATCTTTGCATGTCAACGTCTTCGTCTGGCCATCTATCTGTTCATCCTCTCTCTCTCTCTCTCTCTCTCTCTCTCTCTCTCTCTCTCTCTCTCTCTCTCTTCTCTCATTCCTCTGTCTCGGCCTCTCTGTGCCTATCTCTATCTTTCCCTACCCCCTCCCTCAAAACCCAAAAACCCCCTTCCACACACCAGCTCCCATACTGTACCCTAACCTCCCCTACCTCCCCCACCCTCCCCTTCCCCCTCCTCTCCCTTTGCCATCTCCCACAGTTTCTGTCATCAGCTTTGGAGAGTTACAGTTCCAATAAATAAATACATAAAATAAACATCGGCGGTCGGGTCCGTGTCGACGCAGGGAGTGTGGGGTTAGCATTGGAATTGATGACACGACCATCGATCGCCAATGGGCGCGGGGGGTGGGAGTGTGTGTGTGTGTGGTGGTGGGGGGGGGGGGGGGGGGGGAGGAGTGGGAGAGGCGGATGGAGGAGCAGTAGAAGGTGTGGTGGTGGTGGTGGTGGTGGTGGTGGAGGAGGAGAGGGACGTGGGGGTCGGGTAGAGAGGGGAAGGGGTGTCACACCACGTGATTGGAGTCTGGAGACTGTCCCACGTGCTGATTAAGCTTCACGCAGACAAAATGACGAACGTGTGATGTCGTTTCAGTATACTTACTTATTTATTTAGAGTTTCATTTCGATTGATTGGCTCGTCGTTGGTCGCGAGGGGGACAAATCACGTGCCAGGACAGGAAAAAAAAAATCTGGCAACAAGAGCAATAGCAAATACACACAAGCACGCGCGCGTACACACACACACACACCACACACACACACACACACACACACACACACACACACACACACACACACACTTGTATCAGTCTGCACTGTCATCAGTGGATTTGGGCTTTTTTTTCTCCATGAAACAAACTCCTACCGCGGTTGCACAGACACAGTGTAACGATGAGAACATGAGCCATTAATTGTTCTCACCGGACAACATCGTGTCTGACCTCATCACAGTGCTGTGGCTGGACACACAGAACCCTTCCACAGCCTTCACCAATCCAACATTAATTGTTCTCACCGGACAACTCGTGTCTGACAATCATCACAGTGCTGTGGCTGGACACACAGAACCCTTCCACAGCCTTCACCAATCCAACATTAATTGTTCTCACCGGACAACATCGTGTCGACCATCATCACAGTGCTGTGGCAGGACACACAGAACCCTTCCACAGCCTTCACCAATCCAACATTAATTGTTCTCACCGGACAACATCGTGTCTGACCATCATCACAGTGCTGTGGCAGGACACACAAACCCTTCCACAGCCTTCACCAATCCAACATTAATGTTCTCACGGACACATCTGTCTGACATCATCACAGTGCTGTGGCAGACACACAGAACCTTCCACAGCCTTCACCAATCCAACTTAATTGTTCTCACGACAACGTCGTGTTGACCATCCACAGTGCTGGCAGACACAGACCCTCACAGCCTTCACAATCCAACATTATTGTTCTCACGACACTGTGTCTGACATCATCACAGTGCTGTGGCAGGACACACAACCTTCCACAGCCTTCACCAATCCAACATTAATTGTTCTCACCGGACAACATCGTGTCTGACCATCATCACAGTGCTGTGGCAGGACACACAGACCCTTCCACAGCCTTCACCAATCCAACATTAATTGTTCTCACCGGACAACGTCGTGTCTGACCATCATCACAGTGCTGTGGCAGGACACACAGAACCCTTCCACAGCCTTCACCAACCCAACAAACCTTTGCAACCCGAAATTCAGCAATCCTATGGCGATTGCATCGCATGGTGTGACAGTTTCTTTAGGCCACACACACGGGGAAAAAAGGGGTAGGTATGGACGGGTGGAGGGGGAGGGGGTGGGGGGAGGTGACGAGCGATCGGTCCGACGTCCCGCATTTCCATGTAAATATTTCCTGCAGGCCCGACACCTGACCCTAGGGCTCTACTTCCCATTTCCCCCCCTGCCTGGCCCCAGCGACAGCGCTCAGCATTAGCAATTAGATTGCCAGCCGCAACCACACATTAGCCGCAGACCCCGTACATCGAGATCACGGGAGCGGAATCCATGCCAACTATGTACTGGCCTCTGATTTGTGACGAGAAAGATTCGACAATGCCAGACTTTACTCTGATACCCTGCTATTTTTTTTTCTCTCCCCCCCCCCCCCCAATTTGAATGTTGGGTGATGGGCTCAGGACACGTGACAGGCGAGAAGGATAAATAGGGATGGGGGGGGGGGGGGGGGGGGGGGGGGGGGGGAGGGGAGGTTTCTGGCCAATCCCCTTCTTTCTTAAGATGTATATCGCTCCAGAAATTTGGTTTTAATTCCTGTGGTTCCCTTTCACGCTTGTAAAAAAAATGTTCAGCTGAAATTGACCAAGCTGGTTTGAGTTGAGAAAATATGAACTGCTATTCGATTTTTATGAAACTGGTTTTCATTATCTTTAAAAAAAAGTTCTGGCATGCTGTGTGCGTCTATACTGTTGTTGTAATCCTCCTGACTGAACATGAGTCGAAGGATAATAAAACTTGAATCACCTGTGTCACATATGCATGGACTTTCTTGGAGAAACAGAACTGCATTATCCTGTACGTTTGACCCCACACCCCTTATCCATCCATCCAAACCTCAGTTTTTCAGATATCAAAGCTTTAGAACAGTCTGGGAGATAAGTTAAAGAGTTTTGAAAACAAGTAACCCTTTAACTTCTAAGAAAATGGGATCCATTCATAAACACACAAGGAAAGAAGAAAAGAAAAAAACCCTCACAAAACACTTGTGCAATGGCCATGGCATCGTTTGATGATTGGAAAATCACAAGCAGATTGATAAGTATGTTGCTGTGACAGGAGACGCTTTAAGGCCAGCTGCATAAACCAGTCATTGAAAATTGTCAAGCTGTGACTGCTGACAGCGGGCACTGTGACAGCTTCTTTAGGCCACAAGGGGAGAGGGGTGGACGACTGGTCGGGCGACGTCTACATTCTTCATGTAAATATTTCCTGCTGGTCCGATGTCTGACCTGGCTCGGCTTCCCATTTCCCCCTGCCTGGCCCCAGCGACAGCGCTCAGCATTAGCAATTAGATTGCCACTCGCTACCACACATTAGCCGCAGACCCCGTCCATCGAGATCACGGGAGCTGAATCCATGCAATTCAAGCATTGGTCTCCGTGCTATGGTGGGAAAGTATGACAGTCCAAGACAGGCTCTTGCAGCTCTGTTTTCCTTGGTCTTTACGTCATTTCTCTCTGAAATTGGGGTGATCGGTTCAGGAAGAGAGGCAGGAGAGAGACGGAGGTAGAGGAGGTTTCTGGTTGGGTCTCTTTCTATAACTCACTTGACGCCATCAGTAAAAGTAACAACTGAAATAAACAAATTTGGTTGCGTGCAGACAGAGGGTAGATTATAAGAAAAACACACGTACCTTTGATTTGGTCCTTTGAAATAAGTGTGAGCATCTTTGAAATAAGTGTGAGCATGCTGTATTTGTATTGTTCGTATAATCCTCCAAGATAACTGATTGGTGCTGCATGTGCATAGGAAATGTCCTTGGAGAAGCATGAGTTTGTTCTCCCAAGAGTCTGATCCCACACTGCTTGTCTGTCCATCCACCCAAACTTCAGTTCTCCTCAAACCAAGCCTCAAGACAGTCAAGGGATAAGTTGGAAGCAGTAAAAGCGAATAACTCTTTTCTACTTTACAGACAAAGGGTCAGATTAAGAAACGCAAACGAAAACAGAAAAATCCCAAAACAATTGCGCTATGGCTGAAGCATTTCTGTTGACTTGAATTTCTCACAGATTTTTTTTTTATACAATGCTGTCACAGGAGACAGTATTAAGACGAATCACTCAAACCAGACTTGGAAAACTGGAAAACTGTGACGGCCGACAGCGGACACTGTGACAGAGAATGGGAAGGGGGGCAATGGATTGGGCGACGTCACATTTCCATGAAAATATTTCCTGCACGCCCGACATCTGCTGCCCATTTCCCCTGCCTGGCCCAATCACAAGCCTGCCTGGCCCAATCACAAGCTGCCTGGCCCAATCACAAGCTGCCTGGCCCAATCACAAGCTGCCTGGCCAATCACAAGCTGCCTGGCCCAATCACAAGCTGCCTGGCCCAATCACAAGCTCAGCATTAGCAATTAGATTGCCAATTGCAACGACACATTAACCACAGATCCCCTCCATCGACATCACGTGAGCAGATTCCACGCAATTCATTCATTGGCCTGTGTACTGTGATGGGAAGGAATGACAGTTTAAGACAGGGCCCTCTGCTGCAAAGCCTTCTTCATGTCACCTCGCTCTGAAGTGGGGTGAAGAGCTTGGGACAAGAGCCAGGCAAGACAAAGAGAAAAGGGAAAAGGATTTCTGGCTGCTCTACTTCTATAACTCACTGATGTTAGCAGTAAAAGTACAACTGAAATTAGCCAGTTGGGTTGCATGTAGATAAAAGATAGCTTGCACGAAATATATACTTCTGATTTCATCATCTCAAAAAAGTGTCAGCAGGCTGTATATGTGCTGTTGTTATAATCCTCTAGGACCAACAGGAGTTACAGAATAACTGACCTTTAACTTGTATATGTATAGGAAATCTTCTTGGAGAAACATAATCATGTTATCCGAAGACTTCGATCCCACAATCCTTATCCATCCACACAAACTTCAGTTCTCCAAAATCAAGCCTCAAGACAGTTGGGTGATAAGTTGGAAGCGGAAAAAAGCAACCGACTCTTGTGTACCTTAGAGAAAAAGGGATTATTTTAGAAACATTAGAGAAACGACAACCTCCAAACAGTTGTGTTATGGTCGAGGCGTTTTCTGTTAGCTCGACCTTCTCCCAAACAGCTTTTTTTGTACATCGTTGTGATGGCAGACAGCGTGAATGTAAATCCCTCAAACCAGACCGTGAACACTGGCAAACTGTTATGGGTTGAGAAGATGGGGGGGGGGTGTGGTGTTGGTCACAACTGATCAGACGACGTCCGCATTTCCACGTGAATATATCCTGTAGGCCCACCACCAGACCCTGGCTCGGCTTCCCATTTCCCCCTGCCTGGTCCCAGTGACAGCTCTCAGCATTAGCAATTAGATCGCCAGCCGCAACCACACATTAGCCGCAGACCCCTTCCATTGAAATGACGAGAGAAGAATCCGTGCAATTGGTGCATTGGCCTCTGTACTGTGATGGGAAAGAACAATGACAGTTCCAGACCTGGCTCTGCTTCCATGCCTTCATTGACCTACATGTCAGTTCTCCCTGAATGTTGGATGATGAGTTCAGGGAAAGAGGCAGGCGAGACGGAGAGACAGGGAGGAAAGGGAGAGTTTTCTGACTGGTCTGCTATTTCTATAACTCACTTGAAGCAAGTGGTAAACGAACAACTGAAATAAGCCAGTTTGGTTGCGTGTAGATATAACGTCAATTATGTGAAACCTGTACTTCTGATTTCATCATTTCAAACAAGTGTGCGCAGGTTGTATATGTGCTGTTGTTATGATGAAAAAAAAAAGCCCAATAGGATTT
The DNA here is from genome assembly GCA_018398815.1 of Conus ventricosus. Classification (NCBI taxonomy): domain Eukaryota; kingdom Metazoa; phylum Mollusca; class Gastropoda; order Neogastropoda; family Conidae; genus Conus; species Conus ventricosus. Next base: position 83,164,056 of record CM031611.1, on the reverse strand, counting down.
AGGAACAACTGAACTTTAACTTGTGTTGTATGTGCACAGGAAATGTCCTCGGAGAAACATGATTATGTTCTCCCAAGAGTTTGATCCCACACCTTATCCATCCACCCGAACTTCACTTCTCCAAAATCAAGCCTCAAGACGGTCAAGGGATAAGTTGGAGGTGATCCCACCCTTATCCATCCACCCGAACTTCACTTCTCCAAAATCAAGCCTCAAGACGGTCAAGGGATAAGCTGGAGGTGATCCCACCCCTTATCCATCCACCCGAACTTCACTTCTCCAAAATCAAGCCTCAAGACGGTCAAGGGAAAAGCTGGAGGTGATCCCACCCCTTATCCATCCACCCGAACTTCACTTCTCCAAAATCAAGCCTCAAGACAGTCAGGGATAAGCTGGAGGTGATCCCACCCCTTATCCATCCACCCGAACTTCACTTCTCCAAAATCAAGCCTCAAGACGGTCAAGGGATAAGTTGGAGGTTGTAAAAGCCACTAACTGTTTAATTCTTTACAGAAAAAGGGATCATTTAAAAAAACCCCCTAACAACGAAAGGAAATCACCAAAAGTTCTGTTTGGGTTAAGGCTTTTTTCTGTAAAAATTAAATTTTCTCCCCAAACAGTTTTTTTGGGTATAATCGTTGTGACAGGACACAGTGAAATGCAAACAACAATCCGCCCAGGGAGATTGGGCTAACTGTGTGGTTGACAGCGCCACTGGACAATTTTTGGGGCCACAGGGCCCCTACGGGGGAAAGGGGGGGGGGGGGGGGGGGGGGGGGGGGGGGGGGGGGGGGGGGGGGAGGGACAACTGATGGGCGACCCCCCGCATTTCCAGAAAAATTTCCTGCAGCCCGCACCACCCTGGGGCCCGGGCTTCCCCCTTTTCCCCCCTGCCTGCCCCAGCGACAGCGCTCGATTGCAATTAATTGCCAGCCGCAACCACACATTAGCCGCAGACCCCGTCCCGGATCACGGAGGGGAATCCGTGCAGCTCACTTTGGCCCGTACGGTGATGGAAAGCAAACACCACCCCAAACCCAGGCCTGTTTCCCCGGGCTCTGGCCCCCCTTTGGGTTTCATCCTCCGCCAAAAGGCAAGGTCAGAGTGGGCCAAAGTTCTCGAGTTTTAGACAAATTAAGGTAGTTTTGCTGTTTTTTGGGCAAGTCCGGGGTTCTTCAAGTGGCAAATTCAGCCCCCGGGGGGGGAAATCCCCGAGTCGCATACTAAAGGGGGAGATTACGGGAAGTTTTCGCTGTCTGAGGGATGGAAAAGGAGTTGCCGACCTGCCTCCTGTTAAAGGGGTCCAGTCCGACCCTGGCTGGCTATTCAGGGGTTCTCCAGTGGCTAAAGGGGAAGGCGATGTGTCAGTTGACCTCTCGGGTAGGTGACCGTCAGCCTGCAGGCAGATAAAGCGACCACCATCGTCCCTGTTCTGGGGAATAAAGGGGAAAGGCTTCGACCTTTTGAGGATTTGCCCTTGTTACAAAAGAGGTAGTAAATATTGAACATCAGTCATGGCTGGTAGAGAAGTCCGGGCTTTAGTGAAAATGGGTGCTTCGGGAATGAACAGAGTTTGAATAGAGTTATGCATTAACACTGTACCCAAGTCTTGGTTGTGCTAGCGCTTTTGGTGTGTGTATGTGTAGGTGACTAGTGATTCCATTGGTGGAATAAAATTACTGGATTTATTGGTACAATCTTTGTGATGTGTTTTCCCCGTGATCCATTGGTTGAGCCAGTTAAACTCGGGTTCTCTCTTTCTTTGAGAACGAATATAAGTGCTTGGAAACCAGGAAGTGTGTGACCCACTAAGGAAGTGACTCGCCCTTTCTTGCTGAGGCTCAAGAAAATACAGCGTAAGCAGATTTTAGCTGTCGCCTTGTTGTCTCCTGGTGGGACGAAGACAGTGGAGGTTGCGTAGCTCGGAGCCGCGACAGAAGAATTGTCTCCCGTGTGGGACGGTCGACCAGCAAGACGTGTCAGCCTGTTGGAGCCTAACGGGAGCTGCCAAAACGGTGGGGTGTTTTGCAGCCAGAGAAGCCTGGGGAGAGGCCCGACAGGAGCCCATTCCGGGGGAGGGCGAAGTACGGTGAGTCCGGGAACTCGTGTGGGTGCAAATCAACTACGTGCCAGGGGTCCCCAACGGGTTTGGCCAATGGAGAACACAACGTTGTGGCAGCTTAGCTCGTATCGCACAGTGGGATGAGAGAAACTGACGGTCAACCGGGGAATGCGGGCAAGTTACGGCTTTTTTTTTGTTTCTTAAGTTTATACTGTGCAAACAAATTGTGGAATTTTGTTTTTCCCGGGTAATGAGAGTACTTGAAGGAAGGGAGGCGATTTATGGATGTCTTATGAGTTTACATTGTTGTATATCGATAGTTGTGTTGTGTAGGACGGGGGGGCTCGGAGTCAAGTTAAATAAGTTGATTATTTCTATGAAATTTTTGGTTTCCCCCGTAACCTTGTGGGGCCCCCCCCTGAGTGACACCAGGCGTGGCCTATGCAAGCGCATTTGGTTTTTGAAAGCGTAATAACTTCTGTCTAATAACCCACTGCACCCCTGATTGAAATCATATTTAAAAACGAGGGGGAGCGTCGGAACCCTCACACGGGAGCAATCCGGGTAGAATTGGCTGGGTAATGGAAGTGAAAAGCGGTGCGGGCAGTGCGTGTATGCAGCTGCTAGTCCAAGGAAAAAGAAGCTTGGGTTGCTGTGCAACATTAGTCCGTTTTTTGTGCGTATAGTAACTTACAACAACAAAAACACCCAACATAAGCACAGTTAAATTCTGACCATGCATCTACATTATCTTCCTCCTCGTCCCCCCCCCCCCCCCCCCACCCCCGCATCCTCCACCACTCCTCCTTCTTCCCCACAGCTCTCCGTGATCGGGTTTCATCCGCTTTTTCCATGGAATCTGATCAATGTGCAAGTCAAACTGGCCCAATCCGGAACGTGTAAAAATGATAATAATGTCAATTTTCTCGCCGGGGGAGCTAACTGACCTGCAGCACCCGCACGGTGGATTAACACGAAAATTTTTTTGAAGCCGTAAGTTTCTAATTAAACGCTATTACGATGCAGCGGTCTCCTTAATCGGCAAATGTCAGCTGCAAACGCAGAGGTCGTTCCGTGTTTTCAAAAGATCATTAAAAAGTTGGGAAAATAACAGTCGGAACTGCCCCTGTTTCTCGTGTGTGTGCGTGCGTGCGTGCGTGCGTGCGTCGTGCGTGCGTGTGTGTGTGGGGTGTGTTTGTGGATGTGTGTGGAGTGCATGCGTGCTGGTGTGTGTGTGGTGTGTGTGTGTGTGGTGTGTGGTGTGTTGTGTGTGTGTGTGTGTGTGAGTGTGTGTGTGAGCGAGAGAGAAACAGACAGACAGCAGACAAACAGGCAGACAAAGATTGACAGACAGACAAAGACAGAGAGAACAGAATGAGAAAGTGAGAGAGAGAGAAAAGAGAGAGAGAGAGAAGAGAGAGAGAGAGCTGTGTGTGCGTGCGTGCGTGGGGTGTGTGTGTGCGTGCGTGCATGCGCACAGCGTGAACGGTGGTAGAGGGACACAGGAAACGAGAACACAACAATGTCAAAAGAATCTTTACGTAGACTTTAAACCAATAAAGCGGCCTTCGACAAATCACTGGAAGTGACATGTTCACATAGGCAATAATCCCCAACCCCACCCCCCTCTCCCTCACAACTCCCACCGTTCCCCCCCCCTTCTCTCCTTGCCTTCAGGAACAGGACCCCCCCCCCCCCCCCCTCACTTCACCCACATCACTGCCTTCTCTCAGGATCTACGGGCCCCCCCCCCCAAATCGAGTTTCGCAAACGGCCAAGGTTTCGCCGTAAAGAGATTTCAGCTTCGCCTTAACATAACTGGCGAGGCTTTGTCCTCAAAAACAGTGCAAGAATTTTTACAGCCTAGAATCGCTGCAGAATTTGTATTAAAAAGAATCAACAAGTAAGGAATTCCCCAAATTTTCTTCTAGGAAAATTTCATCTGACACAGTATAGCAGGAGAGTTTCCCCCTTTAAAGTATCTACACATTTTGATTCGATAGCCAAGCGGGTGTTTGCCTAAAACTGGAAAGAGAGTTTTATCTACATATGTAGCTTATACCTAGACAATAACAAGAGAAGTCCTTGCCACGTTTTTTCCTGTAAACAAAGTTCTGGTTAAAAAAGGGTCTTTTTGTTTTCCCCCCCCCCCCCCCCCCCCCCCCCCCCCCCCCCCCCCCCCCCCCCGGTAATCTTGCCCTCAGACAAACGAGAGGCACAGCTGAATACATAAGCCCCCTTTACCAGAGCGAATAATACAAACACACCGTGCTACAAGTGAAAAATATTCACTCATGTTCTCAGAAACAGAGAGACACGGGAAAAGGATTTAAAAGGACATGCACTCACGTACGCGCAAACACACGGACAAACCCTACACAATAATTGGAAAGAATAATTTCTCCCCCCCCCCCTTCCTCTCCCCATACCAAAATAAATTATCTTGGTTGTCAAAAACCCTTTATTACTAAAATACTTCCAGAAGTCTTTCCCCCCCCCCCCCCCCTTTTATTCCCCCTTTTCATTAAAAAGGGCCATTGAGGGGATTCTTTTGCTGAATGCCTTTTCATACTTGAAGAGAAAAAAAGAACATTCAAGAGGCATCTCATTCTGGGCAGAGGGAAAAAAGTTGCCACGAAATCCATTCCTTGCTGGAAAAAAATCACTTGAGCTGAAGAGTATCTATGATGTATCTAATTTTTTTGGCGGATTTCTTCTTGCCTCTTCTTCTTCCATCTTCTACAGGGGTAAAAATGAACACTATTCCCTGCGTACGAGGACGAAGTGATCGGATGAAATCGAAAGAGGTATTGTTGCGCTTAAAATGAATAAACGGAGAAAAAAGAAGGAAGAGGACGGAAAGAGGGGAGGGGGAGGAGGAGGAAAAGAAGGAGGAAGAGGAAAGGGAAAACAACAGAAAGGAAAAGAAGGAACAGTACAAGAAAGACGAAATGGCGAAGGAGGTAGAGGAAGAAAAAGAGCTGAAGAAGAGGGGGGGGGGGGGGGGGGGGGGGGCGGGAATAGGTGGGGGAGTAGACATAGAAAGAAGGGGAGGAGAAGGAGAAATCAGAATATGGAAATCTACGAACCCACACGATTTCGGTCTGGGTACACGCCATCCATAAGGGAGACTCAGGCTCACGTGACATCAATCTCACCATTTACATAGGGCAGACGAAGAAGAAGGAGGAGGGGGGAGGAGGAGGGTGGACGAAGGAGGAGATGAAGGGGAGAAGGAGAAGGCGAAGAAGAAAAAGGGAAAAGAACCAGGAGAAGAAAAAGGAAACAGAGGAGAAGAACATGAAGAATAAAAAAAGATGACGTAAACAAGAAAAAGGGTAGTAGATGAAGATGAAATAAAGGAAATAGTAAGAAGGGAAACGAGTTACTTCACTTCACGTTCTGAACCGAATAACTTCGACACGCTGCCCCAGCTTGCCCGCGACACTTGACACAGTTTCTATAATCTTGGAATTATCGATCGGATTTCCTTTTGTTCACTCGGCCGTCTTTGATGTTGCTATCTAGTCGAAAAAAAAAAAGCACTTCAACATAATGCAACGGTCTTGGAAACGAAAGGGTAGGGCGCAGAAACAGGTGTAAATCTTGTACTTCGAGAAGAGCCTGATTACGGCGGAAGCTTCCAGTTTTAATGGAGAAAAGTTTGAAAAGTTTGACAGCTGACGATGAATTTTTTTAGAAACATCTATGGTTTTCCCAGCTCATCTGAGCTGACAGGTAAGTGGTTAAAGATTGATCAAACAGAGAGAGGAGAGAGAGAGAGAGAGAGAGAGGAGAGAGAGAGGAGGGGAGAGAGAGAGAGAGAGAGAGAGAGAGAGAGCGTGAAAGAGAGGCAAGACAGAGAGAGAGAGCGTGAAAGAGAGGCAAGACAGAGAGAATGAGTCAGAGGGAGGGGGTATGGACAAACACAGAGAGAGAGAGAGAGGGGAGAGAGAGAGAGGAGAGAGAGAGAGAGAGAGAGAGAGAGAGAGAGCGAGAGAGAGAGAGAGAGACGCAATATATCCATCACCAATCTTAATGGACATGGTTCCTATTGATTCTCTAAAAGTAGAGAGAGAGAGAGAGAGAGAGAGAGAGAGAGAGGAGAAGAGAGAGAGAGGCAATATACCAATCACCAGTCTTAATGGATATGGTTCATATTGATTCTCTAAAAGTAATTCAGACCTACTAAAAAAAAAAAAAAAGAAGGCAACACATATTGCTCCCCCTCATCCTCGCCATACACACCACACACACACACACCCCACACCACGCATGCACCCACTCACCCACCCATCCGTCCACCATTACCCCCCCCCCCCCCCCCCCCCCCCCCCCCCCCCCCCCCCCCCCCCCACCCCCCCCCCCACCAAACGACGGAAGCGCAAGACTTGCCCGCACCCAAAGCTGACCAGACAAGCAAAACGGAGGATCATCGTCACTGTCTCCGCCCTACTCCTTCTTCAACTCCCTCTCCGCTCTGCCCCCTCCCTCCCCTTTCCCCTTACTCCATACCCTCTTTCCTCCGCCAATGCCCCTCCCTCAATCCCCACCCCTCCCCAAGGAAAATCCACAATGAGTAAAAGGACACCAAATTCACTTGCGTCCGAAATAGCACGTAGACCCCATTTGAATGGATGTCGCCTTCACGCGTGACTGGAAGACTCGACATGATTGCCTGTCACCACTAGTGGAACGATGGTACGGGAGAGTGAGAAGTACCATCATTCTGTGGACCAATCAGACGACGACGTTACTACAACGCGTGGGGAAAAAACACACCAAAAAAACAAAAAACAAAGTGGCGGTACGGGGGTTAGAAACGATTTCCTTTTGTGATCTTGGCCTCAACGTCTCTCTCTCTATGTCTCTCTCTCTCTCTCTCTATCTCTGTCTCTCTTTTCAATCTATCTCTGTCTTTCTCTCTCTCTTTCTTTCTATCTCCTTCTCTCAATCTATTTTGTCTCTCTCTCTCTTTCTTTTTAGTCTCTCTCTCTCGGTCTCTCTCGCTCTCTCAGTCTGTCTGTCTCTGTCTGTCTGTCTCTGTCTGTCTCTCTCGCTCTCTCAGTCTGTCTGTCTCTGTCTGTCTGTCTCTCTCGCTCTCTCAGTCTGTCTGTCTCTGTCTGTCTGTCTCTGTCTGTCTCTCTCGCTCTCTCAGTCTGTCTGTCTCTGTCTGTCTGTCTCTGTCTGTCTCTCTCGCTCTGTCTCTTCGCTCTGTCTCTCTCTGTTCTCTCTGTCTGTCGCTGTCTGTCTCTCTCGCTGTCTGTCTTCTCTCGCTGTCTGTCTCTCTGTCTGTGTCTGTCTGTCTGTCTGTATCTCTCTCGCTTCTCTCTCTCTCTCTCTCTCTCTCTCTCTCTCTCCTCTCTCTCTCCTTCCTTTTCTTCGCCTGTATCGAAGATGAAGCGGATTATTTGACGGAAGAAGTTGATGTGAGAGTAGGTAGGTGGCTTCAACCTTGCTTCATTTGCCTTCGTCTCTGCGATTGAAGTCAAACGCTTAACACGATTGTCGAAAAGTCTGTACACTTCCTGCCGATTGGTACCAAGGAACAGCGCTTTTCTCTGCGGCCTAAGCAGTGCCAATGATGAAGTGATGGGAAGTAGGGGTGGGGTGGGGTGGGGTGGGGCGGGGTGTGGTGGCGGTGGGGGCCACATAGGGGTTGGGGGTGGGGAGAGAGAGACAATCAGGAAATCACCTTTCTCTCCAGTCAGACCGGGCGGGATTGGTCTGCGGCCTTTTAAGATTCAGACTGACTTTCAATGTCATGATGATGGGGCAGTGTGGTTTCTTCTGTTTCTTTCTGTCTCTCGCCGTGTGTGTGTGTGTGTGTGTGTGTGTGTGTGTGTGTGTGTGTGTGTGGGGTGTGTGTGTGTATGCGTGTGTGTGTGTGGTGTGTGTGTGTGTGTGTGTGTGTGTGTGTGTGTGTGTGTGTGGTGTGTGTGTGGTGTGTGTGTAGTTGCGTGCGGTGTGTGTGTGTGTGTGTGTGTGTGTGTGTGTGTGTGTGTGTGTGTGTGTGTGTGTGTGTGTGTGTGTGTGTGCGTGCGTGCGTAGGTGCGTGCGTGTTGTGTGTGTGTGTGTGTGTGTGTGTGTGTGTGTGTGTGTGTGTGTGTGTGTGAGACAGACAGACAGACAGACAGAGACAGAAAGAGAGAGAGAGCAGACACAGAGGCATACAGACAGAAAAAAGGGGAACAAATTAGCTGATACCGGTCATGCCCAGAAAGTCCGAACATCCTCCACCCTCAAGACAGCCGTTGACAACAGTGAGACCCCCAGGACGGCTAAAACACACGCCAGTGTACTACCTCGTTCACAGCGGGCCCAGAGGATCGATCGCCATCGACGAGGGCGAGCTGAGATCGGGAACGCTTCATTCCTCAGCCCCGGTCGAAGAGCGGCCGTCATTTGCTTTGTCGGTCGGTACAATTACCATCGACTGTATTAAACAAGCGTTGGACAACCGCTAATTACCGGACATCGTCTCCACAGAAACGAATGTCTCAACGCCACACTTGGAGATGTATGGCTGTAAACCAGCAAAATGAGATGTATAGTGTGGTGGCGGAGTATGGAATACTACAACGGACGCAGGAGGGGGGAGGGGAGGAAAAACATTTCATTTTTCCGTTGAGTTTGGTTTTTGAAGCTAGATCAAAAGAATGGTGGAAAGATATATCTGTATGTTGGGGTTTTTGAAGCTAGATCAAAAGAATGGTGGAAAGATATATCTGAATGTTGGTTTTTTTTTAAGCTAGATCAAAAGAATGTTAGAAAGATATATCTGTATGTTGGGTTTTTGAAGCTAGATCAAAAGAATGGTAGAAAGATATATCTGTATGTTGGGGTTTCTGAAGCTAGATCAAAAGAATGGTGGAAAGATATATCTGTACGTTGGGGTTTTTGAAGCTAGATCAAAAGAATGGTGGAAAGATATATCTGTACGTTGGGGTTTTTGAAGCTAGATCAAAAGAATGGTGGAAAGATATATCTGTACGTTGGGGTCGAGGGGATATGAAGCTCGGGTCGGTGAGGTCGATGTATTGGCTTCTGAGGCAATGTATGAGAAGCGTATTACCTTACCACTTTGATGACAGTGATCGCATCAGTCACTTTGAGTAAGTATATGCTACAGACACGCAAACACAGACACTTACACGCACAGACAGACAGACAGACAGACAGACACACACACACACACACACACATACAGACACACACACACGCACGCGCGCACACACGCACACACACACACATACATAAAACACACACACACATGCGCATTGAGAGAGAGAGAGAGACAGAGAGAGAAGAGAGAGAGAGAGAGAGAGGAGAGAGGAGAGAGAGAGAGAGAGAGAGAGGACAGACAGACAGACACGACAGACAGACACAGTGAGGGTAAATGAGTGAATGAGTGAGTGAGCTACTGAAGATAATGCCCAGAACTCGACACTCCTGAATACAGCCATGCACAACAATGAGGCCCTGAGGACGGGTACACTACAAACGAGTGGACTAACTCCTTCAAGTGGTCGACAAGAGCCCAACCGAGAGCAGACATAACAGCAAAGCAACCTCAGCACTTGACAAAGAGTGGCCGTCATTTGCATCGTCGATCACTACTACCGTCGACCGTATTACTCAAGCACTGAACGACCGTCACTTACTGGACATCGTCTCCATAGAGAAGAAGGTCTCCATGGAGCAATTGGAGCTCCATGGCTTTAGGTCAGGAGAAAGGGATGTCTGGTGTGGAGACAGATTAACCGATCGTACAGCAGACTAGAGGGATAATGAAAACACTGAGACGGGTTCAACCATTCAGTTGTTCCTATCTTTCTGCCAGCTTGGTTTTCGAGTGTGGACCATCGGTGGGATGTCCGTGTGGAGACAGATTAACCGATAGTACAGCAGACGAGAGGGATAATGAAAAAGAGCTGACGGTTGAACCGTTTAGTTATCCTGTGGTCCTGCCAGTTTGGGTTTTTTGGAATGTAGACCATGGGTGAAAAGATGAGCGGAGATGAGAGATCTTGTCTCTCGGATGGGAGACTGAAACAGGGAGAAATAGAGGTCTGGTCTACGAGTTCGAGTTTTTGACAGTTGAGGCAATACAGCAGAACCACGTTCCCCTTCCAGTTTACTGAGAGCAACTGCTTCAGTCTTGTGAGGGTGGCATATACGACACACACACACACACACACACACACACACACACACACACACACACACACACACACATAGAGGAAGAAAGACAGACAGACAGAGAGAGAAAAGAGAGAGAGAGAGGAGAGAGAGGAGAGAGAGAGAGGGGAAGAGCACAGAGAGAAGAGAGAGAGAGAGAGAGAGAAAGAGAGAGGGAGAGAGAGACAGACAGAGAAAGAGAGAGACAGATAGACAGACAGAAGACAGAGAGAGAGAGAGAGAGAGACAGAGAGAGAGGAGAGAGAGAGAGAGAGAGAGAGAGAAGAGGAGAGAGACAGAGAGAGAGAGAGAGCAGAGAGAGAGAGACACGAGAGAGAGAGAGAGAGAGACACGAGAGAGACAGAGAGAGCACAAACAGACTGACAGAAACAAACAAAAATAGGTATCTGTTGAAGACGTTGTCCAGAAATCTCAATACCCCACATTCCTTAAGACATTGCTTCACAACAATGACACCCCAAAGGACCACTGAAATACAAACGAGTCTACGAACTCCCACGAGAGGGCCCAGAAAATCGATCGGCATTGACGACGACCCAACTGAGAGCAGAGCCCCCGATACAGCAAGGCAACCTCAGCACTTGACAACGAGTGGCCGTCATTTGCATTGTCGATCAGCACTACCCTCGGCTGCATTACTCAAGCACTGGACGACCGTTACTTACTGGACATCCGTCTCCATAGCGATGAAATGTCTCCATGGAGCAACCGGAGATATATGGCTTTAGGTCAGGAGAAAGGGATGTCTGGTGTGGAGACTGATTAACCTACAAAGTACAGCAGACTACAGGGATAATGAAAAAAAGAAAACACCTGACACGGTTAAATCATTCAGTTATCCTATCTTCCAGCCAGCTTGGTTTTG
>CM031611.1:83105427-83147927 GCA_018398815.1 Conus ventricosus | reverse complement strand
GTATGACAGTCAAAAATGTTTCAATAGGAGAATGGTATGACAGTCAAAAATGTTTCAATAGGAGAATGGTATGACAGTCAAAAATGTTTCAATAGGAGAATGGTATGACAGTCAAAAACATATCGACACCAGGACGGCATGACAGCCAGATATGCATTTTGACATGAGGATGGTGTCACCTTCAAAAAGACTTTAACAGGACATGGATGTGACGATAAAACCATTTCAGCATGGGGATAGCGTTAGTCTAAAACATTTCAACATGAGAAAGGATGTGACTGGCAAAAGAATGTCGAATAAGGATGCAGGTGACAGTCCCAAGCATCTCGACATGAGGATGGGTGTGGCAGTTATGAACAATTCAACGTGACGATGGATGTGACAGGTAAACACATTTCGACATAAGGAGTGATGCGACCGTCCAGCGTATTCTGTGTAGTGTGAGTGAATAACTTTGCAATATGAGGATGGTGTAACAGTCAAAACATTTCGACATAGGACGACGTGACAGAAAACGTTTTGACTTAAAGACGATGTGACTGCCAGAAACCTTTCGAGATAAGAACGATGTGACAGCCAGAAACATTTCAACATAAGAACGATGCCACAGCCAGAAACATTTCAACATAACAACGATGTGATACCCCAAACCATGACGATATGAAAGACGGTGACAGTCAAAAACAACAACATTTCGACATGAAAGTGGTGTGACAGCCAACTCAAGACACTTCTGAAACAAAGGCGGGGTGGGAGGGTCTACATAGACGGCTGAACGTCGTGGGGCTGACTTCTCGGTCCACAGAGGAAATAAGTAAAGTGGGCGGAAATCGCCTAATTTCCCGCCTGCCGGCCACATGTTGACGTTCGTCTGTCGCCCCTCCACCGCCGGGGCCAGCTTTTAAAACGTTGTGCTGACGTCATCAAGGGTCCAGGACTCGGTGAGGAAGCAGAGAGGAGAGGAGAGAGTGTGCCGGGGTTAGCGTTCAAGTTAGCTGTGCTCTCGTTCTACCTTGTCCAACGTCTTCTATGTTGTCCTCCTTTTTCAAACCTTTTTTTTTCCTCATCCTTTCTTACCTTACTAGTCCACTTCTTTCTATGTTGTTCTCCTTTTTCAAACCTTTTTTTTTTTCTCATCCTTTCTTACCTTCTCCTACTTTTCCGCTGCCTTTCCGTGCTCCCCACCCTCCCTCCTTTCCCACGTTTTTTTCCCCACTCTGTCCTGATTTTTCTTATTGTTGACCACCCTGTTATATTTCATCCAACCATTTTTCTATATCATATCTAACCTTTTCTCGTTTGTTTTTATCTTTCCCATTTTACCCTACCCTTTTCTACTTCGTCTTACTTTTCCCTTTTTTTTTATTTTATTTTTTTTATTACTATTCTCTGTTACCTTGTCCTACCCTTTCCAGTTTGTATACTTTGTCTTACACCCCCCCCCCCCCCCCCCCCCCCCCCCCCCCACTTTTTGGCCAGCCCTTTCCTCTTTATTTCACCTTACTTACGTTTTTTCAACTCCTTTGTACTTTCTGCTTCATGAAGAACAACGGAGACTACGAACTACTGTGCGCCATCGCTTCTCTTCCGAGGTTCCTAGCCTTACGTGATGTAATTCACGCTGAAAGGAGTAGCACTACAAATGTTTACGGTTTACCTCCCTATCGGACTGGGCTGACTGATCAACCAGACAGATATAATTTAACCAATTATTTATGTATGATTAGAAAAAGAAAGAGAAATTAGCAAAAGAATTAGGAAAAGCTAAAAAAAGGAGGAACACTCAAGAAGAGTAGAGGAAGTAACGTAAAGAAAAAAGATAAAAATCAAGAAAAGTATAGAAGCAGAGAAAAGTATGGACAATGGAGGAAATCAAGAAAAGTCATAGAAGCAGAGAAAAGTATGGACAATGGAGGAAATCAAGAAAAGTCATAGAAGCAGAGAAAAGTATGGACAATGGAGGAAATCAAGAAAAGTCATAGAAGCAGAGAAAAGTATGGACAATGGAGAGAAATCAAGAAAAGTCATAGAAGCAGAGAAAAAGTATGGACAATGGAGGAAATCAAGAAAAGAAGTTATGTAGGAAAAGTCGGAAAAAGCGGCAAAAAAAGAATGGCACATGCAGTAGGAAAAGTAGAGGAAAGTAGTACAAATTAAAAAAAATGTAGTGAAAAAAAAAAAGCTGGAGAAAATGGAAAACAATGAGATCATGTTACAAAAGAAAGAGGGTAACTGAAGACGGAGAAAAAGAGAAAAAAAAAAAACCCACACACAGTCAATTTCACAGTCAAGGTGAAAGTAGTCGGGGGGGGGGGGGGGGGGGGGGGGGGGGGTGGGGGGGGGGGGGGGGGGGGGGGGGGGCGGATGGAGATAAGAAAAGCAGGCAACAACAGGTAAATGTAGGACAAAATAGAAAATAGAAGGGAAACGGGTATGGCTAGTCAAAGGCTGGGGTGGAGAACAGGAAAAAAAAAACAACTAAAAAACTAGCAGGCGATATGAAAAAGTAAGTATACATAGCAAACGGTAGTAAAGGTTGAAGAACCGTGAAGGGGTGGGGGGGGGGGGGGGGGGGGCTGGAAATTATTACTATGACAAAGATGGTACGAAAGGAAATGAGGAGACAGCAGAAAGAAAAAAAAAAAGCAACACGCTGCAGGCAAATAAACGACGCCCGTTGAACTCATCCCCTCCGCTCATTGTGCTCAGACGTCATCAACCACATCGTGATCGGGCCACGTGACCTCCAGACGGACAGGCTCACGTAGCAATCATAATCAATCAGGGACACTTCGGCCGCCATCACGTCCGATGCGCTCAAAATACCCATGACGTCTGCTGCTAGCGACGAAAAACCACGCAGTCATCTTTTTTCAATTTGCTGGGTAAGGAAAAAAGAAGAAAAACAAAACATAAAAAAAACCACAGCTCTGCCCATTCCAATCTTTAGGTCCAATCACAAATACGACTTCTTTCGGAGACGCATTATTCTGCCACTATGGAGGTAAAAATTAGCGTGCGCAGGTGTTCGTGAAAACGCACGAATTCTTGAAGAAAACGAAGAGTGCCACATGTTCAGTTTAGCAATGATTCTTGCTGCTGCTGTTGAGGATGTGTCATGTGTGCTTATGTGTGCGCGTGGGTTGGATGTGTGTGTGTGTGTGTGTGTGTGTGTGTGTGTGTGTGTGTGTGTGAGAGAGAGAGAGAGATGAGAGAGAGAGAGGGGGGGGTTCTAAAATGTTATCATGTGACGTTTCCACTATTTGTCTGATTAAATACCCAATTAGCCACAGAAACACGACGAGATTGAAAACCGGCTGTTCCTTGAAGTAAGGTGAGATACTCTAACAAACAGAACGATCAAAGCCGGCAAAGACAGCCTCTGATGTGAGATCTACCAGAGACACATCAGACAAGATGAAAACGGCTTCAACCTGAACGATTCTGTTCATCTCTTCATCCTCTATGTCTCCGACGAATCTAAAGTGTCCACGGGGGAAAAAAAAAAGAAGAAAAAAGCAGACGTTACTGGTTCGATGAAAACACAAAAAGTCGGCCATATTTGTTGCCCATTTTAGCATTCTAGCGTTATCGGCTGAGGAGTTAAGTCCCCTCCCCACATTCCCCAGGGTGGCTTCCCTGTCTGTCACTTTACCTACAACGTCAATTGTTCGGAATGATTTCTTTCTCTGGTATGCTTAAAATTATAAACGAAAACACACACAAGACAGACAGACAGACAGACAGACAGAAAGAAAGAAGCCCCCCCCACCTCCCCTTCACCACCCCCCCCCCCCCCTCCCTCCCTCTTGTCAATCATTCAGTAGCTCGATCTCTCCGGTTTGGACATGTAGGAAACTGTCGAGCTTTGCCAAGTTTGAGGTCAGTCGAAACTTCTTCGTCTCTTTTTTGCCGTATCATGTTTGATAACCCGATTGATGATGCCATCCACCGTCTGCAGCCAAATGCTCTGCAGGGATCCGCGCGTCGCCAACACGTTATGAATACTGTCTGTAGCAAAACGCTTTATAGCGATCCGTGCGTCGCCAACACGTCATGAATCTGCTTCTCGTTCGCCATTCAAGCATCGTTACAGATAATTTACTGAATATTGTCGTTCGGGAGAGAAATTGTCGAAGGGAATGGCGAGGACTATAAGGTTGCGCATTGATCACGTCCCTGCTGAGTCATCGGGCAAGGTGAGCACACACACACACACGCGCCCCACACACACACACACACACACACACAACACACACACACACACACACACAACCCCACACACACGCCCGCGCGCGGGCTGAAAACCTACAAAAAGCTGCAACGAACACATGAGACAAATGTCACACTCTGCTTTTGTCCGCCTTCCACATTTCATTTTTTTTCAGAGGTCTTGCTCATAGGAATCATGTGACTTTTCATCGAAATTCCAATTCAATGCACGACAATTGTGTTCTCTGCATCTGCGAATCTCTCGGGGAAGCAGTGGAGAGGAGAGAGAGAGAGAGAGAGAGAGAGAGAGAGAGAGAGAGAGAGGAGAGAGAGAGAGGAGAGAGAGAGAGAGAGAGAGAGACAGAGAGAGAGAGAGAGAGAGAGGAGAGAGAGAGAGAGAGAGGAGAGAGGAGAGAGAGAGAGAGAGAGAGAGAGAGTGAGAGAGGAGAGAGAAAGAGACGGAGAGACAGACACACAGACAGACAGGACAGAGAGACAGAGGCAGAGGGACAGACAGACAGTCAGACAGAGCTACAGAGACAGAGAGAGAGAGGAGAGAGAGAGAGAGGGAGAGAGAGAGAGAGACAGAGAGAGAGTCAATAAGAGAGAGAAAGAGACGGAGAGAGACTGACAGGACAGACAGATAGAAGATAGACAGGGGACAGAGGACACTGAGAGACAGACAGAGACCGACCGACAGAGAGAGAGAGAGAGAGAGAGAGAGGAGAGAGAGAGAGAGCAGAGAGAAGAGAGAGAGGAGAGAGAGGAGAGAGAGAGAGAGAGAGAGAGAGAGAGAGAGAGAGGAAAGGAAAGCGAGAGAGAGGAGAAGAGAGAAAGCGAGAGAGCGAGAGCGAGAGGAGAGCGATTTCTCTGACGAATCGAGCTACTTAGAGTTGCTTAGTAGTACGGATTTACATATTCTTCTGCCTTAAAGAGCCAAGGGCTGTCACGAAGCAGGAAGAGATGAGATAGGAGGGAGGGAGGGAGGGAGGAGGGAGGGAGGGAGAGGAGAGAGAGAGAGAGAGAGAGAGAGAGAAGAGAGAGAGGGGAGAGAGAAGAGAGAGAGAGAGGAGAGAGAGAGAGAGGAGAGAGAGAACCAACGAAAATGACACTGAGAAAACGAAGTGAAAGAAACACTACGGCGACAAGAGAAAAAAAAAAAAAAAAAAAAAGACCCAGATAATGTCTACAAACATTTCTGCGAAACAAGGACGTGGCTGTCTGCATTCTCTTGGTCGGAAAAGCTCATCGTAAAACAGAAAAAACAAAAATGCAGGAAAGGAAAAAAAAAAAAAAAAAAGCCAGAAAAGGTGAACATTGATACAGGTTGTGTGTGAACATTGATAAGGTTGTGTGTCTCTCGTCTCTTTTTCTCTGTGCACTAACTATCTAAGACACACTGACATCAAGATCCGAACTCATTCACCGACACCACATTCAGGTGAGGAAACCAGATGGTCATCACCCAACAGTTTATGTGTCTCCTATCGATCCGAACCCCTGACAGCGGCGTTCAAGTTCGCCGGCTGAAGTCAGCGGCCATAATATCTCATGTCTCTCACCCCCTGCTGAAGTGGCCGGCGGAAAGGCCAACTTGTGCCCCCGATGAAATCCAAAGAGAAAAGACCACGAGGAAAAGCGCTGGGGAAATCAGACGCACAGACAGAACTTTTGTCAGAGACCCTGACTCCTGTCAACACGGTACAAGCAGCGGAACTTTCGGGAAGAAGCAGAAGAGATAGGCAGTAATGGAAAGAAGCAGAAGAGATAGTAATAGAAAGAAGCGAGGATTCCACAGAAAAAACGGTGTTCTGAGGTATACTGTAACACGCAAAGCTTTGAGCAGTTTGCAAAGGGCAGCTGGACATATCAGCGCGTACATTTTCATTAAAGAGCAAAGAGGATCGGCTTTAAGCTGCCCGGAGAGAACTCAAGTTTGGCCAGAACACTTTGCTTGTCAAAACAGCGATGTTTCTCATAGAGAAAAAAAAAAACAAAACAAAAAAAAAACGTTTTCAAAAGAGCAGATAACTCGCATGCTGTCGAATAGTCATCATTTCATTCCACGTCAAACGATCAAAGACATTAATATAATAATAATAAAAAAACAAACAAACATTCAGTCGATTAATGGTGTTATACAGCTGAACAAACATCACAAATGAAATCCAAAAATATACTCTCAAAACATGAAACGCGGAATCCAACAATCGCCGCCATTTTGTTTCCTTCTGCGAACAGCCTCTCAGGGTTGCTACGGAAGGTAGCAGGCACTCATGGCGAACGTCATGTTGCTCAACACCAGCTTAAGTTTCGTTGAATTATGCTGAGTGTCTTAACTTACGCGTTTCGCCCTTGCGAACCGGGGACGACATACTTTCACGATTCTGTATTGAAGGGGGGAGTGGGGGGGGGTGGGGGGGGGGGGGGGGGAGGGGGGAGGAGAAAGACAGAGTTTCAAAAGGAAAATGGAGAAAGACAGAGTTTCAAAAGGAAAATGGCCCTTGTTGCTTCTGTCATCTTCTCTGGTGCACTGAAAAACGACACGTGGACTCGATACTCTTTCTCAACACCGTTTTAACTTCAGTAAACCACATCTGAAAATGAAAGTCTTTACGTCCGATTAGAATGATTCGGCAGAGAAAGGATGGGGATGGTTTGCTGTGCTGGAACATCTAAAGAAAGAAAAATGAATGTGAAATACATGCATACTCGTTCTTTTCACTTTTGAGAAGAAAAATAAATGTTAAAAATGAACTCGGTCTCTTCACTTTGAGAATATTTACGTATGCTTATCTCGTCGAAAATTAACTTAAAAGCGTAAAGGAGGAAAACAACCAAAGATCAGAAAAACAAAACAAATAACTAAATCAGAATGCCCAAAACCATTACAACAGTGACATGTCACCATACATTACCGGTATTCTATTTAGACCCTGACAATGTCACCATGCATTACGGTATTCTATTTAGACCCTGACAATGTCACCATGCATTACCGGTATTCTATTTAGACCCTGACAATGTCACCATACATTACCGGTATTCTATTTAGACCCTGACTGTCACGAGTTTGTCACGAGGCCTACGACGTTTGACCCAACTGGGGTGGCGGAATTATTCATTTGTTTATTATCGTTGTTGTTGTCACGTGTCCGTCCCTTAGTGTGGCTTGTGGTGCGGTTGCACCTTGGTGTAGTTCAGCTCACGTTCGGTTTGCTTTCTCTCTCTCTCTCTCTAATTCCACTGCCCGTGCTATTCATCCTGCAGGTTCACGGGTGGCTGGTATCTTTCTCTCGAACTTGCTGTCTATCGGCCTCTCGCCTGTCTTTTTACCTGTCGCACGTGCTTCATTTCTTTTAGTTTGAAGTATGCTCACTCTGTGACGTAGCGTGGCATGTTGGCCGCCATCGCTGAGGGAGGTTAGCTCTTCACTCGAGCGGAAGATGTCTCTGGGAGCGCCTGCTCGGTCTTGGTTCTTCACCGTATCGTCGAAGGTACAGTCGGTATCTTCAATTCCTACAGTCGGCCTGTAGGAGAGGGACATCACTTCTTCTTTTTCCGCACCTGTGCCTCTGTCCTCTGGACTGGACAGAGGGCAGAGAGAGTCGTTTGACCCGCCTCTTCGGGGTCACCCACGGGTAGCTGTGCCCTTCCTTCTTCCTTCCCTCCCTTTCTTCTCTCCTCCCAGCTACGTTTTCCCCCTCTCCGGGGGGCTTCACCGGAGTCTGGACTGGTTGGTGTCACGCGCTGGTTGGGGCCACGCTCGGGTTTGGGACCGCAGATGGTTGGTGCCACGCGCTGGCTGGGGCCACGCTCTGGTCGGGACCGCGGACTGGTTGGTGCCACGCGCTGGTTGGGGCCACGCTCTGGTTGGTACCGCGGCTGGTTGGGATCACGCACTGGTCGGGACCACGTTCTGGTAGAAAAGCCCGTGGTTTTGACTGGCCGGCCCTGATCCCCGTCCAGGACCTCCAGTAATAACGCCACGTCCCCCCCCCCCCCCAGGACGCGCTCTTCACTGCCTGCTTGTGTGTGTCGAGGGTGTCGGCCTTGACGACTCTCTTCAAGAACCGACCCGGTTCGGAGCACCTAGTGCGACAGGGTGCTCCCAGTAGACTTTGGAGGGGCAGGGGTGTGGAGGAACTCCATGGTGTGGGAAGGGATGGATGCTGGAAATGTTTATTTATAATTGTGTATATGGTCATATGTGTTGAAATGTTGTGATTGTGAACGTGTACGTCGTATGGTGAAATGTTTATTTATAATTGTGCATGTTGTGTGTGTTGGAATGCTTTGACAATTGACAATTGTCACGACCGACCCTGGAGGTCTGCCCTGACAGGATCGGTCTAGGTGGGAGTGAAGGGAGTGACTGACCTCACACGCCCTGCAAGAGACCACACAATAAAGATTACGATACAACACCCCATTTATTCACACCAACATACACAGTCATAATAAGCATTCCAACACACCCAACATGCACAATCACAATCAAGCATTCCAACACACACAACATGCACAATTATAAATAAACATTTCACCATACGACGTACACAATCACCAAACACAGCATTTCAACACATTTTGACATATACACAATTATAAATAAACATTTCCAGCATCCATCCCTTCCCACACCATGGAGTGCCTCCACACCCCTGCCTCTCCAAAGTTCTACTGGGAGCACCCTGTCGCACTAGGTGCTCCAAACCGGGTCGGTTCTTGAAAAGAGTCGTTCAGGCCGACACCCTCGACACACACAAGCAGGCAGTGAAGAGCGCGTCCTGGGGGGGGGGGGGGGGGGGGGGAAACGTAGCGTTGTTACTGGAGGTCCTGGACGGGGATCAGGGCCGGCCAGTCAAAACCACGGGCTTTTCTACCAGAACGTGGTCCCGGACCAGTGCGTGATCCCAACCAGCGCGCGCGGGTACCAACCAGAGCGTGGCCCCAACCAGCGCGTGGCACCAACCAGTCCGCGGGTCCCGACCAGAGCGTGGCCCCAGCCAGCGCGTGGCACCAACCAGTCTGCGGTCCCAACCAGAGCGTGGCCCCAAAACCCGAGCGTGGCCCCAACCAGCGCGTGGCACCAACCAGTCCCGGCTCCAGGTGAAGCCCCCGGGAGGGGGGGAAAGGTAGCTGGAGGGAGAGAAGAAAGGGAGGGAAGGAAGGGCACTGGAACCCCGCCGTCAGTACAAACTGACCATGCCGTTAAATCCTAACAGCCACTCGCATGACGGGCGAGGGGAGGTCTACTAAATACACCAACAACACCAGCTCAACACAGACCAGAGCATAACGCAGTAAACCAATCAAATCAGGAATGTTCGTTAAAGTCTTCTCACACGAAGCAGGTAAAAGACTGCATTAAATAAAACAGGCTATAAAACAAATATGAATTATCTTCACCCTTCTCTCACTCACGTTTAACAATTTCCTTTCTTAGGAATAAACCAACACAGCGACCATCGCTTTATAACTGTCATCACATTTGCAAATAATAATTCAATGGCATAATTGTCACATTTTATAGCCACATTTCAAAATAACCCAAATCTCCAACCACGCATCCGAACGACAAATCATGCGTACGCACGCTCGCAAACATAAAACTCGTTCTCCTTGCACGCACAAACAGACGGTGGCCGAAGGATAAGAGTCCGGTGAATGTGACAGGGGCGGACGAGCGAGACCAAGCAAGTACCAACCCTGAATCACCAGGTTCTCTCCCATCCCCACCGACTACTACCGCATCACCAGATGCATAAACAGGAAAAGAATTTTGGATATAATTTAGAATGGCCAGGTTAAAGATTGAATTAACCAGAGAAAAGGTCTCAAACAATATTTCTTTTACAATTTTGCAAACAAAAGAAAATTGCGCAAAAGAGAAGAATAAGCCGGCTAACAACAACAAACCAAAACAAACAAACCACGAAACTGATGCTTACCAGCTACCCGTGGGTGACCCCGAAGAGGCAATTGTGGGGGCTCGTCCGGGATGTGAAGGGCTCTGACAATTGTGGGGGCTCGTCCGGGATGTGAAGGGCTCTGACTGTCTCTCTCGTTTCGCGGAGTACCTGTTTAGTTCTGTCTATTTTGTATACGTTTAGTTAGTTTGTCGTGTTTGTTCGTGGGTGGTTAGCTGGGTGACTCTAGTGTGAAGGGTAGTCTCTGGGTGGCCTGAAGGAACATCCGGTGTGACTCGGGAGTTCGAGGTGAGACAGGGGGAGTCGACCGCGACCAGACCTCCTCCTTCCGCCGGGTGCCTTACGCAGGTACGACCGTAAGTCTTGCCTTTCTGTTGCCGCTCAGTCTTGCCATTCCTGTTTTGTAGTTAGCCAGTTTTTTTTGTTTTTTTTCCCGGGTGGTTATTGAGTACAGGGGGTTGTACGCGACGTTAGTGTCCCTTTTTTTTTTCTCCTCTCTCCGGGATTCCGTTTGCCAGTTTGTTTTTTTTTCCGGCCAGCCCCACCGCACTGTTGCTCGTGCTGTGGAGCGCGGTGTTGCCAGAGTGGTGAGCAGCCGGAACTTGTCCGCACACACGCACACACACACATACACACATATACACACACCCCTAAAATATTTGTTTTCAAGTGGAATCGTCTTTCCCCCGTATTTGAAAACCGTAGGATATTGTTGTCATGGCGAGTCGGTGCTGGTGGTATGGCGACTCGTGCGTCGAAGAAGAAGGGTCTTCAGAATGTAGTCCTACTTTAGTACCAGCCCATTCGACTACAGTGACTTCCACTTATTCCAGTGCTGTAGCCGATAGTCCAGTGAGTACTTTCACTACTTCTTCACTAGGGGATCTTTCTGCTGGGACCCCGACTGGCGCTCGGAAGCGTCAGAGTATAGTGAAACAACTGTGGGCTTCTGTTGGAGTCACAGAAACCGAAGCCCTCTCTTCTCCATGCTTCCCCTCGTAGGAGTATGCCCCGGGAGACTTTCCTCATGGAAGGTCGAGACCCAAGGGACGGGTCAGACGGGTCATCCTCCGTGTCGGGAGTGGTGAACCCGCCCAGGACATCACCTCCGTCCTGATGTTTCTGGAGCGACAGCGACGGGAGGATGAGGCCCTCCGTAGGGAAGAGGTTGTCAGACAGGAAGCCCTCCGTAGGGAAGAGGTAGACAGGCAGGAAGCTCTGCGTAAGGAAGAGGCTTCTAGGCAGGAAGCTCTGCGTAGGAAGAGCGCGGGAGGAGACTGCTAGACAGGAGGCCCAGCGCAGGGAGGAGACTGCTAGACAGGAGGCCCAGCGTAGGGAAGAGGCTGCTCAGCGTAGAGAGGAGGCTGTCAGACAGGAGGATCGGCGTAGGGAAGAGGCTGCCAGGCAGGAAGCCCTCCGTAGGGAAGAACTAGACAGGATGGAGGCTCTGCGTAGGGAGGAGATGGAACAACTTCTTTCGCGGGCTCCCGCATCTGTAAATCAGGGGGTTAATCACCAGGCAGGTGATAGAGTTAGAGGCCCAAAGTTAAAGCTTCCAGAGTTCAGACCTAGTGGGACATTGATATGTTCCTAGAGCATTTTGACAAGGTTGCTAGTTCATACCAATTGTCTGAGGAACAAAAGGCTATGCACCTTTTTTCTGGATTATCTGGTGCTGCAAGGGAGTGTGTGCTCACTCTAAATGAAGGCGCGTCTTATGCAGACATGCAGTTGGCTCTGCGTAAGCGTTTCCACCTTACCCCAGAGACGTACAGGAGGAAGTTCAGGTCCATGAAGAAGAATAACGACGAGACCTTCGTGCAGTTTGGTGATAGGCTGCGCAAAACGCTAGGGTACTGGCGTCAGTTGGCTAAGTTGGAGCTGGAGGATCTGATCCTCATTGAACAGCTCACCAACACTGTGTCCCCAGAGTTGAGGATCCGGATAGGCGAGACAGCACCTCAGGATTTCGCGGCTGCGATTCATACCGCTGAGGTGTTTGCTGAAGCTCGCAGGGCTTATGGGCATCGCCCAGTAACGGAGAGGAAGCCCTCCACAGGATTTAGTGGCAATAAGGCACCAACAACTGCTAGCGGGGTGAACAAGGCAGGCAGTTCATCGGGGATTTCAGCGCCCCAACTGTGTTTTCTTTGTGGTCGTCCTGGCCACATTAGGAAAGATGTCCTAAAGCCGCTGGTAGTCGTGGGGTTAGTCCTTTCCAACGTCCTCGTGCCTCGGCTAACGTGGGTTCCATCCCAGCTTCTGGTGATTCAGAGTGCCCAGTGTTTCTCTCTGTTGTTGGTTCCTCCTTGGTCGACACCATCAGGGATTCGGGAGCATCAAACGCTCTTTTTGATAAGGATTTGGTTTCCCTGAGGCCCGGCGGGGCGCTAGTTATGATGTGTGCGGGTTGGAGGCTGGTTTTACCTCCACCCTGTCCTTCTGTACTCATTCCTATCTCCACCCCTACTTCTGTGGCGAAGTATGGGCCATCGCGGTGGAGCGACCTATGTATTCCCTTCTCATAGGGAATACTGTCACCTTTGCGGACGGACGCAGTCAGTCCGTGTCTACGGATCTGCCCGTACAGGCGTGTGTGGGAGTTACCACACGCGCCAAAGCTAAGAAGCCAGAACGTCTAGTTGGGATGAGTTGCCAACAGGCTTTTGACGCCTTGAAGACGGCCCTCACTACTCGCCCAGTCTTGGCTCTCCCAGATCCTAGTCTCCCGTTTGTCCTGCGGACTGATGCTCCTGCGGTGGGGATTGGGGCTGTGTTGCTACAAGAATCAGGGAAGGGACTCCAACCGCTTGCTTATGCGAGCAAAAAACTCACTGACGCCGAGACTAGATACCACACGATTGAGCAAGAGTGTTTAGCAGTCGTGTGGGGCATCAGGAAGTTTTACCCCTACTTGTACGGCCGTGAGTTTGTGCTGGAGAGCGATCATCATCCTCTCCAGTACCTGGACCGGATCCGGCCAGTCCAGTCGTCGACTCATGGGTTGGGCAGTGGAACTGCAGAGTCATGCGTTCACTTTCCGTCATATCAAGGGTTCCTGTAATACGGATGCTGACTATCTTAGCCGAGCTCCGTAGTCAGCACATTGGAAAATCAGTCAGAGGGACACTTCCCCCTCAACCAGGGTCATATCCCCTTTTGGTCTCTGTATCAGGTGTAGTGACAGTTTTCACTTCAGTGATGTTAACGGTAGTGAATCACCAATGGTTCGGATTGTTACTTCATGGTTGGAAGGTTCGCTTAGTTGTTTGATAAATGTAGTATTATGTATTTCTCGGTGTGATTCTATCGTTGGAATGTTTGTATTGGATTTGTCGTACTCTGTCGGTCACAGAGGGTTGGGTTCGGTCCCATTATTGTGAATTTGCACATGCGTCAAGGTTCAAAGGAGCACTGTATCTCAGAGAAACAGATGCTTTTAGAAGGGGGGTTTGTCACGAGTTTGTCACGAGGCCTACGACGTTTGACCCAACTGGGGTGGCGGAATTATTCATTTGTTTATTATCGTTGTTGTTGTCACGTGTCCGTCCCTTAGTGTGGCTTGTGGTGCGGTTGCAGCTTGGTGTAGTTCAGCTCACGTTCGGCTTGCTTTCTCTCTCTCTCTCTCTAATTCACTGCCCGTGCTATTCATCCTGCAGGTTCACGGGTGGCTGGTATCTTTCTCTCGAACTTGCTGTCTATCGGCCTCTCGCCTGTCTTTTTACCTGTCGCACGTGCTTCATTTCTTTTAGTTTGAAGTATGCTCACTCTGTGACGTAGCGTGGCATGTTGGCCGCCATCGCTGAGGGAGGTTAGCTCTTCACTCGAGCGGAAGATGTCTCTGGGAGCGCCTGCTCCGGTCTTGGTTCTTCACCGTATCGTCGAAGGTACAGTCGTATCTTCAATTCCTACAGTCGGCCTGTAGGAGAGGGACATCACTTCTTCTTTTTCCGCACCTGTGCCTCTGTCCTCTCGACTGGACAGAGGGCAGAGAGAGTCGTTTGACCCGCCTCTTCGGGGTCACCCACGGGTAGCTGGTAAGCATCAGTTTCGTGGTTTGTTCGTTTTGGTTTGTTGTTGTTGGCCGCAATTTTCTTTTGTTTGCAAAATTGTAAAAGAAAATATTGTTTGAGACCTTTTCTCTGGTTAATTCAATCTTTAACCTGGCCATTCTAAATTATATCCAAAATTCTTTCTCCTGTTTATGCATCTGGTGATGCGGTAGTAGTCGGTGGGGATGGGAGAGAACCTGGTGATTCAGGGTTGGTACTTGCTTGGTCTCGCTCGTCCGCCCTGTCACATTCACCGGACTTTATCCTTCGGCCACCGTCTGTTTGTGCGTGCAAGGAGAACGAGTTTTATGTTTGCGAGCGTGCGTACGCATGATTTGTCGTTCGGATGCGTGGTTGGAGATTTGGGTTATTTTGAAATGTGGCTATAAAATGTGACAATTATGCCATTGAATTATTATTTGCAAATGTGATGACAGTTATAAAGCGATGGTCGCTGTGTTGGTTTATTTCCTAAGAAAGGAAATTGTTAAACGTGAGTGAGAGAAGGGTAAAGATAATTCATATTTGTTTTATAGCCTGTTGATTAATGCAGTCTTTTACCTGCTTCGTGTGAGAAGACTTTAACGAACATTCCTATTTGATTGGTTTACTGTGTTATGCTCAGGTCTGTGTTGAGCTGGTGTTGTTGGTGTATTTAGTAGACCTCCCCTCGCCATCATGCGAGTGGCTGTTAGGATTTAACGGCATGGGTCAGATTGTACTGACGGCGGGGTTCCAGTGCCCTTCCTTCCCTCCCTTTCTTCTCTCCTCCAGCTACCTTTCCCCCCCCCGGGGGCTTCACCCGGAGCCTGGACTGGTTGGTGCCACGCGCTGGTTGGGGCCACGCTCTGGTTGGGGCCACGCTTGGTTGGGACCGCAGACTGGTTGGTGCCACGCGCTGGCTGGGGCCACGCTCTGGTCGGGACCGCGGACTGGTTGGTGCCACGCGCTGGTTGGGGCCACGCTCTGGTTGGTACCGCGCGCTGGTTGGGATCACGCACTGGTCGGGACCACGTTCTGGTAGAAAAGCCGTGGTTTTGACTGGCCGGCCTGATCCCCGTCCAGGACCTCCAGTAACAACGCTACGTTTCCCCCCCCCACCCCCCCCAGGACGCGTCTTCACTGCCTGCTTGTGTGTGTCGAGGGTTGTCGGCCTTGAACGACTCTTTTCAAGAACGACCCGGTTTGGAGCACCTAGTGCGACAGGGTGCTCCCAGTAGACTTTGGAGAGGCAGGGGTGTGGAGGCACTCCATGGTGTGGGAAGGGATGGATGCTGGAAATGTTTATTTATAATTGTGTATATGTCATATGTGTTGAAATGTTGTGATTGTGATTGTGTACGTCGTTATGGTGAAATGTTTATGTATAATTGTGCATGCTGCGTGTGTTGGAATGCTTAATTGTGTGTATGTCGTGTGTTGAAATGCTTGATTGTGATTGTGCATGTTGTGTGTGTTGGAATGCTTATTTATGACTGTATGTTGGTGTGAATAAATGGGGTGTTGTATCGTAATCTTTATTGTGTGGTCTCTTGCGGGGGGTGAGGTCAGTCACTCCCTTCACTCCCACCTAGACCGATCCTGTCAGGCAGACCTCCAGGGGTCGGTCGTGACACTGACAATGTCACCATGCATTACCGGTATTCTATTTAGACCCTACAATGTCACCATACATTACCGGTATTCTATTTAGACCATGACATGTCACCATACATTACCGGTATTCTATTTAGACCTGACATGTCACCATACATTACCGGTATTCTATTTAGACCCTGACATGTCACCATACATTACCGGTTATTCTATTTAGACCATGACAATGTCACCATACATTACCGGTATTCTATTTAGACCATGACATGTCACCATACATTACCGGTATTCTATTTAGACCCTGACAATGTCACCATACATTACCGGTATTCTATTTAGACCATGACATGTCACCATACATTACGGTATTCTATTTAGACCATGACATGTCACCATACATTACCGGTATTCTATTTAGACCCTGACAATGTCACCATACATTACCGGTATTCTATTTAGACCATGACAATGTCACCATACATTCACGGTATTCTATTTAGACCCTGACATGTCACCATACATTACCGGTATTCTATTTAGACCCTGACAATGTCACCATACATTACGGTATTCTATTTAGACCATGACATGTCACCATACGTTACCGGTATTCTATTTAGACCATGACATGTCACCATACATTACCGGTATTCTATTTAGACCATGACAATGTCACCATACATTACCGGTATTCTATTTAGACCTGACATGTCACCATACATTACCGGTATTCTATTAGACCATGACATCCACCATACATTACCGGTATTCTATTTAGACCTGACATGTCACCATACATTACCGGTATTCTATTTAGACCTGACAATGTCACCATACATTACCGGTATTCTATTTAGACCATGACATGTCACCATACATTACCGGTATTCTATTTAGACCATGACAATGTCACCATACATTACCGGTATTCTATTTAGACCCTGACATGTCACCATACATTAACGGTATTCTATTTAGACCGGAACTTTCTAAGAAAAGACAAAATTACTAACACAAGTTGAACGTTGATTCCCGTTTAATACAGTGCAGTATTTGTTTCAGCTGATCTTATCCCACACCATTTTCGGCAGAATGTGGAAGACGATGTCTTTTCACTCCAAAATACTCCTCACTGTCATGCGGAACGGATACTACGGGTAACGGTAAAGAGTTCATCTTAACTGGAAAAAAATATGATCGGAGCTTTCAGAGGAACGTCGACATCTACAATAACCTTCCAACAAACATCTACGGCAGTCCTACAGTGATTTCGAACGCGCTGAAGTGGGAAAGAAATAAGAAGAGATTGGAAGCGTAGGTGTGATATGTGTGTGTGTGAGTGAGTGAGTGAGAGATTGATGAGAGAGAGAGAGAGAGGATGGGTGTGTGTGTGTGTGTGTGTGTGTGTGTGTGTGTGTGTGTGTGTGTGTGTGTGTGTGCGTATGCGCGCGCGTGCACGTGTGTGTGCGTTAGTGTGGGCGCGCGCGTCGCCATAGACACACTTTAAGTCTCCGACTGCCGAGGAGAAGACGACGACATCTATGGCAGTCCTACAGTGATTTCGAACGCGCTGAAGTGGGAAAGAAATAAGAAGAGATTGGAAGCGTAGAAGAAGAAGAAGAAGAAAGACGAGGGACAGAAACGGGAATATGTAACTTTTCGACGACCCCTCTATGGAACCAATGGGGGGGGGGGGGGGGGGGGGGAGAAGGAGAGAGGCAGGCCGAGGAGGGCAGGGGAAGGAAGGGCGAAAGAGAGGAGGAGGGGGGGAGGGGGGGGGGGGGGGGGTAAGAGTAGGGCGAGCCAGGAGGCACTGAAAGTGAAAAATATGAAACCCTTGAATGACAGCGCCCGGGTGTCTATTAATAGAGTCTCCCAGGGGAGAGAACCCAGTGTTGTGCCCGACTGCCGTCAGCGAGTTTCAAGACCCCTGAGAGAGCTCCGCCGCTGGTAAAAAGGCTTATCAGACGACGGCGCTAGTCCTTTCCATTCAATACATGCAGCAAGACGACCTGTCTATTCTTTTTTTTTTTATATTTAATTTTTGGGAGGATTGTGGGAGTATGGGAAGTAAGCGAAGGGTGGGGGAGGGAAACGGTGTGTGTGTGTGGGGTGGGTGGGTGGGTGGGGGGGGGTGGGGGGGACTGGGGGTAAGAGTAGAAGCGGAGGATGGGGGGTGGGGGGGGGGGGTGGGGAGAGGATTCTGTAAGCTTCTTAAGTTGTCAACTGGGTCAACATCAGACGTTCCAGAGAGCCCGCGCTAAGTCGACAAGCAGCCCCATTCTCTTAACGGTCCTCTCACAGTTCATTCCCCTCCGAGTCGTTCCACATGCTTTACATACAACATTAGCAGGCTGTTGAAGGGGTGAGGTGGCTGGTGGAGGAGAGAGGAGGAGAGAAGAGAGAGAGGAGAGAGAGAGAGAGTTAGAGGTTAGAAAGGTTAGAGGTCGTGGGGGTGTCCTTTCCAACGTCCTCGTGCCTCGGCTAACGTGTGTTCCATCCCAGTTCTGGTGTTCAGAGGCCCAGGTTTCTCTCTGTTGTTGTTCCTCCTTGGTACCGCCCCCCCCCCATCAGGGAATTCGGGCGCATCAAACGCTCTTTGTGATAAGATTTGGTTTCCCCTGAGGCCGGCCGGTGGCGCCTAGTTATGATGTAGTGCGGGTTGGAGGCTGCTGGTTTTACCTCCACCCTGGCCTTCTGTTCTCATTCTATCTCCCCCCTCTACTTCTGTGGCGAAGTATGGGCATCGCGGTTGGAGCCACCTATGGATTCCTTCTCATAGGGCTTACTGTTACCTTTGCGGACGGACGCTAGTCAGTCCGTGTCTACGGATTGCCCGTACAGGCGTGTGTGGGAGTTAGCACCGCTGCCAAAGCTAAGAAGCCAGAACGTCTAGTTGGGAGGAGGTTGCCCAACAGGCTTTTGACGCCTTGAAGACGGCCTCACTACTCGCATCAGTCTTGGCTCTCCCAGATCCTGTCTCCCCGTTTGTCCTGCGGAGATGCTCCTTCGGTGGGGGATTGGGGCGTTGTGTTGCTACAAGATCAGGGAAGGGTCTCCAACCGCTTGCTTTTGCGAAGCAAAAAACTCACTGACGCCGACAAAGACTAGATACCACACGATGAGCAAGAGGTGTTTAGCAGTCGTGTCGTGAGGGCATTCAGGAAAGTTTTACCTACTTGTACGGCCTGAGTTTGTGCTGGAGAGCGATCTTTCATCCTCTCCAGTACGGACCGGATTCGGCCAGTCCAGTCGTCGAACTCATGGGTTGGGCAGTGGAACTGCAGAGGTCATGCGTTCACTTTCCGTCATATCAAGGGTTCCTGTAATACGGATGCTGACTATCTTAAGCACGAGCTCCGTAGTCAGACATTGGACATCAGTCAGAGGGACAACTTCCCCTCAAACAGGGTCATATCCCTTTGGTCTCTGTATAGGTTGTAGACCAACCCAAAACCCCCCCCCCCCCCCCAAAAAAACCCCCCCCCCACTGACAGTTTTCACTTCAGTGTGTTAACGGCTTAGTGAATCACCAATGGTTCGGATTGTTAACTTCATGGTTGGAAGGTTTAGCCTTAGTTGTTTGATAAATGTAGTTTATGTATTTCTGGTGTGATTCTATCGTGGAATGTTTGTATTGGAATTTGTCGTTACATCTGTCGTACAGAGGGTTGGGTCGGTCCATTATTGTGAATTTGCACATGCGTCAAGGTTTCAAAGGAGCACTGTAGCTCAGAGAAACAGATGCTGTTAGATGGGGGGTGTTGTTCACGAGTTTGTCACGAGGCCTACGACGTTTGACCCAACTGGGGTGGCGGAATTATTATTTGTTTATTTATCGTTGTTGTTGTCACGTGTCAGTCCACTTTGTGTGGCATGTGGTGCGGTTGCGCTTTGTGTTGTTCAGCTTTCACGTTCGGCTTGCTTTCTCTCTCTCTTCTCTAATTCACTGCCCGTGCTATTTCATACGGCGGTTCAGGGTGGCTGGTATCTTTCTCTCGAACTTGCTTGTCTAATCGGCCTCTGCCGGTCTTTTTACCTGTCGCTCGTGCTTCATTTCTTTTCGTTTGAAGTATGCTCACTTGTGGACGGTGCGTGGCATGGTTTTGGCCGCATCGCTGAGGGAGGTTAGCTCTTCCCTTTTCGGGGGGGGGGGGGGGGGAAAGGGGCGAAAGGATGTTCCTCTGGGAGCGCCGCTCCGGTCTTGGTTCTTCACCGTATCGTCGAAGGTACGTCGGTATTTCAATTCCTACAGTCGGCCTGTAGGAGCAGGGACCATCACTTCTTCTTTTTCCGCACCTGTGCCTCTGTCCTCTCGACCTGGAACAAGAGGGCCAGAGGGGAGTCGTTTGACCCGCTCTTCGGGGTCACCCAAGGGTAGCTGGTAAGCTTCAGTTTCGTGGTTTGTTCGTTTGGTTGTTGTTGTTGGCCGCAATTTTCTTTTGTTTGCCAAAATAGTAAAAAGAATTATTGTTTGTGACCTTTTCTCTGGTTTAATTCAATCTTTAACCTGGCATTCTAAATTATTACCAAAATTCTTTCTTGTTTATGCTTCTGGTGATGCCGGTAGTCGGTGGGGATGGAGAGAGAACCTGGTGATTCAGGGTTGGTACTTGCTTGGTCTCGCTCGTCCCCCCTGGTCACATTCAACTGGACTATTATTCTTCGGGCCACCGTCTGTTTGTGCGTGCAAGGAGAACGAGTTTTATGTTTGCGCATGCGTGCGGACGCATGATTTGTCGTTCGGATGCGTGGGTGGAGATTTGGGTTATTCTTGAAATGTGGCTATAAATGTGACCAATTATGCCATTGAATTATTATTTGCAAATGTGATGACAGTATAAGCGATGGTCGCTGTGTTGGTTTTATTTCCTAAGAAAGAGAAATTGTTAAACGTGAGTGAGAAGAAGGGTAAAGATCAATTCATATGTGTTGTTTAGCCTGTTGATTTAATGCAGTCTTTTACCTGCTTCGTGTGAGAAGACTTTAACGAACATTCATATTTGATGGTTTTACTGTGTTATGCTAGGTCTGGTTCGAGCTGGTGTTGTTGGTGTATTTAGTAGACCTCCTCGCCCATCATGCGAGTGGCTGTTAGGATTTAACGGCAAGGGTCAGTTTTGTACTGTACGCGGGGGTTCAGTGCCTTCCTTCCCTCCCTTTCTTCTCTCTCCATCCAGCTACCTTTCCCCCCGCCGGGGGACTTCACCCGGAGCTGGATGGTTGGTGCCACGCGCTGGGTTGGGGCAGCTCTGGTAGGGGCCACGTTCGGTTGGGACGCGACTGGTGGTGCCTCGCGCTGGTGGGCCACGCTCTGGTCGGGACGCGGACTGGTTGCGGGCACGCGCCGGTTGGGGCCACCTCTGGTTGGTACGCGCGCTGGTTGGGATCACGCACTGGTCGGGACCACGTTCTGGTAGAAAAAGCCCCTGTGGTTTTGACGGGCCGGCCATGATCCCGTCCAGGAACTCCAGTAACCAACGTACGTTTCCCACCCCCCCCAGGAGCGCTCTTCATGCCTGCTTGTGTGTGTCGAGAAGGGTTGTCGGCTTGAACGACTCTTTTCAAGATTCGACCCGGTTTGGAGCACCTAGTGCGACAGGGTGCTCCCAGTAGATTTGGAGGGGCAGGGGTGTGGAGGCACTCCATTGGTTTTGGAAGGGAGGGATGCTGGAAAATGTTTATTTATAATGGTGTAATGTCATATGTGTGAATTGTTGTTGATTGTGAATGTGTACGTCCGTATCTTATGGTGAAATGTTTTATGTATAATTGTGCATGCTGTGCGTGTGTGGAATGTTAATTGTGTGTAGTAGTGTGTTGAAATGCTTGATTGCCCCCCCCCATTGATTGTGCATGTTGTGGGTGTTGAATGCTTATTTATGACTGTATGTTGAGGTGTGAATAAATGGGGTGTGTATCGCTAATCTTTATGTGTGTGGTCTTATGCGGGGGGGTGAGGTCAGTCATCCTTCACTCCACCTAGACCGATCCTGTCAGGCAGACATCCAGGGGTCGGTCGATGACATGACAATGACACCCTGCATTACGGTATCTATTTAGACCCTCAACATGTTCACCATACATGTTACCGGTACTTCTATTTTGACCATGACATGTCACCATACATTACGGTATTCTATTTAGACCTGACATGTCACCATACATTACCGGTATTCTTATTTTGACCACTGACATGTCACCCATACATTACCGAGTTATTCTATTTAGACCATGCAATGTCCCATACATTACCGGTATTCTATTTAGACCCTGACATGATCATCCTATACATTACCGGTATTCTATTTAGACCCTGACAATGTCAACTTCATTACGGTATTCTATTTAGACCATGACATGTCACCATACATTACGGTATTCTATTTAGACCATGACATGTCACCTTACATTACCGGTATTCTAATTTAGAACTGACAATGTACATACATTACCGGTATATTCTATTTGACATGCCCCACTGTCCACCCCATACATACCGGTATACTATTTAGACCCTGACATGTCCCCCCCCCCCCCCCCTCCACCCCTTCCCATTCAACCGGTATTTATTTAGACCTGACACGATGTCACCATTACATTACCGGTATTTCTATTTAGACCAAGACATGTCACCATACGTTACGGTATTCTATTTCAGAACCTGGACATGTCACATAAATTACCGGTATTCTATTGACCATGTCTATGTCACAATACATACGGTGTTCTATTTAGACATGACTGTCACCATACATTACGGTATTCTATTTAGACCATGACAATCCACCATACATTACGGTATACTATTTAGGACCTGACATGTCACCATACATTACGGTATTCTATTTAGCCTGACAATGTCACCAACATTACCGGTATTCTATTTAGCCATGCTGTCACCATACATTACCGGTATTCTATTTATACCATGACAATTGTCCCCATTACATTAACGGTATTCTATTTAGACCCTGACATGTCACCATACATTAACGGTATGCTATTTAGACGGAATTTTAAGAAAGACAAACTTACTAAAACAAGTTGATCGTTGATTCCGTTTAATACAGTGCAGTATTTGTTCAGCTTGATCTTATCCCACACCATTTTTCGGCAGAAATGTGGAAGACATGTCTTTTCACTCCAAAATATCTCATGTCTTGCGGAACGGATACTACGGGGTAACGGTTAAAGAGTTCATCTTAACTGGAAATAATATGATCGGAAGTTTCAGAGGAACGTCGACATCTACAATAACCTTTCCAACAAACATCTACGCAGTCCGACAGTGATTTCGAACGCGCAGAAGTGGGAAAGAAATAAGAAGTGATTGGAAGCGTAGTGTGATATGCTGTGTGTGTTGAGTGAGTGAGTGAGAGATTGAGAGAGAGAGAGGAAAGAAAGTATGAAAATAGAGAGAATGAAGAAGAAAGAGAGAGAGAGAGTGTGTGTTTGTGTCGTGTGTGTGTGTTGTGTGTGTGTGTGTGTGTGTGTGTGTTGTGCGTAATGCGCGCGCGTGGCACGTGTGTGTGCGTTGTGTGGTGCGCGCGCGTTTCGCCATAGCACACTTTAAGGTCTCCGGACTGCCCGAGGAGAAGGACGACGACAGCTATGGCAGTCCTACAGGGATTTCGAACGCGCTGAAGTGGGAATGAAATAAGAGAGATTGGCAGCGTAGAAGAAGAAGAAGAAGAATGACGAGGGACAGAAACCGGGGAATATGTAACTTTTCGACGAACCCCCCCCCTCTATGGAAACCAATGGGGGGGGGGGGGGGCGAAGGAGAGAGGCAGGCGGAGGTGGGCAGGGGCGAAGGAAGGGGCGAAAGAGAGAGGAGGGGGGGAGCGTGGGGGGGGGGGGGGTAGAGTAGGGCGAGCCAGGAGGCACTGAAAGGGAAAAATCTGAAACCCTTGGAATGACAGCGCCCGGAGGGTCTATTAATAGAGTCTCCCAGGGACGAGAACCCAGTGTTGTGCCGACCTGCCGTCAGCGAGTTTCAAACCCCTTGAGAGAGCTCGCCGCTGGTAAAAAGGCTTATCAGGACGACGGCGCTAGTCCTTTCATTCAATACATGCGCAAGACGAACTGTCTATTCTTTATTTTTTTTATATTTTAATTTTTTGGGAGGGATTTGGGATGTATGGGAAGTAAGCGAAGGGGTGGGGGGGAGTGGGAAACGGTGTGTGTCGTGTGTGGGGTGGGTGGGGGGTGGGGGGGGGTGGGGGGGAACTGGGGGTAAGAGTAGAAGCGGCAGAGGGTTGGGGGGTGGGGTGGGGGGGGGGGGGAGAGGATTCTGTAAGCTTCTTAAGTTGTCAACGGGTCACATCAGCGTCAGAGAACCCGCGCTAAAGTCGACTGAGCAGCCCCATTCTCTCTAACGGCTCCTTCACAGTTCATCTCCCCCTCGAGTCGTTCCACATGCTTTACATACAACATTTAGGCAGGCTGTTGAAAAGGGGTGAGGTGGGCTGGTGGCGGAGAGAGAGGAGAGAGAGAGAGAGTGAGAGTTGGAGAGAGAGAGAGAGCAGGGGGATGTAGAGAGATTCAGAAGTATTTAAATTATTAGACTTTGGTCCTCATATATGGGGATAATATACATGAAAACATAAGAGATAATACGAAAGAGAGGGAGGAGAGCGCCGAGAGAGGAGAGAGGAGAGAGAGAGAGAGAAGAGAGAGAGAGAAGAGATGATGATGGAGAGAGAGAGAGAGAGAGATGAGAGAGAGAGAGAGAAGGTGTTACAGACATATCGATCGATACCGTGTTTCAAATCCTTTATTACATACATTAGTTCTTAACCCAAAGTCCCAACACACCAAAGCGTAAACAAACTGAGCGAAGAAGGCAACTTCCCCTTAGGCTGCATGAGATGCCCACCACGACCTCCTATATGCCCTTCTGGCAGACACCTGCTCCCCTTGCACACATTCATGCAGCTACAAGACACACACACACACAACCACACACGCACACACATCACACACTCAACTACACTACAAACCAATGAGAAACATCCTCCCATGATTTAACCTTTCCCTTGTCACATTTAATAAGAAAAAAATAAAAAAAAAAATAAAAATAAAGCTACTACAGTAAAGGAGGCCCAAGCTGACGAAATCGACGTTCACTAGAGAGAACTGACACACTTGTCTTCCAAGCAGGAATAAAAGAGACTGGGGCGGAAATGATGTCATTTCCCGCCGCTGGGTACACGGCCACAGGTCGTCTGTCTGCTGCCAGCAGACGACCCCAGCAGCGGGTAGGCAAATCAAAGTGCTTCGTTGCAATATACCGAGCAAAGTTACCCGTAAGAAATGAGAGGAACTCAGACAGGTCAGGAGTGTTATTATTTGCGTGTTTTGAATCTCGTAATCATTCGGGGTTCATGCCGCTGTCCCAGGTTTCTTTGTTCCCCGTCTCGATTAGTCCCAGTCCCAGGTGTTCCCCCCCTCCCAGAAAAAATCGAAATTCAGTCCTAAGTTCCCAGTTTCGTTGTTCCCCACCCTGTGGCGATCCCTCTGTTCCCCATTCCGCAAAAATTCCCGGTCCGGTGTTCCCCAGGTCCCGGTGTTTCCCAGGGCCGCTGTTCCCAAGTTTTTGCCGTTGGTGGTGTTGGTGGGTTTTGCTGACTTAAACGTTGTTCCTGTTGTTTTCATTGCTTATAGGCGAGGCAGTGGGAGGGCGCGGGGGGGAGGGGGGAAGGAGGGGGGGGGGGGGGGGGAGGGGGGTTATTGGGGGTGGGCGGACGAGGGCCGTAGAAGAGGGGTTGCATGCCGACAGGACAGAAATCTGTTTGAGGGAACAGCGTACTGGGGACAGAGAACTGGGGAACAGCGGGGGGGTACGGGAACAGCGGCACGCTTTTTCGGTCGGGGGAACATCGGACACTGGGGAACAGAGTCACGGGGAACAGCGCTATGGGGACATAGAACCCGGGGAACAACCGCACGCTCCCCATCATTCATGCATTCATTTGCAGGTGATACTCAGTGGTGTTATGGTTTTTTTTTTTTCTTCTGCTCCTTTGTTTTTATTAGTTGTCCCTTTGTTACTTCTGCAGGTGTACAATGGACAGGAAAGGCATTCATTTTCTATTCAGCTAAAAATTACCCTTGTTTGCGTTAATCTGGTTTACCGTTTATATATACCAAAAAAAGTGTTTAGTTTGCATTGCGTTTATTTTTCATTTTTATTCGTCATTTCATTTCTTGCTTGAGTGTATTCAAGTAATTCTTATGTACGTTTGCTTCAATACCAATGCTCTGTCTCGTGCTTCCCCCCCCCCCCCCCACCCCCCCACCCCCCCCCCCCCCCCTTCCTCACTCCAACTTCCCCATACACCGTCAAGCCCTAGCGGGTATCAATCCCATGACACACAATCTGGATTTAACTCTTAGTAACATTTCTTTTTCAATTTTTCTCTTCAAGTTACATCGTCTGTTTCTCGATTATGTTTTCCTACACATGTGTGGCGCGTTCTTTGAGTTCAAAACAATTTCTGTTTGTGCGAGAATGTTGCGCGAATGCAGTTTTTATGGACGTGGACGCCAGACAGAATGTCCCTGTGTCTGTGAATTCAACGTCAAAACCGCCAATGTCGTTCCAGATTGAATGGGCATAAAGCACCTTCAGAACCTCTATATAAAGCCGTGTCTCCCAATGTTGAGCAAGAGAGAGTGAGAGTGGGAGGGGGGGGTGGAGAGAGAAAAGATGAGGGATGGTTGGTGGGTGGGGGAGGGATATACAGCGACAGAGATACTAGAGACACAAGAAAAAAGTGCGTAGTTCATTTTGGTCCCCCCCCTGTTTAGTGTGTGTGTGTGTGTGTGTGTGTATGTGTGTTGTGTGTGTGTGTGTGTGTGGGTTGTTGTGTGTGTGTATTTGTGGTGTGTGTGAGTGTGTGTGTATGTGTGTGCTTGTAGGTGTGTGTAGTGTGTGTGGGTGTGTGTGTGTGTTTGTGTGTTTTGTGTGAAAGAGAGAGAGAGAGAGAGAGAGAGGAGAGAGAGAGAGGGAGAGAGAGAGAGGAGAGAGAGAGACAGACGGACAGGACAGAAGACAGTCCAGAGGAGAGAGGACAGACAGACAGACAAGGGAGAGCGAGATAGAGACGACGAATGACAGTCAGAGGGAGGGAGACCGAGAGAGAAGAGGAGTGAAAGAAAGCAGAATGAAAGGACTGTCACCCCCCCCCCCCCCCCCGTGGAGGAGAGAGGTGTTGCAGTGAGTGCTTGTGTATGCTTATGCGTGTTGTTGTGTGTGTGTGTGTGTTGTGTGTGTGTGGGTGTGTGTGTGGTGTGTGTGTGTGTGTGTGTGTGCGATGAGAGAGAGGAGACACTTTGACACTTTGATATTTTAATTGTCATTACAAACAAGGTCTTGTGAAAAGGGGGGAGAAGGTAACAGAACTTTTAACATTTCCCTCCCTTTCCTGCAAATTGTACACTTCATTTCCCTAAGCTTGCACCAAATCAAAGGTAAAAAACAAATAAATTCATAACATTTACTTATGTCTCACGCACAGGAGTTTGAGGCAATTAAAAAAAATAAATAATAAAAAATAATAAAAAAGACTACTCGACATCCACTCGTTCCAAATGATGAACAATGTATCTATGATCTCTACCACTTGCGCATGAATAATAATATTCATAGATATCTCTTTATAATGCATTATTTTAAATTTCATATCCGCCATCTGTCTAAATTTTCAATGCTTCTGCGATGATTTCGCAATCTGATATAATTACAGTTAAATCATCTGATGTTAACACGACTGCAACATTTTGTCTTTTCGCTATATCTTAACTGGACAAAGTGAACAATGTTGTCCACACTTCATTATAAGCAGTACAGTGGAACAGAAAAGTGTTCTTCGTCATCAATAATGTGTCTACATGCAGGACAAGGGTGACTCTGTGGATGTTTCACATTCAAACCCATCTTTTGTTCGCTTAATACCTAAAGGGGATGAGAGAGAGAGAGAGAGAGAGGGAGGAGGCAGATGGTGAATTTCAGAGGAGAGAGAGAGGAGAGAGTGAGGAGAGAGAGAGAGAGAGAGAGAGAAAGAGAGTGTGTGAGCAAAGAATGTGTGTGTGCGCGCGCGCACGCGCGCAACACACAAAACTTGCTCACGTCGTGCGCGTACGTGTTAGAACGTACGTACGCGAGAGCGCGAAACTTTACACAAAGCCACACAACCTATACAAGCGCCAGAATGAGAAAACGTCAAAGGCCTGTGACACAAGCAGGGTACGAGGACGACGTGTCCATTCCCCGCTCAGATGAAAGCATTCATGATACGGTGGAACGGAAACTTTTCCAACGCTGCTGTCAAGATAGTCCTTAGACTTTCTGTGGAGATGTCATACGGCAGACAATATCGACAGAAAGGAGAGCGAAACGACTGTTTCCATTATCGCACGGCCTGTGACATATATCACTTACGATCGGACAACAAACAACAACAAAAAAATTAAGCTTTTTCGTAGTCCACATGATCTCTCTAATGGGGAGGGAGGGTTTTTTTTTTTTTTTTTCCCCTGCGTACGCGGCGATACTTCTGCGGGACACTCCCTGAAAGACAGCAGGATAAATCCCATTACCAACAAAGGGGGAGTGGAGTTGTGCGTGTGTGTGTGTGTGTAGTGTGTGTGTTGTGTTGATGTGACGTTTTTTCACCCGCCATTAAGGTGCCTACTCCAACTTGGGGGAAAAATAGGAGTTTCATCAGCGGCCTTTGAAAGAAAGAGGGCCAGCGGAGAAATGGCCGGCTCAAGAAGAAAATTTCTGTAAATCGGTACGGTAAGCTCGCTTTTGAGAATCGAGAGTCTCGCAAAACGGACTGGAAAAGATTAATAATATTTTTGTGAAGTTATTAAAGGAAAAAAAAAAAGAAAACATTAGCTGGTAAAAAAAAAAGGTTGGTGGAAATAGGAGTTTTTTTGACGGCTTTACTATTAAAGAGAGAGAGTGAGAGGACGAGAGAGAAGAGAGAGAAGAGAGGAGCGGGAGAGAGATAGCGCGGAGAGAGAGAGAGGGAGAGGAGAGAGAAGAATGAGAGAGGAGAGAGAAATGTGTTGTGATGGAGCAAATAGAAACATGGAAGACACACAAACTCATTGCTGCAATGGTGAACGAGGGGACCAGGGGAAGGAATTTATGGAGGGGGGGGGGGGGATGATCTTATGGAATAAACACATTCGCCTAGCAAGCAGAAAATGCCCAGGCCGCCTGTTCAAGTCTCCGGGGTTCTCCACCCCCCCCCCCCTCCCCCTCCCATTTCCTCTAAACCAAATTTGGTGATGTAGCGTTGCTCGTTTTTCGGTTATGTTAAGGGTTAAAATTCCCAGAGCCTACGCAGTAGGGGTAATGGGTCGTACCAAGATCACCATGTTTAGGTAAAGGGTTGAATTCCTAAGCTTCGGCAGTATGGGTCTGGATCGTTCCAAGATCCACCAGATTTTGGTAAAAGGGTTGAAATTCAATAGCTCCGGCAGTAGAGGGTAATGGATCGTTACCAAGATCCCATGTTTAGGTTAAAGGGTTACAATTCCATAGGCCTACGGCAGTAGGGGTAATGGAATTGTTCCCAAGATCCCATGTTTAGGTAAAGGGTTTGATATTCCATAGCTACGGCAGTAGGGGTAATGGATCGTTCGACGAAAGTCACCATGTGTTCTATGATGTAACGGGTACAATTCCATAGCCTACGGAAGTAGGGTATGGATCCAGTAGTCACAAGACACCATGTTTAGTTAAAGGGTTCAATTTCCATAGCTACGGTATTATGGGTAATGGAGCGTTCGAAGATCACAGGTGTAAGGTTACGGGTTGAAATTCCATAGCCTACGACAGTAGGGGTAATGGATTTGTTCGAAGCTCACCATGTTTAGGGGTAAAAAATTTTTTAAAAAAAAAAAAAAAAAAAAAAAAAAAAAAATTTTCCCCCAAACAAAGGGTTACAATTTCCATAGCCTACGGCACTTGGGTAATGGAACACTCGTCGAGATCACCATGTTTAGGTAAAGGTTTTAAAATTCCATTGCCTATGGCATATGGGTAATGGATCGTTCGAAGATTACCATGTTTAGGTAAAGGGTTAAAATCCATAGCCTACGGCAGTAGGGGTAATGGATTGTTACAAGATCACCATGTTAAGGTAAATGGCTAAAATTCCATAGCTAGACAGTAGGGTAATGGATCGTTCACGATCACAATGTTAGGTAAGGGTTAAAATCCATAGCCTACGACAGTAGGGTAATGGATCGTTCCAAGATCCAATGTTTAGGTAAAGGGTTAAAATTCCATAGCCTACGGCAGTAGGGGTGATGGATCGTTCCAAGGTCTTCATGTTTAGGTAAAGGGTTAAAATTCCATAGCCTACGGCAGTAGGGGTAATGCATCGTTCCAAGATCACCATGTTTAGGTAAAGGGTTAAAATTCCATAGCCTACGGCAGTAGGGGTAATGGATTATTCCAAGATCACCATGTTTAGGTGAAGGGTTGAAATTCCGTAGCCTACGGCAGTAGGGGTAATGATTGTTCCAAGATCACCATGTTTAGGTGAAGGGTTGAAATTCCGTAGCCTACGGCAGTAGGGTAATGGATTGTTCCAAGATCACAATGTTTAGGTGAAGGGTTTGAAATTCCATAGCCTACGGCAGTAGGGTAATGGATCGTTCCAAGATCACCATGTTTAGGTAAAGGGTTAAAATTCCATAGCCTACGGCAGTAGGGGTAATGGATTATTCCAAGATCACCATGTTTAGGTGAAGGGTTGAAATTCCGTAGCCTACGGCAGTAGGGGTAATGGATTGTTCCAAGATCACCATATTTAGGTGAAAGGGTTGAAATTCCGTAGCCTACGGCAGTAGGGGTAATGGATTGTTCCAAGATCACCATATTTAGGTAAAGGGTTGAAATTCCGTAGCCTACGGCAGTAGGGTAATGGATTGTTCCAAGATCACCATATTTAGGTAAAGGGTTGAAATTCCGTAGCCTACGGCAGTAGGGGTAATGGATTGTTCCAAGATCACCATATTTAGGTAAAGGGTTGAAATTCCATAGCCTACGGCAGGAGGGGTAATGGATCGTTCCAAGATCACCATGTTTACGTGAAGGGTTGAAATTCCGCAGCCTACGGCAGGAGAGGTAATGGATTGTTCCAAGATCACCATGTTTAGGTGAAGGGTTGAAATTCCATAGCCTACGGCAGGAGGGTAGGTGGTATTGATTTCCAAGATCAACATGTTTAGGTGAAGGGTTGAAATTCCGTAGCCTACGGCAGGAGGGGTAATAGATCGTTCCAAGATCACCATATTTAGGGCGCGGAGTGATTTCCAGAAGGCGGAGCTCCGCTTTCTCCTTCCACCTCTTTGCCCCTCCCAGCTCTGGATCACGTACCCGTTTACTGCTGGGTGGACAGAGCGACGTTTGAAATTCCAGCCATACCGACATCCTTTCTGACGCAACACAACAAACAAACAAACAAACAAATAAAACCTTTTATTACGCAAGACGAACATGACTTTCATAGCGACAATACTGACCGTCTTTTGAACAGAAACAAAGCCCTCCTGTTTTCTCTAAGCTTAATGTCTTCTGATTTTCTTAGCGACAGACTATCAAAAGAATCATAAAGGTACAGTTGAATATTTGTATCCACAAAAAAGGCTTATAGAAAGAAACAAAACTCTCCTAGTAAAACAAACAAACAAACAAACAAAAAACCAGCTGAACATTTGCATGTACATAAACGTCGGTCGTTCCTCTGTCAGAAAACCCATCAGCAGCTTCTGAATTTCTGTGAAGATGCCATGCCAGACCCCCCCCCCCACCCCCATCTTGATTGTTGCCACTGTAGCTGCTGTATTGTCAAGACTTCCTCTCTCTCTCTCTCTCCTCTCTCTCTCTCTCTCTTGCTCTTTCGATGTGTGTAGGCGGGGCAGAGATGACAACGACGAGGATGAAGATGTATCAGAATAATGCATATGGAACTGTGAATCAGAACAAAAATGAAGGGCCTCCTGAGGAAACATGAGCTCCCTAGCCTACAGGGACGACGCGAGAGCCTGCGGCTGACCTTCTTTTACAGGGTGGTTGAGGGGCTGGTGCCAGCAATCCCTCCTGAGCAGTTCCTCGTGCCTCAACAACCCGACCGACGCATCCGCCAAGACGAGCAGACTGTGTAGTCAACAACCCAGCGGAGAACTACACACGCAACAACCCAGCGGAGAACTACACACGCAACAACGACAGGTGCTACACAGTTCCAAACGGCAGCACAGAGCAGTATAAACAATCATTCTTCCCAAGAACTATTATCAGGTGGAACCAACTGGACAACAGCACTGTGCACTCAGGTAGTACTGAGGCCTTTAAGCAGGCAGTGGCCAAAGCCCAACGCCACTAATTTTTTTGCGCTGCGCACCCCAACCGTTGCGTCGACGCCAGATTCCTGGGTGCAGCAACGTAATCCGACAGATACAGATACAGAACAGAAGAACACGGGGAAAATAGCGTCGGAGAGAGAGAGAGAGAGAGAGAGAGAGAGAGAGAGAGAGAGAGAGAGAGAGAGAAGAGGGGGAAGAGGACGGAGAGAGAGAGAGAGATGGGGGAAGGGGACTTGGGGCGGGGGGGGGGGGGGGGGGGGGGAGAGAAGGACATGGGACAGAAGAAAATAGAAGAGGGCGGGCGGCGAAGGCAGTGGTGGTGTGGGGAGTGGGGTGGGAAGGAAGCGCCAGGGGAGGAGAAGGGGCGACAGTAAGAGGCAACAGAAGAGGGGGGTGATGAATGGGAAGAACAAGAGAGACACAGCTAATGACAGGTCTTTCAGAAAACGGGGACACCCGAGCCTGGATTTACCACTGACACCGAACGTAGAAAAAGGAAGAAAAAAAAAGGAACGAGCCATTAAAGACAGTTTATGTGTCTTCCATTGATCCCGACAACCCGTCTCGGCGAGCTCAGTCGTCTGTGCGCGCGGCGAGGAACTGCTTACCTCCCCTGATAACATCCCCCTCCCCCGTTATGAAATGGCCGACATTTTCCTCAACAGATCACTACGATGGAAGCGCTGGATCTCACAGATGCATCACAGGAAACGGAAGACCCCCCGCACCCCCCTGCCTGCGACCCTGCGCCATACAATTTCGACAAAGGCACTGTCGGACGTGGTTCCAGATACGGCTGAAAGACGGAGGAGAAACGGCCACAGAAATGATGCAGGATTACATTCCCCCTTGTTGGTGATCGAAGGTCATCAGGATCTATGTTTCCAGAAGTATCCCCAGGGTCAAGGAAACAGGTCAATCTATCATCACCAGATGAACGCATTGCACATTTTTTGAGGTCTTCTGGGGGCCATGCTGGTAACAGGTAAGTAGTTCCGATCGAATAATGATCCGTGTTTCCACTCACGCGCCGGACGTTACCAAGAAATACGGGCGGCATAACGTGCTGATCTGCCAAGGATATTGACATAAACAATAGAAGCTCCCCTTACATGCAAAAACAGCAGGAAGCAAGATGGGGGAAATCCAGCTTGGATTTCAGTTTGGGGCCTGACTGAGGACTCCGAACCAGAGGCCATGTCAAATTGTGCAGTCACTTCGCGAGATTGACAGTGATGAGCACCCTCTTTGATGAGGTGGGGTCTAAGATCAAAGCCTCTTGCTTTTTGGATGATGATTGCGTTCTAGTTCGTTCCCAATCATTGTGGGCAGTCTTACTCATCATGTTTTTCCAAAACACGGACAAAACGTGTTTTGTAACCGAAAACGAAGAGCGTTCTATCATCATATCGTTGCCCTGTTTTTGATATGCTAATAGACATTAAACATCCATTAAATATGAACGACACACGGACACTTGGTGGTGTACTCAGGCTTAATGAACTCTCTCTCTTTCTCTTCTCTATCTCTCCTCTCCTACTCTCTCAC
Organism: Conus ventricosus; assembly: GCA_018398815.1. Lineage (NCBI taxonomy): Eukaryota > Metazoa > Mollusca > Gastropoda > Neogastropoda > Conidae > Conus > Conus ventricosus. The sequence continues at coordinate 83,114,191 of CM031611.1, read as the reverse complement.
TCTCTCACTCTCCCCTCTCTCTTCTCTCTTCTCCCCCCACTCACTCGCTCTCTCACTCTCTCTCTATTCCCTCCCTCTCAATCTCATCGCTCTCTCTCTCTCTCTCTCTGTCTGCTGGCAAACGTCTCTCTCTCTCTCTCTCTCTCTCTTCTCTCTCTCTCTACTGCCTCCCTCTCTCTCTCTGCGTGTGCGCTTGTCTCTTTCTATCTCGCTCTCGCTCTCTCTCTCTCTCTCATCTCTCTCTCTTTCTCTCTCATCTCTCATCTCTCCTCTCTCTCTCTCCTTCTCCTCCCAGCCCACCCACCACCACAAAACAAACAACCAAAAACAAAAAAAACAAAAAGAAAGGCTATAAAAACACGTCACCTTCAGGAAGGAAACACCTGAATCTGGCTTTTGATCACACCCCGAACGCTATACACAAGCGAGAAAGCTTGCCGTTAGAGACAATTCATGTGCCTAACTGTCTTTAGCACCTGTCTGTGGGGCGAGAAACTTGCGCTAAAGACAAAACATTTCCTAACATCTGTCGCAGCCTGTCTGTGGGGCCACCAGTCTCCCATCAGATGACGGTGGATTCTTCCTGCTCACGTGGCACGGCCAGGGCAAAAGACCCCCCCCCCCCCCCCCGCCCCAAGACAACACACCTTCTAGCGTACATCACTCGGCCGTAGGGAAGAGCTTGTCGTGAAGATGGCGGGGGTGGGGGTGGGGGGTAGGGTGGGTTGGGGGAAGACCCGGTGTACCGAATCTTGAATCATGACAATGATCCTGGCTGGTCCACTCACTCGGACAATAAAATACACGAGAGGGAAAAGAATGTGTGTGTGCGTGCGTGGCGTGTGTGTGTTGTGTGTGTGTTTTGTGTGTGTGTGTGTGTGTGTTTTGTGGTTGTGTGTGTGTGTGTGTGTGTGTGTGTGTGTTTGGAAGAGAGAGAGAGAGGAGAGAGAGAGAGAGAGAAGAGAGAGAGAGGAGAGAGAGAGAGAGAGAGAGAAGAGACAAAGGCAAGGTCCTAGACAGACAGACAGACAGACAGAGAGCAGCAGACGAGAGAGCAGAGACGAGACTAGAAAATAAAAGTGAGTGTCAGGCGACATAATCTCGCTTTCCAGGAACTGTTTAACACTTTGGGGATATTCTAAGACGGATATATGCCGTTGAACTGACTGGATCAACGTTAACGCTACAACTATCTCTCTCCACCCCCCCCCCCCCCTCTCAATGGATCACGTTAACAAATCTACAACTAGCTCTCCCCCCCCCCCTCTCACTGGATCACATTAACATCTACAAACAAGCTCTCTATCTACTCTGACTGTCTGTCTGTCTGTCCGTGCTGTCTGTCTGTCTTTCCTCTCTCTCTCTCTCTCTCTCCATGGATCACGTTTAACATCTACACTAGCTCTCCTTCCATCTCTCACTCACTCTCTTCTCTCTCTCTCACTCTCTCTCTCCTCATCTCTCTCTCTCTCTCTCAATGGATCATGTAACATCTACAACAACTCTCTCTCCATCTCACTCCTCTCGTCACTCATGGATCACGATAACATCTACAACTAGCTCTCCTCACCTCCCATTTCTTCTCTCTCTCGCATGGATCACGTTAAACATCTACAACTAGCTCCTCTCTCTCTCCCCCTCTCAAATGATCACGTTAACATCTACAACTATCTCTCTCTCTCATCTCACCTTCCTCTCCTCCTCATCTCACTCATCCTCTCTCTCACCCCCGCGCTCTCTCTCCATTTCCTCGTTAACATCTACATCTAGCTCTCTCCCCCCCTCTCTCTCAATGGATCACGTTAACATCTACAACTAGCTCTCTCTTCCCTCTCTCACTCTCTCTCTCTCGTCTCTCTTTCTCTCTGTCTCGTCTCTCCTCACTCTCTCTCTCTCTCCATGGATCACGTTAACATCTCCAACTAGCTCTCTCCCCCCCCTCTCCTCAATGGATCACGTTAACATCTACAACTACTCTCTCTCCAAAACTCTCTTCTCTCACTCTTCTCTCTCTACCTCTCATCCCTCTCCTCTCTCTCTCTCTCTCCATGGATCACGTTAACAACTACAACTACTCTCTCTCCACTCTCCCCCCTTCTCTACTCCATCTCTCCTCGCTCGACACACTCATATGCACGAGGCGCGCGCTACACAACACTTCACACAAACACTACACACACACAACACCCACACACACACACACACACACACACACACACACTAGGCACACCCCAACACACACACACATACACGCAGGCGCACACACACCAAAACCACACACACAACACACGACATTAACTCACGCACGCACGCACGCACCGCACAGCACGCACGCACACAACACCACACACACACACATATACACACACACACACACATACACACTGCACACACACACACACTCGGACCACAACCCCCCCCCCCCCCGGTAGCCTACTAAAAACGCCAAGTAAACTAACTCTCTCTCCTCCTCTCTCTCTCACACCTATCATCTCTCCTCTCTCTCTCTCTCTTTCTCTCCCCTCCTACTCCACTACCGATGTTTAAAAAAAAGAAAACCACCACCACAGAAAGGTCTTTACAATGAGACACGTTATATCCAGAATAGAATGTAGATAACCACGGGACCTTGAAGTTTACCACGTACAGAAATACGGAGGCCAACTTGTTGTAGGAAAAAGACGGTTTACACGTCCTTCATTGATCCAGACAGCTTGTCATCACCCAGTAAAGTTCCCGTCCGAAAAATAGTCCGCTGCCGCTAAGTCTCCCCCCACCCCCTCCTCCCTACCCCCTTCTCCCACTGCTGAAATGGCAGAGAAAGTGTCCAATGTTTCTCGGACAAATCACACACACTGGAGCAAAAGACTCCAAAGGTGTTCCCCATGAAATCAGATCCAACACACCTGACAAGAGACCAGCTGAGGCTGCACCAGAATACAGACTATGCCTGAGGAGGGCGTGGGGGGGGGGGGGGGTGGGGGGTGGGGTGGTGGGGGGGGGGGGGGGGGGGGGGGGGGGGGGGGGGGGGGGGGGGGTGGGTAGGGGTGGGGTGGGGTGGTGGGGGGGGGAAGAGCACCAGACTGATAGATGAGTGTCGCGTAAATTGTTGAATCTCCAAGCCGTAGAATCTTGCCTGAGAGAGGGGTATGGGGAGGGTGTCCCATTGGGGTAGAGGACATCGTGTATTTGTCGACAATTTTGATCTAAGTGGTCAGGTTTGATTTTCTTAGAGGACGAAGGGGGGGGGGTGGGGGGGGGTGGGGGGGGGGGGGGGGGACTCAGGGCCATTTCCGAGTATCAGATCAGGATGGAAGGTTTATATTATATGTTGTCGTCAGCGTGCTCATGCCGTTCATCTAAAATTCTACAAGATTAAACGAACGAAAAGCTTCGCTGACCTTGGAATGACCCCCTCCCCCCCCCCCCTTCTCTCTCTCTCTCTCTCACACACACACAAAACACACACACAACACAACACACACACACACACACACACACACACCTACACCAAACGCACAACACACTCACAACGCGTTCTAAAGGATCCCCCCCCCCCCATCAATAACTGGTACCTCTTACATTTAGCCAATCTGTATCAGCACACACACCTTACATTTACTGCCAAAATCAACACACGATCTCAGCACAACGAACAGTTGTGCACCCGAACCACACTGAGAACAGCATGATGCCTTCCTTGGTAGCGTTCTCAAAAGAAGGACCCTGACTACAGTCACACCAAGGTCTTCATGAACCACGTCTTGAGGCACGGGGGTTGTTCTTTTGCTAGAGTCCCTGCCTTTGCATGTCAAGTTGATTAGTTGATAATTATACTTAAGGTGATGACTTGACAACGAGCGCCGAGAAGAGTTAAGATAATTGATGGATGATAAAAAAAGAACATTGACAATTAATATTGTCTTCTGTTTCGCCGCTTTGGAAAAATCTTAAAACAATGGTAATCGACCCCTCCTGTCAAATCTGTTCCGCCAATGGAAACAGTTTTCATTTCGAACGAATTATGATGTATCGAATAGTTTCATCATTTATCATAATATGTTATCATTCACTGCCCCAGTGGTGGATTAAAGTTCTTTTATACTGAGATAGAGAGAGAGAAAGAGAGAGAGATAGAAAAGAGAGAGAGAAGGAAAGAGAGAATAGAGGAGAGAGAGAGAGAGAAGAGAAACAGAGAGAGAACGAGGAGAGAGAGGCACAACAACACCACAACCATTCTCCCCCCCCCCCCCAACACACACACACACACAGCAGAGAGGAGAGGCAGCAGAGAGAGACAACCGAGAGAGAAGAACAGAGAGAGCAAGGCGAAAAAAAAAAAGATAGAGATCCAATTAGAAAGATAGAGACAACAGACAGAGACAGACTGACTGTGACAGAGGAGAGAGGAGAGAAGAAGATGAGAGAGAGAGAGAGAGAGAGAGAGAAGAGAGAGAGGAGAGATTATAGACAGACAGAAAGGCAGACAGAATACAGACAGAGGAAAACGAGAACGGAAAGAAGATCCTCATCGATCGCACTCTCTGCCACAGTGGCCCTGACGACGACGTTTGACCACGTCGAACCCATGCCGCGATAAAGGCCAGGCTAAACAACGTTAGACCGCCAACAAGTCCACAGTGAGCACCCCCCTCCCCCCCCCCCCAACCTGATTAGACCCAAGGGGCGGGCGGGGTTGGAATGTGGGGGTGGGGAATGTTACCGCCAGGTTGGATTGAGCCTGCGAAATCGATCCCCCACCCCACCCTCTTCCCCCCAAACCCTCAAACCCGACTGATGGAGAGGAAACGTATATATAAAATAACTGAGTGCAGCAAGCAGCCGCTATGTCAGTAATGAGATTGACAGACAGAGAGAGGAGAGGGAGGGCGGGGAGGAGAGTGGGGGCTAAGGGAGATAGCGCGCTGGCGAGAGAGAAAAGAGAGAGGGAAGAGGGAGACATAGAGAGTAGAGCGAGAGAGAGAGAGAGAGAGAGATAGAGAAGAGAGAGCGAGAAGAGAGAGAGAGAGAGAGTGGGGCGTGGGGGGATGGGAAGAGCAAGCCACGGGATTAATAACGAAGAAGACGGGGGAGGGGGGGGGGGGGGGGGGGTGATGGGATGGTAGAGGCAGGAGATGGGCATGGGTTTATGGTGTGGGGTGGTATGGATTACCCATGACCCCCCCCGCCCCCCCCCTTTTTCCCTCCCACCCTGCCCCACACTTCTCGAAAATCAGAGAAGTTGTAGGGGGTGGGTGGATATTACAATAATGAAATCCCCAGCTGGTATGCCAGATAGATTAACGGCTCTTCTATTTTCACATTTGGGTCCTGTCTGTCGGTCTGTGCTGCTGGCTGTGCCGGGCTAGTAGTTCTGCCCTCTCTCATCCTATCCCTCTACTCCTCCTCTTCTTCTTCCTCGAGACAACATGAGATCTCTCACTGTCCTCACTCCACTCACCTTTCTCTCCCATCTCACTTCACTTCTCTCTCTCTCTTCACTCTCCCGAAACTCCTCGAATCTTTCAACTCTCTCCTGACTCTCACCACTCTCACCTCTCCTGTTCCTCACTGCCTCTCGTCTGTCCGTCTCTCCTCTCCTCACTCCCCCTAAGACACCACACCACACACACACACACCACCGTCTGCTCTCTCTCCTCTCTTCATCCTCGTAGCACAGTGGAGATCTCTCTCTGTCTCTCTCTCTCTCCGCCTCTTTGTCACTCTCTCAGGCTCTCTCACTCCGTCACTTTGTCTCTCGTCACCTCTCACTCTCTCACCCTCCTTCTCAACACTCTCTCTCTCTCTCTCTCTCTGTCCTATCAGCCTCTCTCTGTTCCGTCTCTCTTCTCCTCCCATTGACCAGTCACACACACAACCACACACACACACACACACACACACCACACAACTACACACACACACATATAATATAAATCTATATAAAATATAAAGATAAATAAAAAAATCAAAATATATATAAATATATAACATACACCTCAGTGTGTGTAGAGCAATATAACATTTTCCTGTTTCATTTTATCCTCCCCCCATTTCACGCTCGCCCTCTCTCTCGTCTCTCGCCCCTCTCTCTCTACTCTCCGCCCCGTCTCCGCTCCGTCCGCATCACACCATCAAGATCTCTCTCTCTCACTCTCTCTCCTCTCTCTCTCACTCTAGGTCCCCGCCCCTCCTACCACTCCCAACACTCATCGACACACACTTGTTATTGGCCGCGCGAGCGTTATCACAACACACACACACGACACACACCCACACACACACACACACACACACACACATCACATCCACACTGGACACCCCCCCCCCCCTCACACACCGACAGCACACACACACACACGCGACATCGCGTCTGCATGAATGTAAGCATATGTAAGCAAACCACAATGCGTAACAGCCCTTTTTTTTCTATATTAACTATTGGATGTGTATATTTGCTTTGCATTTTCTAATGTATCTATGACCACCCATCCATCTGAAAGAGATGAATGAGGCCATATTTTCCCAGGAGTATATTTCAGAAAAACATAGTTCAAAACAGATTTACATACGAGATTTTCCAGTAGCTTATGAGGCGCTGAAAACAGTTTTTAAAATTAAAGGAAAATAAATTATGAAAAAAAAAAACACGAAAAAAACAACAGTAATGAATCCTGCTTAAGAGGTTTTTCTAAAAAAAAAAAAGTCATACCTGGACCTTAATATAGTAGATAACGACTCTCTCTCTCTCAGCCTCTCTCTCTCGATCACTCTCCTTCTCTCTCACTCTCTCTCTCTCGTCTTCTCATCTCTCTCTCTCACTCACTGACACTCTCTCTTTCTCATGCCTTTCTCCTCTCTCTCTGTTCTCTCTCAGTGGCTTCCCTCCCCTCCTATGTCTCTCTCTCGCCCTCTCTCCCCCCTCCCTCTCTCTCTCACTCTCTCACTCATCTACCTCCTTCCTCTCTCTCTCTCTGTCTCTTCTTTCGTCGCCAGTCCTCTCCCGCTTTTTCTAACACCCCTCTCTCTTCCACTCCAGATAAATCAAGGCAACGGATAGACACAAGTGGGGGTAAAAAAACAACCACTACACATAGCACAGGAAGAATAAGTGATTTAAATAAGATGGAACTTGGTGTGAACTAAGGATGCCAAGTGTTGCTTAAATAACCTTTACTTGAAGCTCAAGCTGACAACTTCGGGATAGACGGCGGGCGAAAACAAAGAAAAAAAGAAAGAAAGAGAGAGAAAGGGGGGAGGGGGGGTAGAAGAGAGAGAAAACAGGAGAGACAGAGACAAAGAGAGAGAGGAGAAGAGACACAGAGAGAGAAAGAGAGAGAGAGGCACACACACACACACACACATTCTCCCCCCCCCCCCCCCCCCCCCCCCACCACACACACACACAGGAGAGAGAGAGGCAGGCAGAGAGAGACACAGAGAGAGAAGAGACAGAGAGAGAAAGAAAAGAGAGAGAGACTATTAGAAAGAGAGAGCAGACAGACAGACAGACATGACTGAGACAGAGAGGAGAGAGAGAGAGAGAGAGAGGGGAGAGGGGAAGAGAGAGAGAGAGAGAGGGGAGAGAAGAGAGATTATTAGATAGACAGACAGGCAGACAGAGAGACAGACAGAGGAAAACAGAGACGGAAAGAAGATCCTTCCATCGATCGGCACGCTCTGCCACAGGGCCCTGACGACGTTGACCACGTCGACCCCGCGATTAAGGCCAGGGCTAACAACGTTGACCGCCAACAAGTCCACAGGAGCACCCCCAACCTGATAGACCCAAGGGGGCGGGGCTAGGGGTAGGGGTTGGGGTGGGAAGGTGACAGCCAGGTGATTGAGCCCTGCCGAATTCGATCCCCCACCCACCCTCTCCTCCAATCCCTCAACCGCTTGAGGGAGAGGAAACTGTATATAAAAAAATAAAATGGTGCAGCAGCAGCCGCTATGGCAGTAAGAGAGGACAGAAAGAGAGAGAGGGAGGGCGGGGAGGAGAGAGGGGGAGAGAGGGAGAGAGAGCGCGAGAAAAGAGAGAGAGAGAGGGGAGAGGGAGACAGAGAGAGAGAGAGAGAGCGAGAGAGAGAGAGAGAGAGAGAGAGAGAGAGAGAGAGAGTGGGCGTGGGGGGGGGATGAGATAGCAAGCCAAGGGGAATTAATAATGAAGAAGGACGGGAGGGGGGGAGGGGGGGGGAGGGGGATGGTAGAGGCAGGGAGATGGGCAGTGGGGTTGGTGGGGTGGGGGTGGGATGATTACCCCATGACCCCCCCCCCCCACTTTTCCCCACACTTCTCGTAAACAGAGAAGTGGGAGGGGGGGGGGGGGGATATTACAATAATGAAATCCCTGCTGGTATGCAGATAGGATAACAGGCTCTTCTATTTCACTTTTGGGTCCTGTCTGTCGGTCTGTCTGGCTGGCTGGCTAGTAGGTGGCTGCCTCTCTCTCCTCCTAGCCCTCTCTCTCCTCTTCTTCTTCCTCGTAGACAACAGTGGAGATCTCTCTCTCTCTCTCTTCTCTGTCTCTCTGTCTCTCTCTCCGTCTCTTTGTCTCTCTCTCTCTCTCTCTCTCTCTCTCTCTTCTCTCTCTTGTCCGTCTGCCTCTCTCTGTCCGTCTCTCTCTCTCCCCCTAGACACCACACACACACACACACCGTCTGCCTCTCTCTGTCCGTCTCTCTCTCTCTCTCCTTTTGACATCACACACACACACACACACACACACACTCACACACACATATATATATATATTTATATATAT
>CM031611.1:83097927-83100427 GCA_018398815.1 Conus ventricosus | reverse complement strand
TGCTCACTGGCACGTCATGGGATGGGATGGGGCGGGGGGTTCCAGACGGAAATGCTTTATAGGGAGTGACAGATGGAACAGGTCCCAAATGAAGACTAAGTCAGTGGAAGGTATCCTGCGTGCGCTCACCGACGCCATCGCACCCCGCGTCATCGCTCCCGACAACCGTCCACGAAAAAAAAAAAAAAAAAAAAAGGATCGATAAGGCCGAAACGCCAAATGTTCCCGGGACCCGCTCCAAGCCATGGGCGACGCTCACTCCAAGCTAAACCCACTAGAGGAGCTGTTAGATGCTGCAGACACGTGACCACGGCTCTCTCTTTCTTGGCACACTCGAGAACGGACGGGGGAGAATCAATACGGTGCTGCCTCTTGTTTCAACTACAGTAGATGGATGGTGTCTTCTACGTGCTGCCTCTTGTTTTAACTACAGTAGATGGATGATGTCTTCTACGTGCTGCCTCTTGTTTTAACTAAAGTAGATGGATGATGTCTTCTACGTGCTGCCTCTTGTTTTAACTAAAGTAGATGGATGATGTCTTCTACGTGGTGCCTCTTGTTTTAACTAAAGTAGATGGATGATGTCTTCTTGGGATTCCTGACAGGGTCCCTGGAGAGATCCGCGCTTGCCTGGCTCTGAAAGTTGAATGTGGGTAAAGTGTTGGGCGAGTGGAACGTTTCAGCGCAAAACGAGGTGCAGAGACAGCGTGATTTATGACCGGTGCCAGACTGGGCACGTTAGCAAAGCCCACGAGTCTTGCTGTAGTGTATGGGCCTCCTATTGAATTGACACGTTAGCAAAGCCCACGAGTGTTGCCGTAGTATATGGGCCTCCTCTTGACTTTGGGCCATACCCTTGGACCCATAATTTCTTGGTAGAGAGGGAGCATTGGCGTCATCACTATAATCATTATCTTCATCTCCATACAACAAAACCACACACGCACAAACAGACCATGCACGTACGTGTTACAAGGGAGATACTTGAATACCTCGTTAAACGTACTGTTGTGTGACTTGAATGTTGTCGGCAAAATTTCTTTGAAATATGGATTTAGATTTGACTGATTGAACGGGGAATGTTATCAACACTTTTTGACTTCATATCAAGCAACTGGCAGACTAACGACGGCATAAACGGAGTAACTATCAGTGTAACAGCAATACTTTTGACTTCTACCTTATTTTCTGCATGTTCATGGCTTAAAACAAATGACAAAATCTTCAACCTACACATACACTTGAACAATGAACAACGACATTCAGATTAGGAATATGTATATGAGCTATCCGTTAATTTCCATACAAATCATTTGATTTGTGTTGTTATCTTTGTCCTTTATGCGCAGACACTTGGGAAACCTAAACGCATTTCACATTTTGTTGTCGATTTCTTTTTTTTTAACGAGATCGATATATTTCATTTACTGTGTCCAGATATCTTAGCTGTCTCTGCTTAAAGTCAGCCTGCTACTACTGCCTCCATCTGTTGAAGTCGCCAAACACTGTTCTTCCGATTCTACACGTCTTGGAATATACATAAACATGCACATCTTGAAAATCTTTATAGTGATTCGCATTTTGTCAGATAATGTGACTTGTTCTTCGTGGTGATTCACATTTTGTCTGGTAATGTAATTTGTTCTTTGTAGTGATTCGCATTTTGTCTGGTAATGTAATATGTTCTTCACTGTGATTCGCATTTTGTCTGGTAATGTAACATGTTCTTCACAGTGATTCGCATTTTGTCTGGTAATGTGATCTGTTCTTCACGGTGAATCCATTTTGTCTGGTAATGTAACTTGTTCTTCACAGTGATTCGCATTTTGTCTGGTAATGTAATTTGTTCTTCACAGTGATTCGCATTTTGTCTGGTAATGTGATCTGTTCTTCACGGTGAATCACATTTTGTCTGGTAATGTAATTGTTCTTCACAGTGATTCGCATTTTGTCTGGTAATGTAATTTGTTCTTCACTGTGATTCGCATTTTGTCTGGTAATGTATTTGTTCTTCACTGTGATTCGATTTTGTTGGAATGTATTGTTCTTCACTGTGATTCGTATTTTGTCTGGTAATGTGATCTGTTCTTCCCAGGCTTCGTATTTTGTCTTATAAGTATGTTTACCTTGACAATGTTACGCGATTATACATAGCATGCATATAATCTATTTCTTTCTCTCTCTCTCTTTCCCTCACACACACATGGTTTGATTTGAAAAAAAAAAAAAAAAAAAAAAAAAAAAAACCGGGAGGATTTTGGTGTCAATCTAAAGAAGAACAAGAGTTTGATTGCGGTTTAAATGCTAGAGCGCGCTTTAGTTTTGAACTCTGATAAGCGCAAGGGGTTTTGAATCCGATAAAACCAGAGTGGAATCTGGACAGAACGGGCAGCAATGAAGAAGAGGACAGTTAGACTGCTGCTGTATGGGGCAAAATAGAGAGAGAGCCAAGGAGTGTGAAGGGGTGGGGAAGGAGACTGGGGAAGTGTAGTGAGATAAA
>CM031611.1:83077927-83092927 GCA_018398815.1 Conus ventricosus | reverse complement strand
CTCTGTCTCTCGCTCTCTCCGTCGAGGTCCCATTACAATAGCTTGGCCCGCACACGCGTAACTCTAGGAACCCGTCACCGTGGGTGACAGCATGAAGTACCGCTAATAGACTTACGGCCACGACCCGGACCTTTGAAACGGTCCCCTCCACTCCAATCAACCCTCCCCTCTCCCCTCCCCCCTCCCCTCCTTTTCTCTCACCGCCCCCAATCCTGCCTCTAATTAATTCTGTCTCCTAAGGCCCCCCCGCCGCCCCCCCCCGCTCTCCTCTCTTAAAAAGCTCCTCTTTCTCTTTTCCTTTGATAACTGACACTTATGATTACGAGCCTCTCTCTCTCTCTCTCTCTCTCTCTCTCCACACAACACACCACTTTCTCTCTCTCTCGACCTACTCTCTCGTTTCCATTCTCTCCGCCCCCACCACCCCCAGTATTTGCAATCCCCCGTTTACTCTCCCGTCCTCCACTCTCTCTCTCCTCTCATCTCTCTCTCTCTCTCTCTCATCATCTCCTCTCTCTCTCAGCTCCCCCCCACCTTCCTCCTCGACATTCCAACTGTTTTTTTTTTTTACTCCTTCTCCACCTCTCTCGTTTTTTTCCATCTAATAACCCCCCTCTCTCTCTATTGTCTACTCTCTCTCTCTCTCTCTCTCTCGTCTTCTCTCTCTCTCTCGTCATTCCAACGTATTTTTTTCTCTCCTCACTCTCTTCAGTCCTCATCTCTCTCTCTTTCTCTCTCTCTCTCTCTCTCTCTCTCTCTCTCCGCTTCTCGGTCGATTCGCTCCTCTCTCTCTCTCTCTCTCTCTTCCTCTCGTCATTCCAACGTATTTCCTCCGCCCCCCCCCCTCTCTCTCTCTCTCTCTCTCTCTCTCTCTCCCTCTCTCTCCAGAGGACGGCAACAAAGGGACATAACACGTTGCGGCTTTCAATTGACCGGCATCCCGGAGTGGCTTGCAGCAATGACCTGTACCGGCTTTCTTGCCCGCCTCATGGCTTTTCCAGTCTGTCGAATCGTGTGTGTGTGTTGTGTGTGCGTGCCGTTCGTGCGTGCGTGGTGTGTGTGCCCGTGTTGTTTTTGTGCACGCCGCGTCTGTGTTTTGTGTGTGTGTGTGTGTGTGTGTGAGTTGTTGGGTGTGGTTTGTACCGCGCGCGCGTGTGTAAAAGTGTGTGGTGTGGCGTATGTGTTAAGTGAGTTTGCGTACATGGGCCCGTCTTTTGTGCCTGTAATGTTCTTAACAACCATCGAAGTAACGAAATTGTCCCCATAAACCAGTCAAAATGAAACGAGTGATGGTTCAAAACAACAACAAGACCATGTAGCGACAAAAGCCTGCGGCAACCGTTTCTGAGTGAAAAGACGATCAAGGTACCTAGTTCACCGCAGTCGCTTGGTTTCAACAAAATTCGTGATGGTTTTCTGGTAAAGACCTGCAGAAAAAATCATTATCACATGACTTGCAGCTAATAATAATGAATGACTACTTATCATAGCGCCTATTCGTCGGCTAAGACCAAGCTCTCAAGCGCTTTACAATCCACACTCGTATACACAACGGCTGCTACTGGGTAGTGCAGACTGAAGAGCTGCCAGCTGCGCTTTTCATTCAGTCGTTTCCCGTGGTCTAGCGCAGTCAGTATCGTTCATATCGTTCACTCAGTATCCCTTACTCCTTCCATTCTATCCATTTCCTCACGCGGGTGCATGCTATGGTAAACGTGTCATCCATACCAACGCAAACTGGTCCTTCCTCATCCTAAAGTGGTGATGGATTTTACGTGTGTGCAAGATGTTATGCATGCGTTCCGACACGGAACCTCGGTTTGTAGTCCATTCGAAGACTGGGGAAATGGATCAGAACCGATGTTAACGTACTCCCGGCAAAAATCCCCTGTTACCGGAAACGCCCTGGCGATATTTCGAACGCACGAAGATAACGAGTCCGGCGCTCTACCGCTGGGCTATCCCCCCCCCCCACCACCCCCCCACCCCCCCTTACTGCAGATAAGTCAGAATACTTGCGGTAAGAAGTGAGGTGCCTTACTGTAAGTCATCATCAATGACCTACTTGTAAAAACGCAATAACCCAAATTGAAACAACGAGGGTGAAGTGAGAGAGAGAGAGAGAGAGCGAGAGATAGAGAGAGGGAGAAGGTGCGAGAGGAGAGAGAGAGATAGAGAGAGCGAGAGAGAAGTAGTGAGAGGGAAGGGAGGGGGAGAGAGAGAGAAAAGAGATAGAGAGCGAGAGAGAGAGAAGAGAGATAGGTGGAGAGGGAGGTGAGGAAATGGGGGAGAGGAGAGTTGGCTAGGGCGGATGGGCGATTGTGAGCTGTGCATAGAAGCTGGGAAAGGACATGGGAGTGCCAATGAGAAAACCCCGGGACTCTCCAACACACACACACACACACACACACACAACAAACACAAACACACACACAACACAAACTCACACACACACACACACACACACACACACACAACTCAACACACCCCAATACACACAACACACACACACACACACACACACACACACACCCCACTCACACGACACAGAAAAAACACACACACCGCACACAACACACACAACACCACACACACACACACACACACACCAACACACACAAAACACACACACACAAACACACACACACAAACACACACACACTCACACATACACGCACACACGCAACGCACTGCACGCAACACACCCACACACACACACAACAACACACACACACACACACACAACACACACACACACACACACAACTCGCTACATACACACAACAAATACACACACAAGCACACACACACACACACACAGCACACACCACCCGCAGCGCACGCACGCACACACACACAACTGACATGCGCGCGCACGAGCCCACACACACACACAAGCACACACACACAGACACACACACACACACACACACACAACACACACACCACGAACGATAGGCTGTCCCTGTCTGAGGATGGGCTGATAAGGATGCCAATGTTGATCAGACATGCCATATGCAGAACGTCTAAAAGGAAGAAAAGAAATTACGATACAGTAGGAGGAACTACTGGCGCGATGAAGACCGAAATAACTAATGCTGTTCACTCATCACGGTGTTTCACATCGCAAAAAACAACAACAAACAACAAATTTTTGCTGCTTTCATATTGAACCAGTTTTTTTTTAAATTTAGTTTACATTTTAACAGTGGAAAAAAACAACAGAAAATGTGGTAAGGTTCTTCAGAATTCCCCCCAGCACAAGAGAGAGAGAGACAGACCGAGAGAGAGAGAGGAGAAGAGAGAGAGAGAAGAGGGAATCAATTAAACAAAATAAAAGAAATATCCACTTAAAAAGAGGACACCTGACCTGCCTGAGAATTTGCGAGGTGTTGTGCAACAGTTCGTATGACGATAATGACATGATCAGAAACTAAAACATCGGGCATCATCCGTGACCCATAAACGAACATACCTACAAATATTCAGAAAGATCGGCCGAGTATTTTGTCTGGAGCGAGTGGAACACATTTTGGCCACGGACGGAACAGACAGACAATACAACAGACAGACACACACACACACACACACACACACACAAGCACACACACACACACACACACACACACACAGTACACACACAGCATTTTCTTCGATCCCATTGTAAAGTACTCCCTGTTACTACAATAACTGGGAGTACAAAAAGCGTGTAAGTATGGAAGGAGGGGGAGGGTGGTGGTGAAGCGGGTGGGGAGGGTGGGGAAAGGGACTGCCCCGTTTCTTCGGCGCCTTGAGAAGTGCGCCTTCAAAACAGAATCTACTTTAGTTTATGTGTGAGGAAGTTCAATTGGAGGGGCGGGTGGTGGTGGTGTGGTAGTGGGGGGGGTTGGAGCGAGGGGTGGGGGTTTTTCTGCGCTAGCGCCCGCAACCCGGCGGGCTCGATCTCCGTTTGTGTCGAGCCACCCACACCCAACCCTGTTTTAAATCGTCTTGAAACAGGTCAGCTAGTCATCTTCACATCTGACTGGGTGCCCGCTCACCGGCCATCCCTTCCCCACCCCCTCCACTCCCCACACCCTCTCTCTCTCTCTCTCTCCTCTCTGTCTCTGTCTCCCCCACCTGTATTCTAGTTATAACTAACAAAGCTAATATTTTTTGAATGTACCTTTCTTAGAAAGTGCGGTGACCCTTCTCCTCAAAAATCCATTTCTAGTCATCAATTCTCTCTCTCACTCTCCTCTTCCCTGCAGTCTCCTCTCTCTCTCTCTCGTCTCTGTCTCTCATCATCTCTCTTCTCCTGATTCTTTTCATCTTTGTTCTCCTCTCCCCCTCCTCTCTCTCTCTCTCTCTCTCCCCTCTCTTCTAGCAGATCCTCTCTTCCTTCTCCCCCACTCCCTCTCCTTGTCACCATGACACGCTTTGTAATGACTTCTTTGTGTCCGGTCTGTCTTTGTCTCTTTATTTATTTTTTTTTTTTGGAGTCACATCTCAATTTTATCCATAATTGCAAACTCTCTCTCTCTCCCTCTCTCTCTCCTTCTCTCCTTCTCTCTCTCACTCACTCAGCTCTCTGTCCTCCTTCTCTCTCTCCCCCTCCCTTCTCTCTCCATCTCTCACTCTCTCTCAACTCTCAATCTCACTCTTCTCGTCTCTCTCTCTCTCTCTCATGTTCTTGTTAACTAATTTCTCCGTAATTGCATATTCTTCCCCCCGTTTCAGAGGTCATGTCCTTCACCAGTATATCAGACTCTCTTTTCTTCCTCCCTCACACCCCTCACAACCCTTCAAACCCTTCCTGAATGGTGTGGCTCTGCCTTCATCTTGAAACCATCCCAGTGTGTGTGTTTGTGTGTGTGTGTGTGTGTTGTGGTGTGTGTGTGTGTGTAGTGTGTGTGTGTGTGTGTGTGAGTGTGAGTAGTGTGTGTGTGTGTACGTGCGTGCGTGCGTGCGCGCGCAGTGTGTGTCTGTGCTTATGTGATGTGTTTGTACGCCGCAGCGCGCGCGCGCGCGTTGTAGTGGGTTGTGTGTGTGTATGTTGTGCGTGAGCGTGTGTTTGTTGTGTGTTGTGCGCGACGTGTGTGTGTGTGTGTTGTGTGGTGTGTGTGTGTGGTGTGTGTGTGTGTGTGTTGTGTGTGGTGTGCATGCGTGTGGTGTGTGTGCATGGTGTGTGGGTTGAGTGTGTGTGTGTGTGTGTGGTGTGTGTGTGTGTGTGGTTGTGTGATAGAGAGAGAGAGAAGAGAGAGAAGAGAGAAGCGAGCGAGAGAGAGAGGTGTCTGTAGTGTGCGTGGCGAACGTGCATTTATGTATGTAAGTATGTGTGAAGTGTTTGTGTCGTACACGCAAGCGTGTATTGTGTGTGTGGTGTGTGTGTTGTGTGTGAGTGTGTGTGTGTGTGAGTGTGTGTGTGTGAGTGAGTGAGTGTGTGTGAGAGTGTGAGTGAGAGAGAGAGGAGATGGAAAGAGAGAGAGGGGGGAAGAGAGAGAGATAGATAGAGAGAGATAGAGTGTGCGCACGCGCAGCGTGCGTGCGCAAGTTGCGTTCGCGTCTGCGTCCAACGCCCAGCGTTTGCGGTGTCTAGTGTCTTTGATTATGTGTTTCTGTCTCTCCTCTGCCCGCCTTACTTCCAAACTTTCTCACCTGTATGTTTCTCTCTCTCTCTCTCTCACTCTCTCTCTCTCTCTCTCTCTCTCTCTCTCTTCCCCACTCTCATTCTCTCTCTCTCACGCCCAACCCCATCCCCCACCCTTCGCATATTGTCTAACCCTCTCCCTTTCATTTTTCATCATCTTCCAATACCGACCTGCCTCTGATAACAGACACAGTCAGACCACTACACACACACACGACACAACGCACACACACGCAGACGCACACACATGCACAGCAAGCCCACACACAACACACACACACACACACAACCACACACACGTACACCACACACAGCCCACACACACACCCACACACACACACACACAACACACACACACACACACCAACACACAGCCAGCCAGCCAGCCTCGCCCACAGCGGACTATTATTTTCAAACCATTTAACCGCCATCCTTTCTTGTCAAAAGACTGTAAAGCCCCGTCAAAAGACGTAAAAGCCCCGTCCAAAGACTGCAAGCCCCGTGCAAAAGACTCAAAGGCAAAGCCCACCTTTCAGCCAGCTACACAAAAAACCCCTACTTTCTCCTGTACATCTGTGGCAGACAGACAACCGTCCGCTATGAAGGAAAGCTGTCGTCCTTCCAAGCAGAGTTCCTGCCCTTTTCCTCCCACAAGCACCGGGGGGGGGGGGGCGGCGGCTCTTACATCATTCCTGCCATCAGGACCATTTTTGCAGAGCAGACAGTATGCTCCACACACACCCCCACCCCTCTTTTTCCTGTCTGTGTACGTGTATGTGAGTGAGTGAGTGGTCTGACTACACTGTCTACCTGGTCAATCTATCTATCTATCTATCTGCCTGCCTGCCCTGCCTGCCTCCTGCCTGTCTGCCTGCCTGCCTGCCTGCCTGCCTGCCAGCCTGCATGCCCTGTCTTCCTGTCTGTCTCCCGTAGATTTGTCGAATGGTCACAGCAAGTATAAAAAAAAATGGCTATCTAAGCCCCCAATACTTTTATACCGACATAAAAAAAAACCAATTGTTACGTTGTCACTCCTCTGTTTCTTTGTCGCTCTCTCTGTTCCTCTGTCCTGTCTCTGCATGTCTGTCCTCTCCTCTCACTCTCCATGTTCTGTCTGTCTGTCTGTCCTGTCCTGTCACTATCGTAGACTAGTTACGGCAAGCATGAAAAAAAGGCTAACTAAGCAATACTTTTACCGTTATGAATAAAGAATTATTGTCATTCTCTCTCTTTCATTCATCATTCATTCATTCATTCCTGTCTGTCTGTCTGAACTCTCTAATACACACGCTACAACACACCACAACACACACAAAGACACACCACACACAAACACACACACACACACACACACAAATACGCACGCAACACACACACGCACAACAGACACATGTACTGCCTCTTCCCCCTGCCTCCCCTCTCTCTGTGTCTCCCCCCCAACTTCCCCCACCCCCCCACCTGCCCAAACACTTATATTCTTTTAAAAGCCATCAGCAGTCTGGAGTGGACATGTCGACTGTCGCCACGAATCCATCAACGTCCTGTCAAAGTCAATCCTGTACTGAACCTGGGCTCCGCATAAAATGTCAACAGTTAACCAGAGATCAGGCTCAAGCAAGAAAAAAACAAACAAACAAAAAAACCCAACCAACAAACTAGTTCAAACTCTTTTCCAGATGGTATTTCAGTATTGATTAGACCAGTAAAATGAAACGAATACACGTTGGTGTGGTGCTGAGTGTGAGCGTGTGTGTGAGCGTGTGTGTGTGTGTGTGTGTGTGTGTGTGTTTGATGTGGTGTAGTGAGAGAGAGAAGAGAGAGAGAAGAGATAGAGAGAAGATAGAGAGATAAAGCGAGAGAGAAGAGAGATAGAGAGAGAGATGAGAAGAGAGAGAGAGATAGAGGAGAGAGAGAGAGACAGACAGACAGAGAGAGAGAGAGAGAGAGAGAAGAACAGAGAGAGAGAGAAGAGAGAGAGGGACAGGGGAGGGAAAGGGAGGAGAGAAAGAGAGAGAGATAGAGAAGAGAGAGAGAGATAGAGAGAGAGAGAGAGAGAGAGAGAGAGTGTAGGGGTGGTGTTGGTGAGAGAAGAGAGATAGAGAGATGCGGAGGCTAGCGAGGCTCGAGCTCTAGCTGCGCTCTCTTCGTCTCGCGCCGCTCGCGCGCTCGCGCGAGCGCTGCCAAAGCACCCCCCCCCCCAAACCAGGCACGCCCATATTTCAGCCTCAGAACCCCGGCGCCACCACTCTCCCCCCCCCCCCCCCCTGGTCGCTCCCAACAAAAAATGATTCAGTAAACAACGTTACCCTGGCAACTTACTCAAGACGCAATGTCCACCCCACACGCACATATAAATGCCTATGTGCCCACCAACCACACACGCACACTCAAACGCATGCTGCGCGTTAACACTACACAACACTTGATGGCACACAGACACGCACCACCACACACACAACACACCCCACTCCCACACACACACACACACACACACACACTCAACGCGCGCCCCGTACAGGAGTCCGTAGCGTGCGAGCGTGCGTGTGTAGAGTGGGTGTGTGTGTGAGTGTGTGTGTATGTGTTGCGAGCGTGCGTGCGAGCGTGCGTGCGTGCGTGGCGTGCGCTGTATGGTGTGTGCGTTGTGCTCCGTATGTGTGTGCTAGAAGTTATATCATCTCGTTTACATGAAACACTGATTTGGTTTCCAAGCTGACAACCTCATCCTACCTTTTCAATTAGTTTCCTATTTTGGGTTATTTTAAAGCTCTTCAACTGGCTTTACTTGTTTTTCCCTTACGTTTAATATTGCTCCCGTCCACTTATCAAACACCCTTCAAACGTTCATTTCATTCCTTTTCAAGTATTTCAACCTTCTATTTCAACCCCCCCCCCCCCCTCTCTCCCCAACTGGCGAAGAGTAAAAAAGTAACTTTTTTCAGATCTCAAATAACCCCCTCCCCCCCCCCCCCAAATCCCCCATCCCCCTTCTCACACCCACGTCTATTACAGTACCACCAGTCTCGGCGTGTGCTGCAGCAAACTCCAATCACAGAAATGGGTGGGTCTGGAATATTTTATACCACTTGTGGGACAGAGTCATGGATCCGGGGGGGGGGAGGGGGGGGGGGGTGGGGGAAGGGGGGGGGGGGGGGGAGGAAGGGGGGGGGGGAGGGGGGGGGGAGGGGGGAGCAAGGTGGGAGGAAGGTTAAACAACAGCCGCCAGCCAGACTCACATTCGCCTCTGGATGACAGCAGACAGTCCGTCTGTGAGCGCGACACATCGTCGTCTGTGGACCTGGCACTGGAGCCAGAGCCAATAGGCGTCACCAGCCCCGTGTTTCAATCAAGGCCCTCCTAGGACTGCCGTTTGTCTCCCCTTCCCCATCCCCCCCCCCCCCCCCAACCCACCCCACCCCCCAGCACTTGACTTCCATCTCCCAGCCGATCCTGCAAACACATAAAGATACGACCTAGAAGAGGAAGGGCCGGGGTTAAGGGGTGGGGGTGTTGGTGGTTGGACGAACCAACGCTGAGAGCCCACCTTTTTATTTATCTGCTCAAATCAACATGGCTTTTCTATTAAACCGCCGAATTTCGCGCAGTATTCCCCCCCCCCCCCCCCCCCCCCCCCCCCCCCCCCGCGATAATTACTGATGTCAGTCAGACTATTTGAAGAAATGAATAATAATAATGAATACTTATAAGCCCCTATTCCGTTAGCGACCAAGCTCTAAGCGCTTTAAACATCCACACTCGTTTACAAACACGCGGGCTGCCTACCTAGGTATGCCGACTGAAGAGCTGCCAGCTAGGCGCTTCATTCAGTCGTTTTCCCTTTCCGTGTCACTCAGTCAATATCGTCAATATCGATCACTCATTTTCCTTACTTTCCTTCATTCTTCCATTTCTCACGCAGGGTTCATGCTATGTGTAACGTGTCATCCATACCAACAGGCCAAACTGGCCTACTCTATCCGAAAGTTGGTGATGGGATTTGACGTGTGTGCAAGATGTTATGCGTGCGTTCACACACGGAACCTCGGTTTATAGTCTCATTCGAAGGACTGTATGGGAAATGGAGTCAGAACCAATGTTAACGCCGAGGGAAAAATCCCCCTGTACCGAAACGCCCCGGCAGAGGTTCGAACCCGCAACCCCAGGATCACCAAGATTACGAGTCCGGCGCTCTACCAACTGAGCTATTCCGGCTCCAAGAATGATAAACAAGACGGTGCAAGATGGAAGCCGATGTGATTGGCTGTGTCCCCAGCAGACAGACCATGACCAACAAGAGGAGAGGACAGGTATGTCTGTTGTACGTCGCCCCGCTGTCCCTCTGTTCGTCTTCACTGTGTCCCTCTGTTCGTCTTCACTGGAGTCCCTCTGTTCGTCTTCACTGGTGTCCCAGCTAGAAAGCCGATCAGAGCAACAGGAAGTGGGGAGTGCTTTAAAGGCGTGCCATGGACCTCTGAACAGCCGAAAAGCGAATACTTCCCCCCCTCTCTCCTTTCGCTCTGCGAGCACAACTAGTTTGTAAACATGCGTTCACAATGACAGCCTGACATTGAGTGGTTCCTGTAGATCCCTAGCTATAGGACTGCGACAGTGAGTTATCTGCAAACGCATGCGAGCTTCCTTTGAAAGGCTGAACTACTGTTGGAGCTGACGTGATCGTCATCGCATGAAAAACGACAATTCTCACCGGTTGTAGCGCATCGCACATTTGAAAAAGATGATCGTTTTCTGAACGAAAATATGACCATGAGCTTTTGGGTCCAGGAAACCGCCATAGGCATGACAGCGTTATTAGTTTCGGCCAATGCAATGAAAAGAGGGGAGGAGGGGGAGGGGGGAATGAGAGAGAAGAACACCACCACTGTAAAAACGAACAACGGTTACAGCATCAACGGCACGCCTCCACCACCATCCTTCACCTCAATTGCACGCCACGCAGCAGCCCCAATATCTGGGGGGAGCGGAAATTTGCTTCGCCACCCAATCCCCTCTAATACCGCAAACAGCCCAACATGACACGTGAAAGAGCCACAACAAACAACGTGCAGAACCTGTTGTGTGCAAATCTCGCCGACTCGCGAGCGCCGTATGGTAATGATCGCTAAAGGGTGCGTTGATAGGTAACGTTGATGTTAGTCGCACATTGCGGCGACTGCGGACGGAAGTCTAAACAAGTCTTTAAAAAGTATAACGCAATAACTCCGCCAAACAAATGGACAAACGAATCACAAGACAAAACACGACAGGTTTCGACCTCTTGGTTCTTCTTCGGGCCCAGATAAACAACGCTCAGGACAACGACACTGAAGAAACGAAGCAATCACTTCTCTTTGTAAAATTTCCCGGCGCTGGATGGGCGTTGAGTCGTTGTCTAATACTACAATAAAGGGAAACGTTGAAGCTATCTGCAGTAAGGGTCTCAATGTCAAAAGCAATGATTGTGCCCAGAGGTATGTATAAACTCGTATTGTTAAATCCCCTAAAAATTTGCCCATGCTGTTTGCACCGGCCACCCCGTTCGTTGATCATGTGTTACAGAGAAAAAAGAAAACACAACAAAGAATACGAGCAAATGATGTATACTGACAACGAATAGGTCTGAGCAAAGATGCTTTCCGACTCACTCCGGGCTGTTCATGTTTCTGTGTGTTCTGACTCAAGAGTCTGATAAAAAATTTACCCGAGGGAAATTTTCGGCCAGCTACTGCTGGTCTTCATCAGCCCCGACTGACTGGTCGTTGTGGTGGGTGTTGGTGGACGTCTCCTCTTCTTGTGATGTTAGACAAAAAAAAGAGAAGAGAACGAGAGACAAGTCAATATCAAAAATCCCCACCGGCTTAAATCTACTACCGTCCTGCACACGGGCGCATTGAGAATCGACCGAGTGACAGAGTAGTGATCAAAATTATCCGAGCCAGATCCACGACAATGACGTGACTTATTTCATTTTTCTTTCCATTTCTTTCAATTAGATTTTGAAAAAAAAAAAAAAATCACCCGGTGATAACCAGTTGTTATGCACGAAATGCTGTGGATCTCTCTCTCTCTCTCTCTCTCTCTCTCTCTCTCTCATCTCCTCTCTCTCTCCTCTCTCTCTCTCTCTCTCGTTGATTCTTTCAGTTCGGTCCATGGTTATTACAACTGAAGAAGCTTTGAATAAAGCGAAATATATTTTGCACTTACACCGGGTGTTTTTTTTTTTTTTTAACCTCTCTCTCCTCTCTCTCTCTCTCTCCTCTCTCTCTCTCTCTCTCTCTCTCATTGAAATCTCTCGAATAACGCTGAAAAGAGGGTACCTGGCTTTATAACTCCATCCCCCCACAGGCCAGGGTTGAGCAGAGTGGAGAGGCATGGCCAACAAAGACATTGGGAGGCATGGCCAACAAAGACATTGGGAGGCATGGCCAACAAAGACATTGGGAGGCATGGCCAACAAAGACATTGGGAGGCATGGCCAACAAAGACATTGGGAGGCATGGCCAACAAAGACATTGGGAGGCATGGCCAACAAAGACATTGGGAGGCATGGCCAACAAAGACATTGGGAGGCATGGCCAACAAAGACATTGGGAGACATGGCCAACAAAGACATTGGGAGGCAAAAGCGATGTGGAAAAAAAAGGCAGTAAACGAAAGACACTTTGAGAGAAGAAAGAACTTTCCGATCCTGGTTTTCCAGACTCAGAGAGACTTTCGTGTTATGGGAAGAAAGAAAGAACTTTCCGATCCTGGTTTTCCAGACTCTGAGAGACTTTCGTGTTATGGGAAGAAAGAAAGAACTTTCCGATCCTGGTTTTCCAGACTCTGAGAGACTTTCGTGTTATGGGGAAGAAAGAAAGAACTTTCCGATCCTGGTTTTCCAGACTCTGAGAGACTTTCGTGTTACGGGAAGAAAGAAAGAACTTTCCGATCCTGTTTTCCAGACTCTGAGAGACTTTCGTGTTACGGGAAGAAAGAAAGAACTTTCCGATCCTGGTTTTCCAGACTCTGAGAGACTTTCGTGTTATGGGGAAGAAAGAAAGAACTTTCCGATCCTGGTTTTCCAGACTCTGAGAGACTTTCGTGTTACGGGGAAGAACGAAAGAACTTTCCGATCCTGGTTTTCCAGACTCTGAGAGACTTTCGTGTTACGGGAAGAAAGAAAGAACTTTCCGATCCTGGTTTTCCAGACTCACCGAAACGCTCGTGTTATGCCCCCCCCCCCCCCCCCCCCCCCCCCCCCCAGATGGAGATCTAAGAGGTAGACGGTTTGATCCCCCGACCTGCGCAGAATTGCCCCCCCCTCCCCCCCCCCCCCCCTCCCAACTCCCATGTCCCTTTCGCCCCTAAGCAAGCTTCACGTGTCAATACTGGGCGCTGGCGCGAACCAAGGAACTGGTCTCCAGAACCAACGCGCACTTTCAGAGCGTCACGTAATCCACCCTAAAAAGCAGACTGTGTGTTGCTGAAGTCATCCGTTTTGAAACGGTCGAGGAAATACTGACATCAGACATGTTTTTATCGATGTGAACAGTGTTGGCGTCAATAATAAAACACCGGTGTAGCAGGAATAATCGATGGAACGCCGTCCACGTCCACAGGGTATTGACATCAGACAGGCATCGTGAATCACACACACACACACACACACACACACACACACACACACACACACACACACACACATACACACACACACACGCGCGCGCGCGCGCGCGCGCACGCACACGCACTGAACTGAACTGATGAAAAACAAAAACCCACCCTAACACCCCTACTCATTAAAAAAACAAAACAAAACAAAACAAGTACCCCCTTCCCCCCCCCCCCCCCCCAAGAAAAAAAAAAGAAAAGAAAAAAAAAGAAGACCTAAAAGACGAGGCCAAACGCGATCCACAGTCAGCCTTACCGGGATGTATGTTTGTTAGGAACGTAGAGCTCCACCATTTCAGTGGGAATCTGAAAAGGCCTGTCCACCTTCAGTCGTAAAACAGGCACCGACTCCCCCCCCCCTTCCCTCCCCTCCCCCCCCCCCCAAAAAAAAAAAGCCCTTGCTAACTTCGTTCCTTATAAAAGTCAATGTCGGCTGTTCACAGTTGTTGTATATACAAGAATGTATGGACAGGATACTTGGCAGTTGTTGTTGTTGTTGCTGTTGTTGTTGTTGTTGTTGTTATTTTTAAAGATATTCCCTCTTTTTCAACCCAGTTCAGTTCAGTTCAAATAAATGGCGGTCATGGCCTAACCGACACCACAGGTTATATCGGGTCTGGACATCTGGTTCAAATGGGAAAATAAACCTGCACGCGTAAAAAATAAGAATCTGGTTAAACGACTAATCCACATTCAGTTTTCAGTTGGAAACGAAAAAAAAAAAAAAAAAAAGGGGGGGGGGGGGGGGGCTAAAAACATTCGTGATCGATTACGCGATGATCATACGAGTTCAAATAGTTGTGTTCATTTTTCGTTAAAAGAAAAAAAAAACACATAAAAAGGCCATTAAATCTGTAGGAAAATGTCTGCAGAGATTCCCCATTTTTTTTTCTTTTTCTTCCTTCATTCTTTCTTTCTTCCTTCCTTTTTCTTTCGCTTTCAAATTCAACGGAGATCATGGCAGTTTCACAGTGGCCTTCCTCATGAACCTGAGGTTTTTTTTTTCTCCTCTTCATTGTCTAGGACTTTATTCACGTGAGATGCATCCCCCCCCCTCCCTCCCCAATTTCTTTCGCTGTAGATTGTCGTCAAGAAAGCACATCCCGACCCCCCCCCCCCCCCCCCACACACACACCTCTTCCCCTCCCCACCTCCCTTTCTTCCACCTCATCTTCGCCCAGAACGTCAACTGTTAATTTAACACAACTTTGAAAGAGTAGAGAAAATAATAATAATAATAAAATACCCACTTAATTTCATTTTTCTCCACGTTTGCAGAATATCAAGTCCAAAACCATAGCATTCAAGTCATGATGGATTACAGGACAGAATGCAAGATCTAGAATGCTCCAAGACCATGACTTGGATGACGAAACTGATTTGTTTCCTATCAAAACACAGCCTGAAACATAATACGCTTGCCGTCCAATCTCCCATGCTGACGATCAATTACGGGCATTTTTTTTTTTCTACGAAGCTGAATCGTCTGATAATATTGGCATCCTGCAACATTATAAGCTTACGTTGGCATTGCCGCATGGTGATAATCAAATGCGGGTACCACTTTCTATCATTATAAAACAATGTGGCATCTTCAAAGAAACAAACACAACCCCCCCCCCTCCCCCCCCCCCAAGCTGTTTCAGAGGCGTTGAATAGAAATATTCCACATTAGGCAAACACTTCATCTTAATCAATTATTTATAAGTTTGTGAGACAACTCT